>JAVJAQ010000894.1:0-12566 GCA_032362365.1 Zygogramma bicolorata | reverse complement strand
CCGAATACGCCTCCATTGATTTTTCAAAGTGATTCGTTGTCTGATTCAACAGCAACGTCTAATGTGCCATCCATCGTGAATCACCCTTTATATATCTGAAATCTTTCCTTTGCGTGTGTTGGAGGGTGCTGCAAGGCTGAAAAATTCATCCACATTATCTTTGACAGATATTGCCATCTCTCAATTGAAGGGGTTACTATAGGACTACACTTTTTCTCATTTTTATAAATGACTTGGATATAAACCTTGACAATTATTTTCTGATGTTTTTTGCTGACGACACAAGTGATGAGTGATGAACAACTTTCGAATAATTCCACACATTGCATTAGTCAAATGAAAACTTCGTGCATTGCAAATAGCCTTAAAATAAACCTCGCTAAAACAGATTTGCTGTATTTTAGTCCGATTGGGCACAAACAAGATCATAGTATTCATGTACGAACAGAAGAAATACCAAATTCATCTTTGAAACCTAGTGAAAACGTAAAAATCCTTGTCTTGCACCTAGATAACGTGTTGACTTGGGAGACTCATGTTGAAAATTTGGTTGAACAGCTTTCAGTATGCAAGTATGCGATTTTACAACTGTATAAAATATCCACCCCGAAAATGTATTATTATGGATGCGTTAATTCTAAGTTTCCATATGGATTGTTATGCTGGAAAAATTGTACAAATATTGAACGAGTACTGATTTTACAGAAACGTATCCTCAAAAGGATGTTCAATCTCAAACGCAGTGACTCGTGTAGTTCTGTATTTATTAATGAAAGCGTTTTAACTGTCATCGGTTGAGGCTGCTTGTTATGTAAAGAAACATATAAATGAATTTCCAACCTTCAAAGATGTAAATAAGTATATTACTAGAAATGGGGACAAACTTTACTTACCCACTGCTCATCTAACACAAGTTCACAAAGGACCTTTTATGACTTCAATAAAAATTTATAATAACTATTTTTCAAACTTAAGTGTAAGTGTGCTGACAATTTCCAAACCTGTATGGGTCAAATGAAAATAAACATTATTATTACTAAGCGGGCAATAATCTTTGTCCATATTCATCGCACGATTCGCAATGCTGACATGGCGATACCGAACAACATGACCTCCTTCCTTTCCATGTCCGAAAACAAGGCGGGCTTAGCAAGATTTCTCAGTGAGCAGGCTCTACAATTTGATTTCGCACCGGTAGAAGTGATTGTGTCCGGAGGTTTTGAAGAGGAACATGAAATTAGGTCCTCTATGGCAGAGATCTCACTTACCTTGGCGCCACTCACGACTCACGAAGAAGATACAAGGATGATCCTTCACGCTGTGAATGTGGATTCAAAATAAACTGACCTACCATGCTTCAACCGGCAGCGATGGGACATCAAAAATCGTGTCCATTACGAAGCCCACTGCAGTTCTGCTAAGCGGACTCGGGGAGATGCTTCATCAGGAACGTGCCCTCACTAATGCAGAGAAGTTCTTTGTTTAGCATTTGTTTGAAGTACGTTGTACATAAGGTGATATTACTGATATTACCAAATATTTGAAGAATTATAGTAAAGTCAGATTCAAAATACTTGCTATGGTATACAAAGTAATTTTTTTTCTCTGATTTCGTCACTTTTTCTTCTTTCTTTCATTTATTAAGTACTTGTACATATAGTCGAGTTGAATTCTCTCATATAAACATGTATGTTTCTTGGGAAATAAACCATTCATTATTATTTTTGGTCCGTATCCGCTTGCTGCCCACTTGTTACGTGAAATGCTCCTTGCATGTAAAATTTCAAATACTTAGTTCTGACTTAAACTTAAATCTTTACAATCCACAGATAGCGACTTCAAGACGCTATTCACGTTGCGCATTTTGGTGCTGATGGTCATAATGATAAATCTATAATAGTTTAAGAGGCCACGGCACTAAACCTATAATGATAGGGCTCCCAAAAATAAAACATATAATTCGATATTTCATTCATAGAACACAAATTGGCCCTGCTGCCGTGTGTAGGACCGGTCAACGCCATAAAAAAAATTAACAAAAAAAATAGTTTGTGGTTTCTGTAATAAGTCTCCCGTATTGTGATTGTTCCTCCAAACAGTGGACAACATGGCGGCAGCAGTGTTTGAAAGTCGCCCTCCGATTTTGCATTTCAATTTGGTTTTATCAGCTATCGGCCGTTTTTTTTTTTGGATTTTTATTATTGAAATACCCCAGTCACTACTACGAACAATGGATTTTACGCGTCGTTGATTGTTTAAACAGATGAAATCGCATATTTTATGCGATGTTTTTCGATTTTTCAGCAATTTTGACTGTTGTTTCATACTCAATCAACGATACCTAAAATCCATTAGTCGTGATAGTGGCTGGCGTATTTCTATAATACGGATCGAAAAGAACCGGCCGATTGGTGATAAAACGGAATTGAAACGCAAAATCGGTTGCGCGGAGGGCGACTTTCAAACGCTGCTGCCGACATGTTGTCCACTGTTTGGAAAAGGCACTACTGCTTTTTTATATAATCCTACCTCTCCCCTGTTCGGGGGAACAATCACAATACGAGAGACTCATCATTACAGAATCCTAAACAAATATATATATTTTTTTGTTAATTTTTTTAAAGCGTTGACCGGTCCTAAACATGGCAGCAGTGTCATTTTGTGTTCTCCTATGGATGAAATGACGAATTATATGTATGACTTTTGGGAGCCCTATCATTTTAGATTTAGTGTCGTGACCTCTTAAAACTATATAAGAGCATCATAATGTTCAAAAAACTCAAAAAACACCCTTTATTGAAAATTAAGAATAATGTATATAGAAAAAATGTATTGCAATGTAAAAGAGCGTAGGATGCTATTCTAGTGACACCACTCACCCCACGCTTTTTTTACATTGTAATACATTTTTTTCACTATTCCTAATTAAAAATAAAAAAATATATATCTTTCACATCTTGGGTAATATTTTCACAAAAGCGTCATTTTTAGTTTTTTTAAACTATTATTCATTTACTTAACGCAGAAACTTTTCGGGGTAGATCAGAAATCTGCCCTTCTGCCTTTCCAATACTAATTTTTTATTTTTTCAGATTATGGTAGGCTATAAGAATAAAACAAGCATTGGAAGTTGATATCGACAGTTTAGCTGAAAAATACGCATAGTAATGAACGGTTTAAAATAGTGGGAGTAGAAAAAACATTTTTCACGCCCTCATTTGGCCGTCTGGCGGCATTTTTGCTGCTAATAGTTCCCCGCCAACATTTTCCGTATTTCTCGAACATGAATGGAGCACTTTCCGTAATGAGAACCCTTGTACCTCATGGATTTTTTTGTACCTAAATTTATGTTTGCCTCAGAAAGGCAAATGAGTATTCGGCTACTTCAAAGCTTCCTCTTGCGGTGGAAATTATTCGTGTATTATATGCTCATGTTTTTCTTCTAGACTAGCTAGAGTATTAATATTCCATGTAGTTTATAATATGATTGACTGGTAGGACTCCGTAGATTCAATGCGGGAGTTTTGCTATTTTTGTATTCTATAACCATCCCTCGCTGTTAGGTGAGGTCCATAAATATAAATACAATATCTGGTGTGAGTGATGGTTAAGTTGCATAAGTTCTATTATTATTATTTGCTGGGGCATACAAGCTATTTTTAACAACTTTTTCGAGCACTCAAAATCAAGAGCGTCCTGAAAACATTTACCACTAGTTCAATAAGAAAATAATATCTATAATTGTTATGTATTTAATGTCTTTGTCCATTAGAAGTTATTACATTATGTGCATCATATGATTATTTGTTTATTGGGATGTCTATTTTATACAATAAACTAGTTCATGTCCTCATATTAGCCTAAAAGATGGAAATCGTCTTTTGATACCTCATCAATTTTGATGCTTCCTCAAATTATAGCACAACAGTTTTCCTGTATTCAATACATCACTCGTATATATAAATTCAAGTATCTCAAAACATTCATGGGCGTAAAAACCCTTAACACTCTTTATTTTTCATTAATACAGTCCCAATTGAATTGTGGGATTCTGGCTTGGGGAGGGGTCATGAAATCCCACATTAGAAATCTTGAAGTTCTTCAGAAACGGTTTTTGAAAATAATATTTAATAAGTCTTATTTGTATCCAAGTGAAAATCTGTACATAGAAACACATAAAATGGACATAAGACAATTATTCGGATATAACATCATAATTTATATCCATAAACACAAATTGAATATAAATTTCAATAATCACATTAATAATACAAGGAATAAAAATAATATTACATTGAAAATAGAGTTAAAACAACAATGTCTCAGAAAATTTTTGAATATTTGTTGCCATTCTACTATGATTTAATTCCAAATCATGTAAAAATGATCAAGTCATTAGTATCTTTCAAACTACAGATTAAAAAATGGATTCAAGAATCACGTCAAAATTTATTTCATGAAATCTCTCACTTCAGTTAAGAAAATCAGTTATTTTTTTCAATATCATTATTATGTTGAATTCTACAAATTTATCAAATATATTATACATAAATGTAATTCGTATCTCTCGCAACAAGTTTTTAACTTCGCAGGTATAATTGAACTGTTTATTCACCTTTTTAAAAATTGATGTATATGCTCTTTTTTATGAATTTTGAATAAACTTTATTATTATTATTATATATAAATACACTTCTATTCTCATAATGATTCCCTTTCGAGAAATTGTATAATTAAAGAAAATACATAGTAAATGGGATTTATTTTAATTGTCTTCAATTGCCATTCGTAAATTCTGCTCTAATTTCGAGGAAATTTTCTTATGAATTTTCATACTGATTTCTAAATCTTGCAGCAAAGCATTGAAGTCTGCCAACCCTTGTAACATATCAGAACTGTTGGTTTTACAGGACGCCAGCTGCTTCTCCCCCTTGCTTATTACCTTTTGGATATCCTCATAGGAATCTTTATCTGGCACATCACAATGAATGTCATCTTTCTCCTTGTTCCACTGCAGTTTCAAGGACTTTTTAATGATCGGATTGTTGATATAAAACCAGTCACTAGCATTGTAACTGGCTAATGTTTCAATATCATATACAACTACAAAATGGTTAAAAATTGATTTGTTCCCAAATTTCGTACCAATCAAGCTCAAATCCAAGTCTCGCAATTTTTCCAACCCTAATAACCCGATTACATCTGTCCAAAGAACTCGTGCTACATCCTCAAAATTTAAATTAGGATCAATATTTTTCAACAAAATGCTCATTGCTTTATAGAAAGGCCTCGATGGTTCTTTGAATACTTTAGTGCAATATTTGAATAAATTTGATTCCAACTCAAGCTCGTTAGAGCACGGCCACTTATCATGCCATTTTGGTAGGCTGAGACATTCCAATATCTTCTCCAATTCATCTAAATAAGAATTATCTCTCCAAAATTTCGGAAAATATTTATAGTTGCAAGGTAAACAATCTGGGTATTCACTTCTTAAATAATCTACAAATACTTCTGGAAATGCAGCAAATTCTTTGCAAGACTTATTTAGAACGATCTTTTTGAGTTTGACTAATCCTTCGTTATACAAACTCAAAACGATGTTTGGATTTTGCAAACATGTTCGGTAATGGGAATTCCACTTCGAAAAACTATTGGCTCTTTTCCATATTTCGGTACATAAGTACTTTTCTACGAAAGAATAAAGAGTGTCAAGTTCTAGAGGAGGTTGTCCTTCAATTTTACTAGCTAAAAACACCAAACCTTGTTCGATAATGTTAATCAAGTGAGGTACCGTCAGATTTCCTGAAAGAATAACAAAATCTGATAAAATTTTCTCTTCTATAAGTGTGTTCAAGTTGCATTTCTCATGGTTATCGTAATTTTGAAGAAGAATAACAATGGGAACCTTTGTAAAAACTCCAAAACCCTTCAAGTGTTCAAATATTCTTTGTTGCAGGCTGGAATTGAAATCTTTGGCTATGAAAATTATACCATTGGCATCACATTTCTCGACAAGTACCCCATTTTGTTTCTCTATGCAATAAGTTATTGACGCTCCATTACTACATTTGACTTGCTCTACAAGGGCAGTATGGCCATTCTGTTCTTTCCATTCAAACATTTCTCTCAAAGTATCTTCAACTCTGTTCAAACCATTCGGTAATTCATGTTCATCTGGCAAACTTATTGCTACTTTCCAAAAAATATCCCTTTGTAATACACCAGTCAAATCATAAAACCTTTTATTCAAAGTACTGTATGTTAAATGGAAGAGGTCGAGCTTATTTATACGTTCATCTATCAATAATCCGACATCTAAAGGTTTCCCATATTTATATCTTTTCATAAACTGCAATGTAAGATCTTGCGAGGATGTATGAAGTTCTTCTGCAGATTGTTTCAAAGTTTTCGTGTTGACCCAAACAGGGCTGCAATCCATAGCTTTGCGTTTCCTTTTATTTGTCAATACAACCATTCGCCAATTTTTTAATATTTGGAGCATAAGCCTATTTTTCACCCTTTCGCCTATTTCAGCAATTTTTCCTTTTCGTAAATTGTCGTCAACTTGAGTAACAATTGAGTGAAGGATATTTTTTACAGTCCTTGCGATTTCCAATTCTCTGGTCATTTTTTCTTCTTCCTGTAACTCAGTCATTCTCTTTCTCAATTCTTCTTCCTGCCATTTTCTTTTCATCTCTCTCCATTCGTCTTCTTCTCTCTTCTTTTCCTCCTGAATCTTCAACTCCTCTGTCTGTCTGAGCTCCTCTAATAATTTCCTGTTTTCAATTATACTTTTTTCCTCTTCCCTCTCCTTTTGAAGTTCTTCAACGGGATGTTCAACTATATCATTTTTATTCTTCAATGATGGGTCTGATGGTGCATTAGAAAGTCCTTCCAATTTGGAGCTATCCTTCAAAGTTTCTGGGTTGCTTTCTTGGTCAATAAACATATCACTATGCAATGGAGGTGCATTGTTGAAACTAGATTCCTCTTGGTGGAGTGGAGGCAACAAGTTGAAAGTAAAACCACCTGTTTTGGGTAGAGACTGAAATGTTTTGTCCTCCGACACTTTTGAAGCAAATATGGAAGTTGGTTGAGAGAAAATGTTCTTTGTAGATCCTTCCCAAATATTTTGATGGATATATGTGGCACTGCTTTTATTCGTTTTAGTATCAAGCCCGAAATCAGGTTGATCATGTGATGGGACTGCTTCTTGTTGAGTAGGTCCAAATATATTCGGAGTTTCTTTGGTAGAGGGAAACTGTTTTCCAAATATACTGAGATCTTCACTTGATGAAATATTTCTCTTTACAAATATGTTACTGAAGGTAGATGTTTGTGGTACTTCTTTCTGGAACAGCAAATTTGAAGTATTTTTTTCCTTTTCAAGAAGATTATTTTGTGAAACAGTTTTGGTTTCGTTCGATTTCTGAGATTCTTTCAATTCAAAAAGAATCTTCTGCCTAGTTTGTTCCAATTCTAACTCGTCTAAAATGTCTTTACAAATGAGATATCCTTTTTCATCAAAACTATTTTGTGGCATGTGGTTCAAAAAAGTTTTAGGCGGCAATTTCCTCCCACATACTATTCTTCCAACAGACTCTATCCTTTTAGATTCTACAATCTTAAGAGAGCGATCTAAAACATATGGAAAGTCAGGTGTAATGAACATACTTTTTTCTAATAGAACATGAGTATTCTCTTGATTTGTAGAGAGCCCATATGTTTGCAAGAACTCAATGGTTGATTCAATATCTTCAAAAGCAAGAATATTTGCAAGTTTGTTCAGAGGGTATGTCGATTTAGAAGCTCTTGGTGAATTACACTTCAACAGAGTTTTAATCGCTGTTATTCGCACCTGAACAAAATATCTCATCAGGATACAGGCATTCAAATATGTTGTCGAGTAGACTAACTTGAAAAAACCAACATAATTATTTTTATCCAAGGCAGAATACACTTGTAAAGCGAATTTCACCTCGTTTGATTTTTGAATTTCTTGACGTAGCTCCTGAACCTACAAAACATTTGATAGTTATATGAATATTACTATAATTTCAGCTCTACCTCCCACATGAAATTGCCATCATTGAGGTTGAGCAAGACAATATAAGCTCTGAATTCAGCTTCATTGGGGCAGGTTTCTCCTTTGAGTTCTAGATCGTGGTACATATATTTCAAAGTTTGTAGGCATTTTGTTAAATTTTCAGTGTTGATTTTTTGATCAAAAACTGAAGGATCTTCTGCAACTAGTCTAGCTGAACAGTGTATGTGAAATCTCGCACACTGCTCTACTAGCTCAACGGTACCTTGACAACAAAGTTCTTGTTGGGTTATATCCTTTCTTATGCCACGGGTTCGATCCCAGAGAAAGTGAAACCACTCTCCGATATTAACCTGTAAACAAAAAAAAACTTGTACATCAGTTGTCGTTTCTGATATAATGCCTTACTAACATCACTTTTATCACAGAGATCCATTATATCGTTCATTAGATAAGACATGGTCATTTGAAGTATGGATACTGGTCTCAGTTCATGCGGTAAGGGCGCTTCTTGATCAGCTGAGCTGCGAGAGTATTGTTTAACTGCTTTACGTTGATCCATACCTCTTCCATTTTCTTCTTGCTCATACAAAGCTACCTTGAGAATATGAATAGAATATAAAATAACCAGCACCAACTAGATGACAATATCAAAATGTAAAAAGTAATTGAAAATTCTATTAAAACATGGTTTAGGGCGACACTATGGTGAACTGCTAAGGTTATTAGATGGAATTTATTATCATCTGAATCAGTTCAAATAGCGAAAAAGGTGTGATTTTCGTAAAATAAGGCAACTTGATACCTGATGAACAAATTAATTAAATAGTAAATATAGGCCTGAATAACTCTGGTATATTTCTCAAGATAATCTGTTCAAATATTAGGGAAACATTATGAACATAATTAATGTTTGGCAGGAAAGGCAAACTTATATATATATATATATATATATATATATATATATATATATAATACAATAATAATAATAATGTTTATTTATCAGAAAATGAAAGATATGGTACATGCATATGTGAATAAACAGGCGAAATCACAGAAACAGTTAATTCTGTTTGTACGTGATTGTAGTAATTTTACATTAAATCATAATTCTATTTAAATTTTAGTTTTCCTTTCAAGCCTCAATCAAGTTTTTAAAGTCATATTCAAGTAATTTTTGTCACAATTGAGTAGTTCACATCAAAAAATATGGCGTTTTAGCTTACTTTAGAAACACGGATTATATCGTTTATAAATTGTCTGATTCTCTATATCCAATCTCTCAGAGTCTTTTGATGATTATGGAAACTCATAATATTTTTGATTTCTCTCGAAATGGCGGCGTATATACGGGGTGCCCATACCGATGGTTTTATCGCTGCGAGGAAAGAATTTTCTATCATGCCTTCTTGTGTTATACTCGTCTTCGTAAGTAATGAGTTTGATTTTTCCATTTCGTATGAATAGATATTTTTTAATATAAAAGTTGGCGTACATCCATAACGTTTGATACTTCATAAATTCTATTTGTGGGATAACTTCTAATTTTCTGGTGTATTCTTCTGAGAACTCATTTTTGGAGTACATGAACCTCTTTCAGAAAGCAGTCATTCGGACCTCCCCACCCCAGTATTCCATAGTATAAAATAGATTCGATCAGCGGGGGGTATAAGATCATCAAGTGTTTTAGATTAAGAAAATCTTTGAGGTAATAAAACCACAAGTGTCCTCTCATTTTTTTGACTATCTCTTTTATTTGTGAATCCCACTGCAAGTGACGATCTATGACAACGCAAGGATATTTAATTTTATCTACTTCACGAATTTCCACGTCTGCTTCTATTTTTATAGCACCCAAGTTTGGGAGATCCGATGTATATGATGAAAATGGTGGGTATTTAGTTTTATAATAATTCAAAGTCAATTTGTTCATTTTCAACCATTCTGAAATTTTTGGGAAATCTTCCTCTATTTTCGTTTTCAGACTCTGCCAAGTTGGTGCTGTATAGATTACTGCCGTATCATAGGCGAAACCAATTGCCTTCAACATTCAAGAGAAATATACTGTTCATATAGATGTTGAATAATAATGGCCCGAGAATCGTTCCCTGAGGAACACCAAAATTTACTTTTTTTGGTGAAATCAATATATCATGAATTTGTACCTGTTGTTCTGTTTGAAAAATAACTCCTTAATAATTCCTAGGCCTTACCTCTGATTCCATATTTTTCAAGTTTTTGTAACAAATTTTTATAGCAAACAGTATCAAAATCCTTTGACAGGTCCAGAAATATACTGATTATTGGTACTTTCTTATCCAGCGACTCATATATGTTGGTACTTATGTTATACATTGCGTCCTCAGTAGATCTACCCTCTGTGAAACCGTACTAAAGATCGGATAATAATTTGAATTTTTTCAGGAAGGAGCATATTCTTTTTTTTATAATTTTTTCGATCACTTTCGAAATATTAGAGACGATAGTCACCGGTCTATAATTTTCAATTTTTAATTTGTCCCCAGTTGTGTAAAGTGGTTTTATAATTCCAGCTTTCAGTGTACTGGGAAAGCATCCGGTTGCAAAGCATTCGTTGATCAGAAATGTTAATGGTTTCGCAATTTCTGACGATAATTCCTTCAGTGATTCCTGATATTGTCAAATCCTGGTGCTTTTTTCACTTTCAAGTCTAATATAACTGAAACCACCGCCACTTCATCTGTGTAGTGTAAAAAAGTATTATGTTATCTTTGTTGTTTTCTGTTTCAAGTATTTTGTCTGCTGATAGTTTTCCGCTATTACTGAAACATGTATTGAAATTATTTGCTATACATCCTTTATCTGTGATTCGAGTACCATTTTCATCAATAACTTTTCTTTGCCTTTATTATATATATATATATATATATATATATATATATATATATATATATATATATATATATATATATATATATATATATATATATAATTTGCCACTTCGTGAATTTAGGTACAAAATTAATCAATAAAATAAAAAAAAATTATGTGCGAATATAAGAATAAACGGTATCCATAACCTATTGTGGTATAATTTGCCTTGTGTAAAATAAAAATAATTTTTCTAATTTCACTATCCAGAATGCGGCCAGATACTGAATACTATCCGGTATCTTGCTGGATAGTGCAAAAAAATAGTTATCAGATATCCATTTCATCTCTGCATATATATGTTGCGGTTGAGTTCGGGTTGAACCGCGTCTAGAGTTTTGTGCTCGACGTTTTGGCTCGGATTTTGAAGCCATTTTCAAGAGGTTGATGTGACTTCACGCTGAGGTCCTGATCTGCCTACTTCTCAAGTGTTATCACAGAGTGAAAGGATTTGTGACTTGACGCCGGGGCCTCAACCTGCCTACTCCTTACATTGAACAGTACAATTATGATAGTGTTCAATCTTCCATCAATAACTCCCTTCCATTCTTAGATGTCCTCATCACAAAAACCAATGACTCCTTCACCCACACGGTCTACAGGAAACCAACACACACAAACCGATACCTTAACGCAAACTCCCACCATCATCCAGCACAAACCAATTCCGTTGTGAATTCCCTCATCCACAGATCCATCAACCTCACAGACCTCCATAACAAACCACAGGAACTAGCCCAACTCAAATCAGCCCTTCTTCAAAATGGATTCACAGACCATCAAATTGACAGATCCATCCGCCGCCATCAAACTTCTCATTCCATCCCCAGAGACCCAACAGACAACAACGTTCCCCACAAAGCTTTTCTTCCCTACATTAAAGGTGTTACTGACAAAATCAGCCGAATTCTCAAAAAACAGGACATAAAAACGATATTTACAGCCAGCAACAAAATCTCCACATTCCTCCGCTCCCCCAAGGACAAAATTGTCAACGAATCACAGGGTATATATGAAATACCATGTTCTGATTGCCATAGAACATATGTAGGCCAGACCAACAGACGTGTGACAAGTAGAGTATACGAACATCAACTTGCTGTCCGAAAATCAGACCCATCTTCAGCTCTGTCCAAACATCATCAAGAGACAGGACACAATATAGACTTTGCGAACACTAAGACCATCGCCACAGCAAAAACACTACAAGCTCGTATAATTCGCGAGGCCATCGAAATCGAGAAGCGACCTTCCTGCTTAAATAAACGTGACGACGGCCAGAGACTTCCAACTGCATGGAAACCCCTAATTTCCAGATGCCCAGTCCCCACCAAGACATCCGACGGTCCTTTAGTAGCACCCGCTGCTATAAATCCTACCCAACATCCCTCGATACCTCAGTTCGATCTAAGGAGTAGGCAGATTGAGACCTTAGAAAGAACTCGTGACGAGACCTGGGGAGTAGGCAGATTGAGACCTCAGCGTCAAGTCACAAACCCTTGCCCCCTGTGACAACACCTGGGGAGTAGGCAGATTGAGACCTCAGCGTGAAGTCACATTCACCTCTTGAAAATGGCTCCAAAATCGGAGCCGAAACGTGAGACAAAAC
>JAVJAQ010000889.1:0-15696 GCA_032362365.1 Zygogramma bicolorata | reverse complement strand
CACCAATTGATAACATCAACCAAATGAATATTACTCTATTCATTCTGTAAAGGACGAGTCTCTGATCGACAATGAATATTTACATAGATTTATGTTAATTTTGTATCATTAGGTTCAACATTACCTTAGTTTCCATCCATCCATTTATTATTTTATAGGGTGGATACAGCTAATAAGAAATGAACAGAAAAGGTCGAACATGTCCCATGAGGAAGGAGTTCATCTATATCATTTGTCATATCTGCGATTACACTTCGGGATGAAGAGTGTCATCGTCATTACTTTCAAGTCAACCACTCATTTCGGCAAAAACATTTTGAACATTTTTCCTGAATATCATTCAGTGGCCGTCGCTTCGAGGCTTATAGCAAAAAATTGCATTTGAAAATCCAAGCCGATTTGGAGAGGCAGTCTTCTGTGCAGGTCGACTGATTCACAACCCAACGATTTTGAATGTTTTTGATGTGCCTTTTTCGGAAATGTCTGGCATTTTCACGTAGCAGCTTCAGTTCTTCAAATACATGCCAATCAATTTTAGTTCTGATTACAGGTGATAATAATGAAATAATGATATCTTTGCAGGTCAAAACTGAAATTTCTTATCTGAAATTGGCACGTATTTCCCCATTCTCAGGTACTTGTTATTGCCTATGATTGTGAAAACCGACCTTTCTATACCTTCTGTGTATTTCTACCCTTAAAGGTTTCGATTTACTCTTGAGCCTTTGTAGGTAAAGTTGCTTTTTTATTTTGTGTACGTTTTCCGAATATTAAATTGTAGGCATGGCATCCACAAGTAGAAGAAAATCAACCAGACGTATTTTTTTATTTATGTGGTGAATACACTTTCAAAGAAAGTATTTATGGCTTTACGAAAGAGAGCTTATCTGACCTATTTTGACGTCCATTTGGGAGACCAGGATAAAGCGTGGGCTCCACATTTGGTATGTAAAACATGCGTTGAACATTTTCGGCAATGGTCAGTTGGAAAGAGGACGTCCCTAAAGTTTGCAGTTTGCAGCACCAATGGTTTGGAGAGAACCAAGAAACCATCACGATGGTTGTTATTTCTGTATCGTAAATACCAAGGCAAGAAGGCCTGTACCTCATTCTGAAGATATACCCATTCCAATATTCAGCAGTCTACCTGCACTCTCAGGAAAGGATCAAGAGACATCAACTCTGATGAAGTTCAAGCTATGCAATCAGAAAAAGATGGTGATTTTTGAAGCAGACGCAGCTCGGTTCGTAAAAATCTCTTGAGAATAATAGCTTTCATTATTGACTCGTGGTATAATCTACTATTATCGAATAGCAGAATCAACTTTTGAACAATTATTTCCCGCCGATCTCAAATCTTCACACAGTAGGTTGATAGGCTGACACCTCAAAAAAACACTATTTCTCTGGCAAATACCACGAAGGGTGTTTATTTATATCTGGACATATTGCCACCATGTAATAATCCTCATACTATTCTTTTAAAAACAAAGAACAAGAGTTCGTTAGTTCTTCGGTGGTTTGAATAACTGGGATATCCTGAGCTTCCAATGGCGTATTGATAGGAAACAAACTGATTTTGAGAATGATTTATTAGATTTAATATCGTGAAACTTGTACATGAATTATTATTATATATCATTATTGGCATTTTGTCATTCCTGAGTTTCATTCCTATGGAAAATACCTCAAGCTTTTCAAAAATAATCAGTGATAAATATGAAATCTGGCGATTATTTTGATCTGACAGATATCTTGCATTGAAAAACCGTCCCTAAAGAGATGAAGGATATGCTCATTGAATAGATATGTGAAGGACATAATGACAATTTTATACTCAGATCATTATATCCTTCACAACCTCTCTTTCTCTACTATATTGAGGTAGGGATGTGCTTAGAGGTTATACTTTGAGTATTCTATCTTGCTCATTCCGCAGTCTTCTCTTTCTTAGGACCAGTCCATTTTGGGTATTATAGCATGAGTACGAATAATTAAATAATGGTAATAAAAATAAAATGCCCCCAATTTGTTTCTTCACAGGAATATAAACTGGGCGAAATTCAGTCATAGGTTACTCTTACAAACCCTAAATATCTATACATATCATAATTCTTAACAGTAGGCGTCAACATTTTTCGTTGAATGTTTTCTGCTGATAGAAGGTTCTCTTGGATATTAATTCAACATATAAGTTCTCAGCATATAAATGAATGAATGAATGAAAAATGAGTGAAAGTTGATTACCCAATCTATATTTTATTACAAATTTCCAAAGTGCCGCTCTTCAACTACATCACAACACCAACAGCGTCCTGAATAATGACATTTTTATCCTGAAAGTATTTGCCTGTTTCCGTGGGTCTTTCTCTGAAATTTTGTTGCAGCTCTGCTTTCAGTCCCTTACATAAACAGGGTCTTCATAATCTTCAGATCATTCTCACTCCATAAATCTGAGGCTTGGTACAAGAAATTAATATGTCAAAGTTGTGACTTTTCAGGAGTTTCAAATATGATTTAATTCACATTTCTTGGGAATATTGAGTATATCTCAAGTGTTTCAAGTGTTCAGTGTTCGGTTGATATGTTTCTACTCAAATAAGTATAATTTTAGTATTTTTTGAATGACATGGTCAATTCTTGGAGTAAACTTGTAACGATAAATTTTTGACTTAGGTAATAAAATCGTTTTTGTCTCATTCTTTTTATTGGGAAAATATTGACATGAAACAAACAATGAACTGAAATGAATATCACCTAAGTGTTCTTCACTCATCATCTTCATATACACCCTCATCTGGTAAATATTCTATGTCAACTGGTACAGTGGGTTGAGAAAAAATATTATTTTCATAAAAAGATTTGCTTTCTTCAGACACGTAAGGCATTAAATCCTCGAGATCTGTAACTTTTTTCTGACTATTGAAAAAAATTAGTTGGCCGGAATTCATACCAGACGTAATTCGCCTTTTTATTGACAGTTCAAAACGTAGTTTGAAATGTGTCCTTTTACACAACGGCAATAAATATGGGTCAATACTCATTGGTCATTCTACTACTATGGAAGAGGAATATGAAACAATATCACTCGTCCTGAAAAAAATTAAGTATGAAGAACATCAGTGGGTGATATGTGTCGATTTGAAAATGGTAAACTTTCTCCAAAGTGGTATACAGAATATCCTTGTTTTTCCATGTCTTTGGGATAGCAGAGCACTAAATTAGCACTGGGTTAACAGAAATTGGCCATTGAGAAATGTCATGATCCAAGGACAACATAACGTAATTAACGAACCTTTGATTGCGAGAGAAAAAATCATATTGCCACTCCTGCGTATCAAGTTGGGGCTTATGAATCAATTTGTTAAGGATTTCGATCAAGATGGACTTTGTTTTGATTACTTGTTGCGTAAGTTTTATGGAATTAGCACACAAAAACTGAAAGCCGGCATATTTGATGGACCACAGATAGGGCAGCTTATTAAAGATCCACAATTTACAACATCAATGAACGAGATTGAATTAAATACTTGGTGTTCATTCGTTCAAGTAGTACAACATTTTTTTTGAAAGCATAAAGCAGAGACTTACAAACAATAAGTGGAAAATATGCTTTTCAAATTTGAAACTCTTGGTTGTAACATGAGCATAAAATTTCACTACCTCCACAGCCACTTAGATCGGTTTTCAGAAAACCTAAGTGATTTAAGTGAAGAACAGGGGAAAATATTTCATCAGGACGTTAAAACTATGGGAAGTCGTTATCAGTGAAGATGGGAGTGCCACATGATGGCCGACTACAGTTGGAGTCTTTAGCAAGATTGTTCTGGTCACCGGCATGCTAGAAAGTCGTATAAAAGGAAACTCCTAACATCGATAAGTATAAAACTGTTACGACAATAAGAACCCGTGCTGTTGAGAACTCGATTATTCAAGTACCATTCTACAGAAAAAGCCATACACAAAGATTTGTCTTTTATTATGGTCCCAAATTGCACAACCTTCCTCCTGTTGAAATAAAGAATATTAAATTTTTTTCCACATACAAGATTAACCTGAAGCGGCATATAATAGAAAACAGGATTGTTTTTGAAATATACTGATATGATAATGAAAGTATACATATATTTTCAATACATTGATAATAATGAACCATCTAGTATGAAGGTGCAAATCTATCTTCCTTGTCTCTGCACCCAGTTCCCTTACAAATAAATCCGATATTCCCCAAAATTGTAAATTTTTGATATTTTGTACATTTTTATGTGTTGCCAAAATATAATTGTACAGTTAAAGTCTTCATTCTCGAGTGAGTAGAAAAAGCACAATTCAGGTACTTCAGTGCCTAGGTGCATTCTATCTATTCAGGATGGAGAAAATTTAAAAATCTATCGAACGATTGTATTTGTGAAAACGATTGTACTGAAATTAGAATAAATTGAATTGAATTGAATTGATAACTGATGAATGTTATTTATGTATATCTCTGCTTTTTCATGTCTATATGTAATAAACAATTACTCAACTTATATTGTTTATGGTAGTACCGTAGTAGGAGTAAATAATGAAATAGTAATATTATAAAATGTATATAAATTAAAAATTAAGATCAGTTTGTAAAAAAAAGCGCCAATATTACGTATCCTAAAAACTATATCTGATATACCAACTGAAAAATTGTAGGCACCAGCAATTAATATGTCGGGAGTTTGAATCTTTGGTCATTTAGAAAAAAGTGTTTTATCTTTAAGGTAAACCTGATACGGATTTCACATGACCATGAAAAAACTTCATGGAAAAAAAGTTTCTTGAAATTTGTCAATTTATCGATTTCACCCCCAAGAAGGGGTGGCATCCACTCCTAGGGAAAAAGCAACCTCCGTACAGGGTAGACTTTGAAATAGATGGCAAGTGGAAACTAAATTTTAATGGAAATCGGTTCTGTATGGGATAAATACAGGGAAAAATGTTCATTTACTGGGTTGTGACTGATTCGAATCATAACTATCTGATAGAGACAATTTGAGATATTTATGTCAGCAACAAATATCGAGTATGGGTTGCGACAGGGCTGTACTAGTTCCAATTCCATATCTCTTTTACTTAAATGATATAACCCTGCTACCGATTTTGAAAATTCTATCCTATTTGCAACAACCCAAAGATTAAAATGAATTGCAACAAATAATGCGGGTGAAATAGATTTAAAACTGGCGTGACTCTTATTAACCATGATTAAATAACAAAAAAAGGGAGTGCATTAGCCGATGTTCAACTAGGGGATCAAATCAAATAAAAAAAGTACAGCCAAGTTTTTCGGAATATACTCAGATCACAACCTGAAAGTTAAAGAACACGTAAGAAACTAGCATCTGGTAGCTATGTTCTGAGAACAATTCCAAATGAACTGGTATTCACTAATGCTAAATCGGGTTATTTTGCCTTCTTAGATTGAAATTTGAGGTATGGTATGTTTTTCTGGGCACATATAACTATCAGATGTCAGTGAGTGTTCAGTTCAGTATATACTCCAGACTCCAGAAGCGACCTGTCAAGTACTTTTGTTGAGTGAAATGGTGATAATCGGGTGACGCTTACAAGATCAGATACTGAAGTTACTAATATTCATACTGAAACAATTTCTATTATTTTATGGGAAATAAATGATAAGGCCCATTATACAGGGTGTAACTGAATAAGTGTAAAACATTTAAGCAGGTGATTCTTCATCGAAAAAAATATAGGATCTTTCATATAAAGAAACTTCATTGGAGCATCCCTTGTTAAGATACAGCCCCTGAAAAGAGGTACATAAAATTTGTATAATTTTTTTTTTCTGTATTAATTCAATTTCGAAAATTCACAAACTGACAGCGTCATACCAATTCAATTGTCACTATCGCTAATAGCAACCTACTAGATAGATTAGTTTCGTATTTTCGCATTTATGACGATGTATCTCTGTAGTTGTTCGTAAAATAATTTTTTGCTGCGAACTGGTTCATTTTGGTCAAAAAATCCAGGAGACATTTTTTGTTTAGAATGAAACAGGCTATCGCAAATGAATTTTTGAATAGTAAACAACTGATAAGAAATAAAATACATTGTAAATAAATTTTAGGGGTTGCGTTTTCCATCCCTTACAACCATGGGGTAAACCAAATAAATAACTGGCTGAGTGTCTTTTTGGTAGTACAAAACGTCAGGTTAATTTCAATATTGTAACTTTTTCAGTGCTTGTGAAGAAAAATTTATGTACCCCCTTTCAGGGGCTGTATTTCAACAAGGGATGCTCCAATCAAGTTTCTTTATATGAAAGATCCTATCTTTTTTTTGATGAGGAATCACCTCCTTGAATATTTTACACTTACTCAGTTACACCCTGTATTATATTCCACTTTTGTATTCATTCTGTTAATTTTGAACAAGTAGGTTTGATAATTTTATTTTCTGTTTAGTTATGATAATGCCTTAGAAATGTCGAGCCCTACCATTTATATTTTCGCATATTTGTCATATATGTAAAAGGCATACGGAAATTCGTGAAGATTGATTGGAAAGCAAAAGAAATTGGGGAACAAAAATGTTTGGAAGTATTCCTCGGAAAATGGGAGTGGAAATGATTTCGAGCGTTTATAGTAGAAGCCTTTAACTGTTTTTTATCTCTCCATATGTCACATTATAAAATTTTTTACCGCTTTCTGTTTCAGCAAAGGCTATTACGGAAATTTCAACTGGGAAACTGAAACAGTACAATTAAATACCCATCAATTCAAATTGATCAGAACTCGATTTCATTCATCGTTTCCATAAATTGAGGTAGTTAAATTGATTGTGTCGAATATACAGTATCAACTAATGTGTTTCCCAATTAATTTCAGTTGAATAAACGAAATGATATAGATCTGGAAAATCAAACGTTGAGTTGGATAATGATAGGCTGTCATTCATGAATCTGCTCATTAATATCTTTTAGTATGGAACAGTGGCGTGGCCAGAAAAAACTTACGACTGGAGAAGGTGTTGAAGGTTAGTCGTATAGAACAGACCGATTCTGAAAATACATTTAAAAAAATTACATGTTAATGTTTTGCGGTGTCTAGGCACGCCCATACGAAATGTAATCTATGCACTCTTCGAGTTATTATGTTCATGGTGTAATGGGCTAAAACAGACCAGAATATCCAAGGTTGCGTGTTAGGAGAAAGGATATCAGGCACAGAGGTAGTACCAACAATGACTGTCCTTATCATTTACTTCTCACGTCAACTCTATTCTGAAGCTTCAACATCTTTCTATCACTATTTCAGTCAAACGCTTCAAATGGTTTTCACCTGGCTCGACCAGCTATATATATCTCTATAAACAATGCTAATGGACTGGCCATCATGACAGTTTTCTAAATATCACGACGCGGAATACATTAGAGAGAGGAAGGATATGCACATTGAAGTGATATTGTGAAGGACACAATGATAATTCTATACTTGAATTAGTCTTCCTTCTTAGCCTCTTTATCTGCTACATTGAGAAAGGGATTCGCTTTAGAAGTTATACTTGAAGTATTCTATCTTGCTCACTCTGCAGTCATCTTTCTTTCTCTTAGGGCCAGTCCATTAGTCATAATGTCTATGAGTAACTTTTATTGCCATCCTTGGTCCTTCCTGCTTTCATATCTTCTTGCTGGAGTATTCATTCGTTAGTTGATAATATCCTTCCCAATATGATTCTGAAGGTGAACACCTTTGACATTCATTAACTCAGACACAAATGTCTAACGACCACGAATCTATTCAGAAAGCTTGAGGTCGTCCACTTCTTCAACTGGTGTTGAGTGATTTACTCGAATCTGCTTCAACGCAATCTGATGAAGCTCGACTCAACGCTGTCACTGAAAAGGAATCGGGTGCTTGGTTGAATGCTTTGCCGCTAGCTTCTCTTGGCACTCTTCTCTATAATGAGAACTTCCGAATAAGTATCGGTTTCAGATTGATTTTGCCGGTTTGTACTCTTCATATTTGCATTTGCGGATCTTCACTTGACAATAAAGGAACATGGGTTGAGTTGTCTTAGAAACGCTGGTCGGTTACCACGTCATTCTGAAGTTAATGACATCATTAAACGCGCCCTCATTCCAGCTGGAATTCCAGCTATCCTTGAACCTCAAGGTACCAGCAAAGACGATGGAAAATGTACTGATGGCATGACCCTCATGGCATGACCATGGAAATGTGATAAGCCTCTAGTGTGGGACTTCACTTGTTCAGATACACAGGCAGCCTCACATCTAGATGAAACTTCAAAAAAACTTTGCGCAGCTGCCATTTCAAGTGAGAAATTGAAATAATCAAAGCATCGTTCCCTAGGTAGTAGTTTTGTCTTTTGTCTTGTAGCAGTAAAAACCCTGGGTGTTTGTGGACCAGATTCTCTATCTTGATTCCCCGATATTGGGAGAAAACTGAGTCAAACAACATGTGATATCCGATCCAGTGTATCAGCATCGCTGTTCAACGCGAAAATTCTGCTTCTCAAATTCTTCATGGGAGATTGTTCAATTCCGTTTCTCTCCGATCTTAAGATTTTATGAAAGCCTTCCATAACAACCCATTATCCTAAGAAAATTCATCCACTGCGCTTTTCCCTATGAGTGAAGTTGCAGCTGGGACATGTGGTTCGACATCATTGAATAACTAAGGTGATCCTCCAAAATTCATAAGTCTTCATGTTCTTCCGCAAGTAGACCACACCAGAAAGCCTTCACAAATCCAGGAGGATACAGATCTGTAGTGGTACCAGTTGAAATGGTGACTTCATTTCGAGCCATGACACTTCTGAAAATATTGAGACATGTAGCGTTCTAACAGGCAGACTCGAAAGGAATGAACTAATTATAACTCACTTGATTCTACCAAAGCAAAAAGGAACCTCAGATTCTTGCGTGACAATGAATGAAGAGGAGATTTCTGATTATCAATATCAACATAACTTGATAACAATTGGATGGATTCATACTCATCCTTCTCATACAGCATTTCTCTCAAGTGTTGATCTATATACCCATTATCCTTATCTGTTACTGATGCCGGAAGTTATTGCGATAGTATGCACATCAAAATATAATGAAACTGTATTTTTTATATCTACTCCCCATGCTTTACAAGCCATTGCAAATATTTAATTCTTTTACTTATTCTCAAGCCTCAAGTGGCAACTACAACGAGTTGAGTTTTGATGGACTCGGGTAATTTGAGAAAAATGTACTTAAAATTGTCAATGGACCGTCCATTTACGGAATTTGCTCAAATATTATCAGAAATTTTGAGAAAAATCCGCAAAATAGCGTGACACGCCTGACAAGTTGCAAGATATTTTGATTCCCATTGACTGGAATACAACATAGTTTCTTCGATGGCAACAAGAGCACGTTAGCCAACTACTTAGCTGGATTTATTTTTGGTAAGTAATACAGATAGATGGATATAAAACTCATACTCAATTTGTTTTTCTTTTTATTCTAGGAACGGTCTATTATCAATTTATATACTTGATGGAAAAACAAATAATAAAATTACCCAAAGGGTTGGAACAACTGTTTCTTTCTCATTGGGTTGAACTCCGTTCATATTACGGACAGTGAGGTCATTTTGGGCTCTGATCAGTTTATTTCACGCGATGAAAACGACGGCTTTCTAGCGCTGGATCGCTCTCTCCGGCACGTCGAACAGTCCCAGAAGAACCTCCACTGCTCCCATCGATAAATATGATAAATAATTGTGGAAAACAAATTCTGCTGGTTTCAATGGATAATATGACTCTTGCTCTGTACAGTTGTCAAGGTCTCGTTGCTTCATATAAATAAACGAAGGGAGGTGGAGTATAATTGAAGAAAGTGTTATCTCGGCTCGTAATTATCTTGGAACAAAAGTCAGGTTGGCAAAATTCGTAGAAAAGTCGCAGCTTTCCAATTCATTTTGTCGCATTTTGATACGACTATTTTTTCCACATTGTTTTTTAGTTTGAATAACGTTGTTTTTTTGACGCCATTTTCAAAGGTATCACATTGCAAAAATCGATTTTCCAAAAATGATTGTTTGTAGTTTAACTCTTTGACTATCCGAAACCGTTTCGTTCATTGCTCTACGATTGTCCGTAGGCAAGAAATAATAATCTAGTGGGACACTTCTTTTAGTAACAAATCAGATTGTTGCTAACCTATCAATTGTTTTTCAACCAAATTGAAACTGTGGTTTCCACTAGTTAAAGGCTTTCCAAATTAACAGTTGCAACCCCCAAATGCATTTCAACATTTTTCAATAGAATAGTGGAAAAAACGCCTTCTTTCAAATTCCGAGTGCAATAGTTAAGCAACATATTAGAATATCGACATCGGGCCAACGCTAATCGATAGATTTTTCAATAATCTACAACTTTCAATCAGACTTTTTTTCGATCCGACCAAAAGTTTTCATTATATAAGCAAAAAATAATTATAATCAATAAGATTAGAAATAAAACAGCAGAGGAAAAGTCCTTGTCCATCACAAACAGAAAAAACATTTCGTATCAGAAACATTTACAAAAACTGGAAAACATGTCTCCGAACTACTAATCTCACATTAGTAAGTTCAATTTTAATATGTTGTAGTGTTATATGTAACAATGAACACTGTTTTTCAGATGTCTTGAAAAAAAAATAAAGATTTTCGAAAGCTCGACAATTTGATAAAGAGTTTCACTATATCAGGCCAAACCCAATTTATGACTGCAACCCCAAGGTTGATTTTCATTGCATGAGGATTTTCCAAATTCAGACGGTTATATATATATATATATATATATATATATATATATATATATATATATATATATATGCTCTGCAGTGTAGCTGGAAGAACGTTGAAGTACTTCTTGTGACTCTAGAGGGGCTGAAGGACCAAATTTGGATAGTAGCGATGATAATGAAGAACCCCATTATTAATACTGAAGAATATCTTTGATCATCCCTTTATTTCACGGACCAGTCCTCTACAATTGTATTTATTGAGCTTGCAAGACAGTATCTCATGATCAACATATTCGAAAGCTTTTTTCAGATCACAAAAAGGGTTCAATTCGAATGGAAAATAAAACGTGGCTTCAATTTTCGCTAGGGTATCAACACTTCCATACTTTGTTCCGTAGATCAGGATAATCAACATACTCAATCACCCAATTCATAGCCAAAGAGGCCAAATTCCATCAAGTGACCATACCTAGGAAAGCGAAGCGAATTCGGTCTAGCGAAGTTATAATACTTCTGATGTGGGTGAGTAAAACGATAGACTCGTAAGAATTCTATAAATAGTGAATTTTTGAGGACTCTGTTCATGATTAATCGACGATATCCCTATCAGACCAAAAAAAACCTTCGCAGGTAGTTCCTACACTGTCTTATATTTTAAAATATATAAATAACAACAAATCGATAGAGGTTAAAAAAACTTCGAACTCGAAGGTGACATAGTTTTTATGTCTGTCTTCATGCGGCACAATAAGTTCTCAATTCATCGATGGAGCATGACTTTTCACAGCATTCGTCTATCACACCTCTTCTCCCTTTAACTGGTATCAGTGCCTCCGCTAGATCACGAGGAATGAACGGATATTTCAAATCTACATCCATGTATTCTGAATCATCTTCCAGCTTGTTGTCAAAACCAACCATGTCTGCAGAAAAATTAAAGAGCAGATGTGTTTGAATATCAATAATAACATTAGAAATGAAAAACTGGCAATTCCTGTGTTTAAATTCAGGAAACACCTCGAAAGTTAAGGCAGAAAAATAGCAAATGTTGTTAAGATCGTATTCTGGAAGTTATAATTGTTCTGAATGACATAGTTGGAATACATTCAAAATAATTATTCAATATAAGCAAAACTCCAGATATGAAAAGTGATATCAATCTTTTCTTGAATGTGGTTGACAATGTTCCTAGCTGAGTGGTTTTGTTTCGCATTTCCACTGTCCATTTCACTGAATCTATTGGAACTTGTTAGAAACCCATGATATCTGAAGAATCTGAATTCGAACAATTGAATACGAATGATGTAATTCAATCCCACGACAAAACATTCAACTATATGACTGTCTAACTTTGAAAATCAATGTGCAGAAGTGAATCAAGGAGCAAAAATAATAATAATAATGAAAATTCGTCGAAAAATCAGATCTAACAATTGAATCAAATCCACTCAGCTAGTCTATACCCATTCTTTAATACATGCTTGTATGGTTTTCAGGTTTGAATTTATTGGTAGCCAACAATATTCTTGCAATGAATAACAAAGCCGACATTTCCCAAATTCGGACTCAATTCCTAGTTGGAAGTGACATGAGCTTAATGAGAATTGATGGAAAATTCCTGCTGTATCGATATGTTTTTACTACAAATGAGATATGTTGTTATAGTTATACAAATTCATAATGATTCGTTTTCAGTTCGAAAAAATCTTCTCAACTTTGATAAATATTTCTCTCATGTCATGATGAACGTTTGTGATGTTTTCTGATATTTTGAAATCCATCTAGATCAGTAGAGCTCAGATGTGCTAAATAAAATGGCTTCTTTGATCTTATTTTTAGCTTTCTGATGAAGTATTTTGAATTTTTCGAGGCAATCAATTAGCAAAACAGGGCCCACTGGATCATCTGTATTTTGTCATTGTACTGTTTCTTCTGGAAGAACCCTTGTTTTTAGCAAATTTCACTTCCGATACCGAATCAACAAAAAAGTGTTTTCTCATTTGGAATTATAACACACCTGATCGTTTCATGGATCTTCCATAATAATTTCCCTCACATATTATACTGAGAGTCGAAGTAAGATGACGTCCACAATATTTTGTCCGTTTCGTTAACTGATTGCTTCGGTAAGGACCAGCAAAAACGTTAATCAATATATTCATCAGTATGAGGATGTATACTATTCTATGGAACATCTGAAAGGAAAAGAGAACGCATTATAATTTTTGGAAGAAGGACTTTTGTATTTCGTGCAGAAATATATTCATCAAAATGCAGTGCTTTCGAACAGAAAATCCATCATCAATGCATACTCTTCAGGTGTACAAATTTGAAACCATAGAAATAATTATGTTTCTAAAGGAAAAATAATGTGGCATAGCCAGATCCAGGATGATCCTGTTCAATATTCAACCTTTCAATGTTATTATATGACCTCAAATTTGTGAACAATTTTTTATCCTTCAGATGCATAATTTTCATGGTTTTGGCTCTTGTACACCTAACGAGTAAGCAGTGATAATGACTTTCCTAGGTGAAAACGCTCTGCTATCATTTTAATAAATATATTTCTGCACGAAAAAGAGAATTCCTTCTTTCAAGTATATTGGTACACACAGCTTGATAATTTTCACGAGTTCGAAACTCAATCACCACTTATTGAAATAATCAATTGGAGTATTTAATTACAGAAAAACATTGTAGAGAAAGATTCATTTATGGAAAAGGGATGAGCAATAAAATTAAAAAAAAATCATTCGTTTATTTTTACTATTCTCAATTCATACAGTGCGGTCCATAGGTATGAAATAAATTCATTTTTGGTCGGATGACATCTTGTTCGAAAGGTATTTTCATTATCTGTTCAGCAATACTGATTTTTTCATGTTTGAAGTAACCATAACGGTAAAAATGTGTTATTAAAACTTGAAAATATTGACACTGTAAATTATGTATCCTTTTTTTAAATGCAAATTCACATGAAGGAAGCGCTGTGATGTTCAAAGAACACGGTGCGAATCAAGGGACAGGAGATACGAATCAACGTTCACTTTGAATTTCTGAAGTTTTTAAGCCTCAGGAAAGATCTCTTTCAGCAAGGAGTTCCAAAGCTCAGCTGTTTTATTGAAAAAAGATCCTTGATCAAGAGAGATGCGATAGGTCTCCAAGTTCACAACAAAGGGGAGTTCTGTACTCGCCGAGTCATCCGTGTAGATATTGCCAAGGGTGGAACGATTGATAACAATTCAGAAGAGCACCGACGGTGAAAATATCTATAGAAGAGAGACAAGTCTCCGATCCTTCCATGATGCTTCAATGAAGTGAGCGAGTCTGTGAGCGAAGAATCACCACCAAGACGGATTGCTTTTCTCTGAATGGAATCGAAAAGCTTCAATGAATGTTTTGGTGACGAACTACATACATGAGAACCAAATTCCAAGACAGGTCTTATCTGAGCCTTATAGATCATCAGAAGCTGACGAGAAGTGAAGTATTTCAAGCTATCGATCTCACATGGTTTTTCCACGAGAGATTATTACTAATCGTAATTTGTAGCATCGAGATACTTGACTTTGTAGGAATAGTTTCATCTGAATACTATGTGATGATAGATCAGCTTTTCTTGAGATGGGACATGTCTGGGTTTTCCTAGCATTGAATTCCACCTAGTTCACGTTACCCCTTTCTATTATTTTTGCCAAGTCATCGTTAATTTTATTGACGTGAATGGTCCTTTGGATTTTTGTTCTTCGGGCTGGTATGGGGACTCTGGGAGAGAAAATAGTATGAAGAGTACTGTCGTCCGCAGAACTATGTACTGAACAAGATGTTTTGAACTGAACCCTGTGGGACACCTGCATTTATTGGGAGAATATCAGATGATACTCCATCAACAACCACATACAGAGACCTATCAGACAAGGAACTCTTCAACAAAGCACACAACTGAGGAGGCAAACCATAAGACGGCAGTTTAGAAAGGAGACCCCGATGCCAAACTCGATCAAACGCTTTTGAAATATCGAGTGCAACAGCTATCGTTTCATCGAATTTTTCGATTGAATGCTGGCAAATATGAGAAACATAAGCCAATAAGTCACTGGTTGATCTTTGATGGCGAAATCCGTATTGTCGATCATTAATTATTCCTGATTTCTCAAGATATTTGATCAGCTTCACATTGATTGCTTTTTCCTTGAAATTGGAAATAATTGAAAGCAATGCAATTGATTTATAATTACAAGGTAAAGTTTTCTTTCTTTTTTTAGGAAATGGCTGAACTCTTTCTGTCCTCCAGGACTTAGGAAATACTCGCAAGTTTTATGAAATGTTGAATGATTCGCAAACTACTGGTGCCAGTTCGGGGGCACATGCTTTCAGAACAATTGCAGGGATTCCATCAGATCCGCAAGCCTTATTCCTCTTCAGGTCCATTAAAATATTTTTTATATTTTGTTGGTAAAAAATTATTTCAGGCATGACTGATATTCGGGGGATCTTTTTCCGTTGAGTCCAGAGAAGAATTTCCAGTAAACATATTTGCTTTTTGTTGGACAGTGGTGGCTTGTGATCCATCTTCTTTGGTTAAAGGGGGAAATGAACCAAAAGTGAAATTTTTGGCGACAGCTTTAGCAAATGACCAAATCGAACAAGAACTGTTTGGACATTTAACAAGTTTTGAAAGAATTTTATGATTATGTGCTTCTTTAGCAGCTTCAATTGTCGCAATACACCTATTTCTTGCGTAAACATACTCAGATCTTGTCTCCACACTGGGGTCTTGGCGCCAGCGATCGAATGCCGTTTGTTTGGATGTGACAGCCTCACAGCAGCTTTCATTGAACCATGGTTTCGCAGACTGTGGTCTCTTTGTATTTCTTGTAATGAGTGTTTCCATTCCCAGAATGATGAAT
>JAVJAQ010000888.1:0-359101 GCA_032362365.1 Zygogramma bicolorata | reverse complement strand
GTTATTACGCTATAAGGTAGACACGATTAAATTTCCACAAAATTTATTGTCTTCGCGACATGTTTCGATACACTGTATGTTTAAAAACATTCGCTTGATAAAGATACAGTGTATCGAAACATGTCGCGAAGACAATAAATTTTGTGGAAATTTAATCGTGTCTACCTCAAAGCGTAATACTATGGATTTCCATCAAGTAAAGGCCACCTCAATCCAAATAATAATGTTCTATATTAGTGAATTTTTCAAACATCTGCGTATACTCTATCCCACTAAACCTACTATAATTGATTGTCTCTGAATCACTTGGATGTTATAGGTACGACTTTTTGGTCAAAAGTAGTCCATTTGCATACCCTAAAAATCCATGAATTCATAATGATAGATTTTGGAAGAAAATGTTTGTAAGGCCATTTCATAGACAGATTTGTAATATTTCTCATTCTTTTTTATGGTTTGAAATTTTACAAGATGGTCGAACAATATTTTTCAGTAGGTACGTTTTTCGAATATACCTTACTTTCGATGCATTTTGAAATAAACACTCCTTATTATTTTTTTTTGACTATGTGATGTAGAATAAGATTCATGAACATTTTTTCACTGTAGATACCTGAGACAATTTGCAGCTATTTTCGAATTATTGAACTTTTTTTTATTTTTATTGAAAATTGTAAGTAGCTAGAACACACTGTAAAATTGACCGAATGTAACAACACCAAAGGAAAATACTTTCGATAGTATCTTATACTAATGAATATTTAGATTTTGATTATGCAGAATAGTGATTATTATCCAGAATACCGTTCCGTGTTGTATAACAATGAAGAACAAATGAAAGTTTTCGAGGGCCTCTAGCGTCAAAACTAGTCTATAAAAAAAGTTGTGCCCATGGAACTTTTTGTTTATAATGACTTGAATTATAACATATCAAAAACTCAGCCGATTCGACAGAGGGCCACTTTTCCTATTAAAGTGTGCGGTATCCTTTAATCAAATATTGGCAAATTCGATATCATAATGTTGTCATATATATAATTGAATTTCGAATAAAATAAAAGAATGTAGATTGGCCTTGAAACTGAAACAGAATTATAAAAAGTTTCTATTCAGCTAATAGGTATTTTTTGAATTTTTCATTTACTTCCAATTGCCGTTTTTACTTTCGTTTTTTCAACTGATCTTTGCTGAAAACAGCCTCATTTTCGACTTCTCTTTAGTATTTTCGTTGATACATATTTCTGTTTTCTTCCTTTCCACTTCCAATACTTGTAATCAGAATTTTGTACTCAGTGATTCCCTATTTATAAACATGTAATGTTTCTTGGGATAATAAATATATTGATAATAATAATAATAATAATATGATTGGCGACATATAACTCCGCTCTCTTGAACAGCGACTGCTAAAGTAATATCTTATGCAGATGATATCGTAATTATTTTCAATGATAACTCCTAAACATTACACTTTTATAATATTTCTTTGAAAGAAAAGTACCTTCGCCGGGAACTGTACACATAAACCTCTAGGATCGTACGGGTTCCCACAGTCACATCTACCCTTTATTGTATCCCAAGCTGACCTGACATGCGAAAAGTAGGGAACCAGAAACAGCTTGCTAGATAGTGCATATAGTGTATAATACATTCTGAGCATAAGGCATACCATACTTGTTCTGTCTGAACTCAAGAGCATTCGCCCCAAAACACGTTTGTTCCTGCCTCAAGAAGCTATTGTAAAGCAAAACGAGTGTCACGGTTTTGTTAAGAAGTTTTTGGTGAGAAACGGGCAATTCAATTCAACCTACAAGACAGATTACAGGGTGGAGATTAAAACCTTTCTTTTGAAAAACTGTGTGTGAATAGTATCAAGTGTCATGCTTTCTTCACTTTTTATAACTGGTATGCAGTTGATACATTATCTTTGTCGAGATGATTTCTACTGTTCATTATATAAATTACTTTCAACATCGTCTTTTCTGAATTGATTCACATAGGTGGTTACCAGCTAGAGTTATACGTCCTCCTGATTTTAGTCAAGAAAATAGTTGCTCAAGAGGAATATCATTTTTATTGATTCTTCTAAAAATACGGGCTTGCCGACTTGTTCTTTATATACTATATGGAAAATGATTGATCCAATATTGATTGAAATTAAAAAAAAATACTCACTGTGATTATGTCAAATCTGCTAGGTATGTTATCAGCACAGGCTACGTGCAAGGGTGATCCTATTATAGGCGAGCTACAGTTAACATTAGCACCTGAAAAATAAAATAAACGCTTATTACACGCTTCACGAAAATAAGTGATGAGTTGGCCGATGACTATGTCCAATAAGATATTTTCGGATATGTTGTGTTTTCCGGTTATGGCTCATTCAACTTCCTGATCAATCTCGTCCATAACTATCAGCTCTGTCTGTCTTCGTCCAAAATGGTTCCCAAATTGATTACTTCAACTTTTATAGTTTCATGGCACTACTGGCGGGACATAACCGGCTCAAGAAACAGATGAACACTATGGGCCTGACTGTCAGAAGAGGAAGAAACCACACTACATGTACTCTGCAAATGCGAAGCGTATGTGAGGCTAAGACACACGAGACACGAGGAAGATGGAATCTCATCAAAATATCAAGCCAGACAATGGGCTCTAATAACCAAGGAGCATTAGTTCTGGAAAAGTCGCAGTGACCCTGGCCACGGGCTAGCTCCTTGAACAAATGATAGTTTTTCTATTCAATGTCACAGGATTTGCCTGGAATGGGGAGATAACTACCAAGCAGTAGCACAAGACTTGAAATTGATTTCTAGCAATTCGGATTGTGGTCCTCTTAATCCTATCGACGGTTTTCGAAAACACAGATAAATATGACTTTTGGTGAAGATATGACTCCTTATTATAATGGATGTAGATTGTGGAGAGTACTAGGACCTATAACGTTTATTGTACTCCAATATATCCGAGACCTTGAATACTGAGACTTCTGATTAAGCTCATCAGTTTCTTCGGAACAAGTTTCTTTTCACGTGATAGTTTTACCCCTTCGAAGAATTTCAACTTTTCACAGAATAGAGCCTAGCACTGATGGCACTTGCAGAGAAAGGGTTCTGCAGCTTTGGTGCTTAACGGAGATTCTAAAAAGGTCACTTGGTCAGAGCTCCTTTAAGGACGCCTTTGAGTGGTACCTTAGGGGACAGCGTTCTGTGAGTAATTCCGTTACCAGTTAAGAATCTTTTTATTTAACCTTAATTAAGCTCACTTTGGTGTAGCATTTTTTCTATTTTGAGTTCGTTCCAGTGACGACTTAGGTGATCGATTTTCCATTGCTGGGCTGTCTCCTTGTGGTCGACTGCACACTGAGTGGACAATGCCGCAGAAGCAAAGACATTAATAATGCTATATGGAAGGAGAGCTTTCGGCAAAGACAGTCATCTGAGCGGGGGGCTAATTGCGAGAAAAATCGTCCGCCATCTGGATGGCTATCCAGGAAACTCTTGATGATCGAAGCTGTGATTTCCTTGATTGAACGCAGCCAAAATAAGATTATGTGATTGGTATGACTAGTTGATTACTCAATAATTTTGTAAATACCCGAATATATAGACAGGACAAAGCACAATGCCTCTAATGAAGCCGTTTCCACTCAACTGTGGCTCACTTAGTACGCATGTTTGACAATAATTTATATTTCATACTGCTCACCAAGATTGTGCCTATTTGATATGCTTTAAACATTATTCAATCCGTTCGTTAGAAGTTACCTGATACTATAAGATTCTTCCCAAAATAAAAGACACCTGTTGAGCCATCAAACAAGAACCATAATGGTAATAAACGATAAAACACAGCGAGGTTTCTAAATCATGAATATGATATAAATAAAATGAACAATACATGATCTAACTGCTTACCATAATGATGATCAGTGAGTTGAATTCCCTATTTTTCTGTAATAATTATTGAGCAATGTGGTTGAGTGTGCTTCTTTAACATTTTTTATCTACACCCGTACTCTAATAATACAGTTATATGCCCACCACCCGTTTTATAATGAAATCCATTACGATACAGATTTTCATTACGATACAGATTTTCAACCAATAGAAACTCATTATTTTTCAATCAAGCATGATGTGCAAGCTTTGCATTTTGACGTTTGTCAAGTCAAAATCAGTAGGTATTGAATTTTTGAAGAATTCAGTCAATTTTCGATAATCGAATGAAAATGTCTTATAGCAGTGATATAGTAGAATTACCAGCGACTCCTTCACAGATGTCTTAGACAAGATAAAAATACATTCGAAAGGATTAGATTTTTCATTTGACAAATGCAACACATATGTTGTTATTTTCGTTAAGGTCGAATGTGCTTTCATGGTCGAGTGGTCAGCGGCGCGGGCAGTGTTCCTAAACGTCCCGGGTTCAATTCCAGTCCTCGGCAAAGACTTTTTTTCATTTTTTTTCTTCTCATTGTTGTATTTTCCGTGGTTATACCATTAATTATAATTCCGTAGAATTTTTCAAAGAAATACGATTGATTACCTTCTATTATTGTGTTCAATATAAATACCTAATATTATAATATTTTTAGTTCTTCATTATTTATTGGGTGTAGATAAAATAGCGTATGCAACTCTCATGTAATGGTTATTAATACACTCGCATAAACCATACGAAACTCACCTTCGGCTCGTTTCGTATCCCGGTTTATGCTCATATATTAATAACCATCATTACACGATCGTTGCATAATATACTATTATAATTGTGTTTGGTTAGATATGTCACCTACCGATTTGATTATTAATAATGTATGATAGATTCTCACCAGATCTTATAAGCAGCTCGACTATTTGAGGATCTCCTTTTAGAATCGCGAGATCCAAAGGACTGGGCTTTCCTATATCGTATTCTTCATCATAATTCAGTTTGGCTCCTTGCTTTATCATCAAATTGACAATTTCGCAGTTTCCTGATAATACTGCATAGTGCAGCACCTGTATGAATAGTGTAAGGTATGAACTGAGACATTTGTATGCTTTTTTTCAAACTCACCGTTCTGTAGTCGTGTCTTTCGTCAGCGATTGCGTTAACATCAGCCCCATATTTAAGTAACAGTAAAACAGCCTCTAGTCCCTGGGGACAAAAATGCAAATAAAGGATCTACCAAAACTATCGGTGGCGAAGGAAATCAATATAGCATACAAATTAATTTGTCGAATTGAACATTACACGAATGTAAACGATGAGATTGGAACCTTTGATGTAAAAGTTGAAACTGGGATATGGAAGGATGGAAAAAACCAGTGTAGACCAAGATGCTCTTGACAATTGGTGAAAATATTCTGAAACCAATTGAGCATGTGCATGACACAAGGCTACTCGATGCATTTAGAAATAGCCAAATGTAAAAGTAGCATGAATAGTGACAAAGGGCTCTAAGCCCGCTTTGTAGTTAGCTGGTATTATTAAGAAATGCATAAGATTGATCAGTAGTTACAGACGAAGTCCACATCGGACCAAAAAACTTTGCAGGTGGTGGCTGTCCTACCTGAAAATTGTAAAGTATATAAATAGCTAACCCTGGTTGGATTTGGTATCAATTTTTTTCTCATGAAGATTCTAACCTTGTTAGCGAAACGCGCGTCAAGTGCAAATAATATCAATTTGGTGTAAGGGTAATTGATTTTACAAAAATTGCACGAATGTGTCAACACCCTTATGCTTTGGTTGGACATTCGACAGCAGTTTGAGATTGTAATAGTCAGTTGGTTTCTAACACAACATGACTTTAGCCTTTCAACCGAAAAAAATCCCGCAAGTCATCCTTTCGCTATTGTCGTTTTTTGACATTTTTCTCAATAGCTGTCAAGTCTTCCTTTGTGGATATCATGATACCACCTTTGTTCATATATGATATATTTGGAAGGTGTCATGTTTCAATAGTTTCAACCTTACCAGTACCCATCAAAAGCCTAACTTATTCAGCAAATTTTCCGCGATTTTGATCGACGAAACAAACACTATCTCAAGTGAGAGAAAAAAATCAATGTCTCGAAGACACAAAAGTACAAATATTTTCATTATTGGAATGGCTAAACTATAATCAAACTGAACAATCATTTTTCCTTAGCTACCGTTCAGAGATTTCGAATTTGTTAATATGATGTCTTGGTACTTTCAACATGCAAATCATCGAAAGAACTGGAAATTCGTCAAGACCTACTTGCGGCTGTCTGACGGCCTTCATCAGGGGTGTTAGCCCTGATCTATCCCGACTGTCGGGGTTCGCTCCGAACGTCAAAAGCAACTCCAGAAACTCCAAATCCGTCACGAGATTGATTTCCGCCCCAAAGAAGTACCTCTTGTTCGGATCGGCGCCATGTTCCAGTAGCATTTTTGCGATTTCCATGTGTTTGTTGCGTATGGCGAGTCTGAGAGGTTCATCGCATTGAGTCGTCCTAGGAAAATCTTCGCCCGTGTCGGGTCTGTAATCAACTTTGGCTCCGGAGGCTAGGAGAAGGCGGACTACCTCTATATATCTGGGAACATCAATGAAATAAGAAACATTGGCCATATCACATTGAGTTTCACAGAACAAATAAGAGCATACAAATAATCATGGGGACTGTATCAGCTATAAATTCAATAAATGAAATTAGGCGAATAGAGAAATAATATCACAGTGAAAAAATTGACGAATGTTCAGTTACTCCAAAATTGATGTGGTCAACTTTGAACCAAATAATTGATGGATATGAAGAGAATATTATATATGTTCAGAAAAAAATGCTGAAAGTGTTAACACCTATTTCCCACTAATAATGATTATCACATAATTTTGAGGCAAATCAAGATTGGTAGAGGATACTGTTGGAAGTTTGTGTTGTTATATATATATATATATATATATATATATATATATATATATATATATATATATATATATATATGCACTCCCCTTACGAAGTAACCAAGCAAGACTAAGCAAAGACTTCAATTGTCTGTTCTCCATAGAAACTGGTATTTATAATGATTCTCCCCAGTTATTATCCGACTAGGTCCGATATTATTGATGATTATATCATCAACCGCTCATCCAGGTATTATGTAGAAATTGATGTTTTCACGGATCTTCGATATGCAAGATGAATTTTCTGGGTTTTCATCCGTTTGGTATCTTCTGATTTGTTCGACGTTTCGACTTCCATTTTGAAGTCATTCTCAAGAACTGTGAGACGAATATCTGTCCATACCGTCCTGGTCAATCACTCCCCTTACGAAGTAACCAAGCAAGACTAAGCAAAGACTTCAATTGTCTGTTCTCCATAGAAACTGGTATTTATAATGATTCTCCTCAGTTATTATCCGACTAGGTCCGATATTATTGATGATTATATCATCAACCTCTCTCTAAGGTTGTATCCTGCCCATCCAGGTATTATGTAGAAATTGATGTTTTCACGGATCTTCGATATGCAAGATGAATTTTCTGGGTTTTTATCCGTTTGGTATTAATATCGTACAACGCAAGCTATCATAGTCGACAATTTCAAAAAATTCCTGGCTCAAAGAATACGAAATTGGAGATTCAAAACTTCATGACTGCAAATGACATATATTTTGAGGAAAATTATACAAAAAAAGAACTTTTACAAGTGCTGCAGTCATTTTCTTTAAAAAAACGTATGTTTGTGATACAATTGCAGAAGAATTGGGACATACAGTGTTACGACTACCTCCCTACTACTGCGTGTTCAATCCCATAGAGCTTATGTGGCACCAACTCAAATCGAGCGTGCGCGGAAAAAATACTTCTCCGACTTTAAGTGGTAGTGTGGTAGAATCAATTAGGAACTGTATGAATGACATTCCTACCGAGAGTTGGAAAAGTTCTGTTAGTCATGTTATAAATGTTGAAAACTCGTACCTTTCTGTAAATCAATTGCGCCAATTATAATGAATTTAGATGAGGAAAGCGATAGCGACACTGAACTAAATATAGAATAGAATTGTAACATTTAAATAAATTACTTGTATATCTCCTACATTATGCAAAATTCAAATTTCTTAAGTTCGACCCTGTAGCACATTTGCATCTTTTACCAGATGATTTTCTACACAATGGGATTAAATCGGGTAGTTTATTGCAGTTAATAAGCCAATACCATTTACTGTGAAAAATAGTATACTAACAGTGTCGTCATATGAGACAAATTCGACTGTTACGACTTGAGTGCACCGCGATAGACACTCATATGAGGATTTAATAATGATAAAAAATATTTACCCGTGTTCTGCAGATAAATGGAGAGGGCTGTAACCGCACTCATCTGTAGCATTTACATCACCTCCTCTCGTCAGTAATAGTTGCGTAGCTTCGTAATACCTTTGCCAAACCGCATAGTGTAGCGGCATGAGTCCTTGAGTGACAGGCTCATTGACCTGAGGAAAAGTTATTCATTAAGTATATATGTACTTTGCTCTGCACTCTAGATTGGTTCCAAATATCAATAATGCTCTGCCAAAGGATTTCACTTGTTGGTTTTGAATTCAGATTATGGTTTTGAACAATTACTAGAGTTGGGTACAAAGTATTAAATGGTGATACTCAAGATCAACACGTTTCATAATTTCTGTTCAGAGCTGGAAACTACTTATGTATTTTAAGAAATCATTTAATTGAAGGGAGCGCATCACACTTTTTTTGGAACCATTCCAGTACTTAATTCAACTGGTCGTAGCAATGAAAATGTAAAAACTCAGTCGATACAGAATATATGTTCTCAAGTACACCAAAATAGAAATCATTTACGGACACGTATCATTTCGAGAAGATGGAACGTCAGTGGAAAAAACAAAAATAAGTTACGGCCTTACTCACCTTGGCTCCACATGCCAGCAGGATTCTGATTTCGTCCAAAGGGACCATTCTTATTATAGAGTCGGCCAATTCCCTCTGTAGAGGGTTGGTTATGCATTCTGTGGGCATCTGAAAAAAGAACAGAAAAATTGTATTACCAAAAATGTGTCTCCACTCGAAATCAATTGAATGTTTGAAATTTCATGGTTTCACCTTGGGTCTCAATTCCCTAAAGGCACTCACGGAAAATTACTACATAGTCAACTAGCATATACCACAAAAGGCAAAAACAGTTTTATCCTGATGATCACCTGTAGTTGAGTTTTGAAATATTTGCTCAGTTGTATCTAAATAAGAAGAGTCATTGCTGAAGTAATCGTGATGGCAAAAACGAATATTATTTCGTGGGTTATTTCAGCGATTAATATCGATTAGTATGTCAACAAATCAGATCGATAACTCAGACAATACCTGAACGCTTTCTATCATCAACGATACATACATAAAATTTGTTATTAATTATGTACGTTTTCTTTGCGCAACAATGAACTCACTGAATCAAACCCTGTTTTGAAGCACCCCTGTTGAGTATGTCTGATATTGAAAAATATATGTTCTACCGTTATATCCTGAATCCACAGTATGCGACTAGTGCTAATATTTAGGAAGAATCAATTGAAGATTGATAAGTATCTGTGATCTGGTTCATTCCTGATGAATAATGATGAAAAAGTTATTCAAAATGATATAATCATATCATAATGTTTTTTGTATAAACGTATCCTAGACAATGAACAGTGACCCCCTAAAACCTTATTGAAATACATATTTTCAGGCTAATCTGATTACCGAACGTCTCAAAAATTCAGTCAATATCTCAGAAAACATCAATAAACGTTGAGGATATCCCATGTGGAACCGAAGAAGGAAGGTGCTTAGCATAAATGTTGGAAAATATCGAATGAAGTACATGCTTTACCTCGAGCAATATTCTAAAAATATTCTAAACATCTTGTGCTAATAGCATACGTCAAGAAATATTCAAAAAAGTGGATGCCTAATGTCCCCCTCCCTTTTATTTTTTGAACGGGTCAACTCAAATAATTGCAACTCTGGATAATGAGATTGATGCATGAATACTATATTTTGAAATAGAATGACACATGAAAATTTCAAGATGGCGACTGGGCGCCGACTGGAAAAAAAAATTAAAAGGAAAGAAGGGGTCTGGTGAAACATCATTATTTGAAGCTCCTGACGAATACTTTACAACCTAGAAAACGAAGTCAATATCTTCACCTACTACAAAATGACGGAACATTCAATAATTATCTGACTACAAATACTGTACTGACAGAAATGTCAGTACAACTAACATCATTGTTCAGTTGAAATATTCTCATTTAGCTTCCGATTTCATAAGTGGATAGGTACCACGCAAACTATCTCGAAAATGGTCAATTGAAAAATTCAACAGAGAAATTGTATTTGAATATGCTGGCACAATCGTTGAAGTGAATCCTGATGAATTCGATGTGGATATTATTATTACAACAAGATTGAGCACCACCACATAACTCCAGAAAACTAAGAAACTATTAGAATAGGATGGTCGTTGGATTGGCCATCGAGGTACTACGGATTGGCCGGTCCGCTTGCCAGATTCGACACCCTTAGACTTTTTTATGGGGCTATTTGAAGCAGAAGGTGTTCGAAACCGAACCTACTTCAATATTGAATGTATGGCAGAGAATAACAAATATTTGTAGAAATATCGACGTTGCTATGTTCGAAAATGTTCGACGTGAAATATCGGATAGGCTGTTCTTATCTCAATCATTTCGAGCATCTTCTGAATTGAACTCAGCTTATTTCTTCAAATTATGACGTCAAAAGTCGATGTATTCAGACAACTATTAAATGTTCCTCCATTTTGTAGTAGGTAATGGTGTATCACAAGATCCCCCTTTCCATTCAATTTTTTTTCCAGATGGCGCCCAGCCGCCATCTTCGAGTTGTTCTGTCAATTTTACTCCATAATATAGTATTCAAGCATCAATTTCATTATCCCAGGTTTCATTTTATTGAGTTGACCCGTTCAAAAAATAAAAGGGGGGCATTAAAGAAATGCACTGTGTATATATATATACGACTGAAACTTAACAGATCGATATTGCCTTTCGCTTCTAAAAGAAGGAATATCTCAAAAATTGCCCCAGAAGTTCTAACATATGCTACGAATTATTGCATCATTCAGTGAAAATCATCGAAGTACGTTTTATATAGAAATTTCTCAATAAAAATTCAATCCTCATATCCGATCGGTTTGACGTCCTTAAATGTCACATAAGAATTTGGTCAAGCGGCAAAAATAATGAAAATCTTGAGAATTTCTCCATGCCTTATTGTGGAGTTCTCCTCCATGCTTTAACTGCTACTGAGAAAGGGCGTAGGTAGTAAGTAAACGAGATTTACTTGCTGAGGGGCTTCGATGGAAGTCGATTTCGTTTGGTAGGCAATTCCATAAATATGGAGTGGGAATAGACTCAAACTTCCTTACATGTTTCTAAAGAAAGTCTGGTAGATATACGCTCGGCTCGGGCAGTTACTCCATATAGGATGAATCTCTCCTTCAGCCATGCGTTAAACAACACTGATGTTACCTCACTTCCATGAAAAAATCATATTGAAATATGTCTGTGGATAGCTCAGGTGTCGAACTTGAGGGGAATGGGTAAATACGGACGTCAGTTCGGATCTCACGGGATTTTTTTTACATTCTCAGTACATTCCGCACACACTAATAATAAAAGTGAATCTTGAGTATGTGTATATACTCATTGATGGGAAATATAAATGGTGTCTGGCAGCATGTGCATATAGAATATTCTATTCACGTTCCCAATGATAATAACGCATATTCATGAAAACAATTTGCTGATTATTGTCTGATATCTTCATCTCCTTATTAAAGTTCACTGAGGTTTCAATCACAATCAAAAGCTTCAAACGTTACGATAAGAATCCAGACAATATCTGAAGAAGATTGTGTTCGGTGATAATAATGAATTCGTTCTCCCACAAAAGATTCGTTTGCTTTGTTTCTATATTCACTTCACAAGCATTCGTTTTTTAGATATGATTTGCTCCCGATTACAAACAGGAACACTTTTTGAATAATCAATCAGATTCGACACTTTCACACTCAAAATCGGACATCTTCATTCAACATGTCATTTCACAAAAAATATACTCACGCAGTATTTTGTTAAATAGTAAATATTATTGTGTAAAACCAAATTGAACAACATCATCTTTCTAAGGAAAGTATTAAGGAACAGTGCAAATATTGCGGTGTATTCAGCCAATGTGAATAAATTTATCAACACTTGCCTTTCATCTATATTTAGACCAATATGACGTTTTTTTGTACACAAACAATGTCCGATGCCTTTCAAGTGGTATAGCGCAGTATGGACTGTGACTTTGATATTTTGATCACAAGCCCAACAGGTATGGAATGCAACGTGAGTTGTCAAATGATAATATTGGTGATTTCCTCAATAATAGTGATTTACTACATGTGCATCCCTACATAGAAACGTGTTTGTTGGGATCAATACAGAATTATTTTTTGCGTTTTTCAAATCATGCCGAAAACCCCTGTAATCAAGCAAAAAAATTGAAAATAATGAACGCTCATTTATTATTATGAAAAGATGTCACTAAGTTACTGAAATCCCATGCTAATGCTACAAAAGTATATTTGATATTTCACCATATATTACCTAGTTCTTTTTTCAACTCAATGCTCGCAGATGAAGTTGAGTGTCTACTCCTCTGAAGACCCCTATAGCAATAACGAGCTTTCAAAGGAATAAAGGAATTTGATGAATGTGAATGAAATAATGGGGAAAGGAATATTGATGAAACACATCAGTTGACTTTTTATCATCCGGTGAAAGCTGCAAGCTTAGGAGATAATGAAGGTATAAAAATAGCTAAGATGTGCAGGTTGCTTCGAACATTCACGACAGAGCCTTGTTTCGTTATTCAAAACAACTCAATACCTACTTTTCTCGTTTTCCAGTTATCTGTTATAATTGCACGAGTGCATAAAAATTACCGATAATTTTGCAAGAAAGCGTGATATATAAAAATTGCAAGTTTATTTTCATATTTTGGCGAAAGTGCCTGAGTCCAAAGGACGAGGGCTCTTTCACAAAATATGAAAATAACCGAATGCAATTTGTATAAGATATCACGCTTGAATGCAAAATATTCTGGTCATTTTTATGCACGAATGTAATTCATTGGAATATTTCACGAATAAAGAAATTCTCAAGGAAATGTTATTTTTTGTTCATTTTTATACTTTATAGATTGTATGGAGCACTCACCAAAACGCGAAATGTTTTTCTATTTTTGAAGTCTATTTGACATTTATTTGTGTTGTTTACTGACGTCTAGCGACGTTTTCAAATGTGTTGTTATGGTGACTTGATACAATGCAATTACCGCTGTAAGTTTTCGATAATTGCATTGCTCTTATGGGACATTTTATATATGAGGAAAATATTCGGGAGTAATTACACAAGTGCTTCAAAATTACCGATAATTTTCCATGAAAGCATGTTGTCTAAAAACTGCATGAGTTTTTTTCATATTTTGTCGAAAGAACCCGACTCCGAAGGAGGAGAGCTCTTTCAGCAAAATATGAAAATAACCGAATGCAGTTTTTTACTGACAACATGCTTGAATGGAAAATTATCAGGTTTATTTTGATGCACGAGTGTAATTCGGTAGAATATTTCCGGACTTAAACCAATGACGTTTAAAATTCAGTATTTATGCCTGTAAAGATGGCAAATGTACATTTTAACAATCGTTACTATAGATACACGGACCGAGCGGGTATTTTTCGATACATACCGGGTATTTACCAGCCCGAAAATGTCCCGCCGGGAATTTATCGCTGTAATTGATCGAAAATGTCCCGCTTCATATGGGATTTTTAACATACGATGGAAATATTCGACCTAATTCAGCAATGTTATCAATAACAGTCACAAAAAATTCTGATGGATTGCTCCACCCAATGAAAGAGGAATATGTAATTTCAACAATAATATATTTCGAGAAATTTACGGAAGAACACAAAAATTGCGTTTTATGTAAACATGTATGTAGTTACAAAAATTTCATTTTGTGTAGCGAACGCTATTCACGCCGGGCGACCATATAGTCATATCTCGCAGTACTGGTATAGTTACAGCAAGTATTAATCCTACGATAATCAACTTGTTTCGAGTCATTTCCAAATTGAAGACAAAAAAATCATGAACAGAACTTTGAATTGGAATATTTACTGATGAGCCATTCAGAGTTGAAAATTAGGGGAAAATAACTAAGTACCGCTACTGAGTACCGCTATTATTGACTTATAAAAAATATAGTTAATTAGAAAATGAACCTCTCGTAATGAGTTACGAAAAACAAAACATTTCACTGATTACTATAAAAAGTATAATTCCATTATATTTGTATGTGTCAAACATAAAAAACATAAATTCATTTCTCAACCAACAAACGATAAGTTTCAATATTTCATGATAGATCATTTTTATCTAGAACACGTGATTAGTGTTTTTTCTTCAAAAGCTGTCAAAACATTTTCCGACCTATGTATAATTTGAATGCTCGTCTTTGAGTATGTTCATGAAACTGATAGTTAATGAACTTTGACCAGACGAATCCTATGCCAAAATGAATTTCGGATTCAGTAGTATCGTTTATAGACGATACCAAAAATTCGCCAACTGAATGAAAGACTTGAAATAGTGATTTGATGTCGTCAGAAGTGACGAGAAATGAATTGATGCAGTGAGAAAGAACATGAAAAATCTTTTGCCCGACAATCTGGTGTGTTGGTGATGCTACATCAACCTAAAAATCAGAAGATGGATGGCTCAAAAATAAAATTTTTGGCTCGGATCGAAAGGCCGAAGAGTCCAAAAAAATTATCACATCAACGAATAGAGAATCCCGGGGATATATATATATATATATATATATATATATATATATATATATATATATATATATATATATATACAGGGTGACCCAGGGGTGCGTGCATGGTCCATAACTTTTTTTCTATACAAGCTATCGACTTGATTTTTTGTTTGAAACGATGGGTCCGACAATAAGCACATTCTGAAAATATTTTCATTCATATACAGGATGTCCCAAAATGAAATACACATCCAAGTTCTGTTTTTTTAAATGGCAACCCCCCACTTTCGATACATTTTTGAAATCGCCACTAAATTATCTATACAACGCACCCTGGTTTCATAGACTTATCTGCAATCGTTTTTGACTTATGTCAATTTATGTGTTGAAAAAGCATCATGCATGGACCTACAGATAAATCCATAACTTCAGAGCCATTGAAGATAACTCAACCAACTTTTATCCAGTCGTTTACTTAAGCTTCGGCGCATGTTTTGAAATGCGAGCGAATTCGAAATCAATGTTCCAACGCCTACTACGATTTTTTTAAATGACAAATTACAAATGGCAATAACTCGACTTATTCAAATGCAACACCCTGTATTTTATTGTACCAATGAATGGTATTTTTCAAGGGCTTTTCGTCGATATAGGGTTTGTGGGGTCTACTATTTGAAGTTTCTGAAGTATGTTGCAAAATGATAAATGTGGATGGTTCAGATGGAATCTAGTAGGCCGTTTTCGTAAAATTTGAGACACCTGTGTACTGTCAATAATTATTGTATACGTCGAATTGTTGACAATGAATTTTACTCGTGAAGAATTAGTGAATATGGTCTACTGTATTGGCGAGGCTGACAGGAATCCTTTATTAGCAAGCAGAATCTATCACGAAAAATATCTAGAAGAAGCCCACGGGTGTCTTCATTCCGAAAGTTGAGAGATAGGTTTGAACTCACTGGTAGCGTGTCTTATTCTGAAAAGGAAATTGTTGGTGGTCGTATCAATGAGGAAAATGAGTTGCAAGTTTTATTGATGCTACAGGAAAATCCTCACGTAAGCACTAGGGAGATAGCAGCAGAAACGGATATTTCACAAAGTAGTGTGAACAGAATTATATTGAAACATAAATTCCACCCTTTTCATTTGAACCTACATCAAGAATTGTATGGTGATGATTTTGCAAATAGAGTTGCGTTTTGTATTCAAATGAATGGCATGATTGACGAGGATTGTAATACTTTGACCAACATTCTGTTTTCTGATGAAGCAACATTTAAGAACAACGGATCAGTCAACAGACATAATATGCATTATTTTGCAGTGGAAAATCCTCACTGGTTGAGGACAGTTGATCACCAACATCAATGGTCGCTTAATGTATGGGGGGGAGTTATTGGAAATCACATCATTGGACCCTATTTCTTTGACAATGTGCTGAATGGTGAAAGGTATTTACATTTTCTCCGCGAACATATTCCCAGATTGTTAGAAGAAGTGGATTTGAATACCCGAAGAACCATGTGGTTGCAGCACGACGGTGCTCCAGTGCATAACCATAGAATGGTTCGAGAATTCTTAGATCAATCCTATCCGAATCGTTGGATAGGCCGGGGCGGTACTATTCCTTGGCCCGCGCGCTCTCCGGACCTTACTCCCCTAGAAAGGGTTTTCAGAAATCGTCCGACAACTGCAGATGATATGAAAAATAGGATCAGGAAGCCTTCCATTCAATTGATGGAGCAATGCTGATTAGAGTTGGGACTCATTCAGAAGAAGACTGGCAGCTTGTGTGGGACATGATGGTCACCTTTTCGAGCATTTACTTAAGTAGCCTTTCGAAATTTTCTCATGGTTTTCTCTTAATTTCTTCTTGTGAAGATAATAGAGTTTTCTTTGTGATTTACTCTTTTTTCTATTACAATTTCAAAAACGTATTCGTTCATAATTTTATGGATAATGTCGAATTTTACGAAAGCGGCCTACTAGATTCCACCTAAACCATCCACATTTATCATTTTGCAACATACTTCAGAAACTTCAAATAGTAGACCCCACAAACCCTATATCGACAAAAAGCTCTTGAAAAATTCCATTCATTGGTACAATAAAATACAGGGTGTTGCATTTGAATAAGTCGAGTTATTGCCATTTGTAATTTGTCATTTGAAAAAAATCGTAGTAGGCGTTGGAACATTGATTTCGAATTCGCTCGCATTTCAAAACATGCGCCGAAGCTTAAGGAAACGACTGGATAAAAGTTGGTTGAGTTATCTTCAATGGCTCTGAAGTTATGGATTTATCTGTAGGTCCATGCATGACGCTATTTCAACACATAAATTGACATAAGTCAAAAACTATTGCAGATAAGTCTATGAAACCAGGGTGCGTTGTATAGATAATTTAGTGGCGATTTCAAAAATGTATCGAAAGTGGGGGGTTGTCATTTGAAAAAACAGAACTTGGATGTGTATTTCATTATGGGACATCCTGTATATGAATGAAAATATTTTCAGAATGTGCTTATTGTCGGACCCATCGTTTCAAACAAAAAATCAAGTCGATAGCTTGTATAGAAAAAAAGTTATGGACCATGCACGCACCCCTGGGTCACCCTGTATATATCGAGGAATCGAAACTCTTGATCATTCAATTCTTCTTCAGAAAAACTACTAAACTAGGATTTTTGGTATGATATTCGATAGAAATCCATCGAACAAATCCTTCAATTAAACCTCTTCAAATCATCCCTACATAGGGTCCGATACCATGTTCAACACCGTCAGACCCTCGTATATAACTATAAATAGCATTCCTTTGTCCACAAACTCTCGTTCTTCACTTTGTTAGGATGAGGATTCGAGCAATAAGGATGAGATTTCCGTTGACAACACTTGAGGAAATTGATCTCAGCGTGGATTGACATCATCTATTCTTGAAAATGGCTCCAAAATCGGACACAAATCTCTATACGTGGTTCAAAATTACAGACCAACTCAAATTCAATCAAACCAAAGGCTTGTCTGGCAGACATAATATAGTAGTTAAAGCTCTCGAAATCCCAAAATAACTCCCGATAATATGAATATAATTCTAGGAATATATCGTAACAGAATTTAATATCATCTAATTCGAATTGAGATATATCGATTCGTCTTTGATGAGTGAAGTCATAAAACAAAAATTATATCAGCGATTTGACCTACTAGCTCTAACAAAACGACGCACAATTCTTCAACAATTGGGTTGAAATGCAATTTGCTGTCTGTTGAAATGTGCAGACTTCATTGCAAATGAGTGCGAACTCTGTTTTGCTTGACATAATGAAAACCCCGCTTATAAAAATAAACAAATCACTCCGGAAATAACTCGCTGTCGGTGAGAAAAATTGGTAAGTATCTACGCTATATTTTCAGAAAATTTCAGCTGTTTATATTTTGACGCGTGGAAGCATAACAAAAACAAATCGCGTTGTAGAATTTAAACGGTATACAACAATACGAAACTATTTTCTTCTCAATCTGGATCTATTTCAGTTTGAAAGTGTTATTTACCGAACAATATAAGAGGATATACTTGAGTTGAAACGCAGTAGGTATACTAACAAATTCGACAATGACGTAGGTATCTGAAAACATGTTTATGAAGCAGAACATTATAATTCGAAATACCTACCCCCATTGTTTTACTCTACAAAAACCCTGTCTATTTTCGAGAATTGAAATGTTGATGGTGGAAAATGATGAGAGCAAGGAAGTCGAACTGAAAAGTGCCATATTGAAAATTTCATGCCTGTGCATTTGAGGTAATGTTCGCAGTTCGATCTGTTGCTATGGCAACGATCCGATTTTACTGATTATTTTTTTCACTTGTCAAAATGTGACGTTTTTGGCATTTCAACCAATAGTAGCGGGTTATTCTAGCCAATCATTGGGTATTATACCGATAAAACTGCCTGGTCCTTTCGATTGTTTCGATAAAACGTTGTTTACCTTTGAACTGTCAAAACTATACGGTTTACCGCGTCGATTCTATTGAACTGGCTCATATTTATATATATTATCATGAATGAAGAGTTACCTTATTATTAATAGTCATTCACTTTTCACTTTTTCAGCATAATAATAACATAACACATTTCAATGAACACTCAAACACGTAAATAGCTTTTAACCCCAACTTCATGACAGATATAGCGAACGACCGATTCAAATATTTAAGGTTTCCTCAACTCAAATGAAGATGGCGTACAATTAGTTTTTATTAAATACAATTCATTTTTTGTTGTATGAGAAGAAACCGTTGTATGCAGATTTTGATACAACGACATAACGAATGATTTTATGTTCCTTCTGGCCCGATTTGTATTTAATAAGAAATTTTCAATTATCAACCTTGTACAATGAGAGGTGTGACGCCATCTCTTGGTATCGTCATATCATATTCAATGCGTAAGCATCATATCTCTTCTGGATCATAGAGGGCATACATCGTTCTTTGACAATTTGTAAAATTTTCACCTTTTCCATTTTCCTTCTTATGTAAATGAAATACTGATCAATTAAATTATTCTTCCTTCTTTTTGTTCAAAAAATAATCTCTCCAAATACAACTCGTTCTTCAAATTTAATGAGATAAATTTTCAATTTCGAAACACTCAAACTTTTTTATTTTGAGGCAAAAGCATTCAAACAAACCGAATTAGATAAAATCACTCGTCCTACGGACTCGTGATTTTATCAATCGGTTTGTTTTCATACTTTTGCCAAATAAAAAAGTTTTTGTGGAAAATGAAAATTTATCGATTAAATTTGAAGGACTCGTGGTATTACCTTTGATTATTTTTTTCACTCGTCAAAATGTGACGTTTTTGGCATTTCAACCAATAGTAGCGGGTTATTCTATGGTTATTCTAGCCAATCATTGGGTATTATACTGATAAAACTGGCTGGTCCTTTCGATTGTTTCGATAAAACGTTGTTTACCTTTGAACTGTCGAAACTATACGGTTTACCGCGTCGATTCTATTGAACTGGCTCATATTTATATAAATTATCGTGAATGAACAGTTACCTTATTATTAATAGTCATTCACTTTTCACTTTTTCAGCATAATAATAACATAACACAGTTCAATGAACACTCAAACACGTAAATAACTCATAACCTCAACTTTATGACAGATATAGCGATTCAAATATTTAAGGTTTCCTTCAAATGAAGATGGCGTACAATTAGTTTTCATTAAATACAATTCATTTTTTGTTGTATGAGAAGAAACCGTTGTATGCAGATTTTGATACAACGACATAACGAATGATTTTATGTTCCTTCTGGCGCGATTTTCATGTCATAAGAAATTTTCAATTATCAACCTTGTACAATGACAATGAGAGGTGTGACGCCATCTCTTGGTATCGTCATATCCTATTCAATGCGTAAGCATTATATCTCTTCTGGATCATAGAGGGCCTACATCGTTGTTTGACATTTCAAATCAGTAAAATTTTCACCTTTTCTCGTTTCCTTCTTATGTAAATGAAATACCGATCAATTAAATTGTTCTTCCTTCTATTTGTTCAAAAAATAATCTTTCCAAATACAACTCGTTCTTCAAATTTAATAAGATAAATTTTCATTTTCGAAACACTCAAACTTTTTTATTTTGAGGCAAAAGCATTCAAACAAACCGAATTAGATAAAATCACTCGTCCTACGGACTCGTGATTTCATCAATCGGTTTGTTTTCATACTTTTGCCAAATAAAAAAGTTTTTGTGGAAAATGAAAATTTATCGATTAAATTTGAAGGACTCGTGGTATTACCTTTGAAAATTTCACTATATAGCCGCAGAATTATTAGGTATTCCTGCCTTGAAAAGTCACTGCAGTCATGTGTCAACTGTGATTGCAATTTTATAAAGATATATCTCTGAGAACGAGTGATTTTAGCGAAAGATTTATAAACTAAACTGCAGTAATAAATTTGTTTCGAAGCACTGAATGCTTCAGATCCTGGAATAGAAACGGGATTGATTGTTCTCGTTGCATATAAGCTGGTATATCAGAATTTAAGAACGAATATAACCCGGATTCAATTCGATCCTGGACCACTTCCATTTTTATTTTTTATCAATCTCTTCTTCCACTGAACAATTATGATTCTGATTATAAATTCAATGCCAGATATTTCTGGCATGAAATTTTTTCATCGAATCTCCCATGAACTTGAATTAATTTTTTCCCATTTCCAATTTTTTTCAGAAAATTTTCAACTCGACAAAATTTCCGGAAAAAAATTATTTATGCTCTAGAGTGAAAATGTGTTCGCTTTTAATTCCGTATTATTTTGAAGATCCTGCCGTAATTTTTTTCTAACTACTGGGTGTTCCGTAAGAAAACAAACATCTGCAATGGACATGAGCGGAAATGTGTAAGTTTCACTGGATTCTTATCCCTGGCAAAAAAGACAGTTCTACTTTTAATTCTCACGATGAATTCTCACGATGTATACTTTTACCAGAAATAAATATCCTTCACCGAAGAACGTTTCGAAAAATTCAAACAGTACGGAATACCATGAGAACATGTATACGTAATTCATTCAATCAAACAAATTTTTTGGAGAGGAATTGTCAACCATTATTTTTTCACACTAACAATAATGAAGTTATTGAAAAACACTCGAGTATATGATTTTCACTGTAGACATCTACTACTATAGATATTCGATAGGTAGCTATGTTGAAATAATCGGTGCTGAGAATAGGGACCACATACTTTCAATTGCTAGAGTGAAAGCACAGTCTAAGCAATGGCGGCCCTGGGTTAAGATAGCCGGAATGCCGTTAATCAAAGATTTGACCTGCAAATGATGTTACACTGGTCTTGAAACATTCACCTTATTTTTTTCTCACCCATCTCTTCTTCCCTTTGAGGGGAAAAAAATGACATTTTTCGCGTATTATTTTTTTCCCAAAATCTAGCTGGCTCGAAAAATATTGAAAAAATTCACGTATATAAAAGGCAGTATGGTCTTCGAAATAATTATTTATGGGGCATAGGGCTCCCCATGAAGGCTTTCAAAAAAACTAAATTTTGAAAATTTAATTCGAATAAAAAAGGGCAGAAAGCCCAAGTGTCACGGGTGGAATTATTTCATCATTTCAACGAGGCTGATATACACTATAAGAATTAGTTACGTTAATTATATGATCACCGGTGGCAACTGACAAAAAGGCATTTTTTGTTATTTTTTTGTAAAATGCAAGTAACTTTTTTGCCATCAATTTTGGCGAAAAAATTCAAAACAAAAAATGTTTAAATTGCATTTTTCCATAAGATACACTCACATTCAGTCGACTAATGTAGAAGAAACTTTTCGAATTAAATATAGCCAGTGCCTGTTTTTTTATCCATTTTCACTGAACTTGATACATGCAATTTTTCATTGAATTTTACAAAGAAATGCTTTTTTGTGCCAAGTGCCACCAATGAGATTGAAACAAACGTTACTACACTGTGGCGATGGATATCAGCCTTTTCGAAAAAACGATATCGTCCGAGACAAATCTTACCATCTTTCTCAAATAAAAATATAATTTTTTTTCTTGAATGTTTTGAAAAGTTGCCCAGATGATCTGAAAATTTCATTTTGAAGACCATACTATTCTCCATACAAAATTTTTTCATCATAATAGATTAATAAAAAATAATAAAACGTGAAAAATACGAAAATTTCACCCTCAGAAGGATAAAGGGGAGAAAGAGAATAAAACAACAGAACGGCTCGCGTTCGTTTATGTGTATATACTCTCGAGTTCTAGATGAAAATTGATAAAAAACTGTTATTGACTATATTTAATGAAAGAAGTCTCTAGGTGAAATTCTTTCAACTTGTATCAATTAATAAATATCTGATTTCATATTCAATTTAAACAAAATCGGATGAACACGTAATTACATTAGTCAAAGGGAAGGTTTTTTATATGATTTTTAACACTGCAACTTCCACCCTCTAGTAAGGATTGGTCCCACCCTTCCCCCTGTTATAAAAGCTGCAGTGTTAAAGAATCGTATAAAAAACTTTCCCCTTGACCAACGTAATTACGTGTACGACCGATTTTTTTTTGACATGGAATCAGATATTTCATATGTTTCATTTATATGTATCCTTTGTGAGGCATAATGATATAATAATCATCTTCATCGATTTCAAAAGAGATACAAATCAATTTATACCATTGTTGAAAACAAAGGGTGTTCTTTCACTTAACTTCGATTATTTATTTTGTTGTCCATCATTCCAGGTGACAAAAAATTCAAAGGGCATAGGCTCTTGTTCGAGAATTACAACACAAAGGATTTTGTTTGGGCGAGTTCATTATACATTTTTTTCAGAAATTTTAGGATGTGAAGTCATCTATGAATTCCACAACGAAAAACAGAACGTAATATTTACCTTAGCAACGAAAAGTTGAAATTATTTTCAATTGTTTCCACTAGTAGCACCAATTTGAAACTCGTAAACCTTTATTGAAAATCAGCAACTGAAGCACAGCGCATTTGCGTCAAACTAGTACGTACAATAATAAGACCCGATCTATTTATACCACAATTTGCAAAATATCGCGTGGTGATTCGGTATTCACTTGCCCAAATGTCAGCATGAACTTCCTAAAATTCGAACGAAATCTCGCGCGAAGTCTCGCGCTACAGCTGTTGATTTGTAAGAAAATATATTTTTGGACCAATCGTTGAGTATTTTTTCAGAGTTTACATCGATGTATTTCTTATTTCGTACCTATCACACAAAAGCTTTGAACAATCTCCAAGTTGGATAGCAGCCAAATTTGAAGTATCTTTCTTTGTAAGGTTCAACTAGAGAGTCTGTATCTACAGTTGCCACGCATAAATAAATGTTACGGTTTTAAACCAAGGTCTTTCTACGATTTTAATTTTAGGAAAATTGCCGTTATAAGAGAACAAATAGTACTCGGAATTAGGAGAGATGATCACGTTCAAAACATCATTAACACAAGTAACAGAAATGGTAGTATTGTCAGCGATGATAAAAATATGAGGATGCAGAATAGTATAAGTCCTATTGTTTCATCAAAGGGTTGAAATAATGTTTTGTCTGGCGAGCGAGAAGAATAGTGGACCCCACCCTTTAAGGGGTGCATTAAAATACAATTCAACCGATCAACAAGTCGTGCAGGTTTGAAACCTATTAGATTAGGTCCATTATTGGTTACAAGAAACCTAAATAACAATTTTAAAGAATGGTTGTCAATTTGTATAAGTTAAAGAATTATAAAGTCGAATTATTCAATTGAGGTTTCAAAGACTTACCTGAAAGAAGTTCAATCCAAATTATTCGATATGACTGACATGCGCAAGTTGAAAGTATGAATCACCATGTCCGTCACCCTACGAAACCAGAATCGAATACCCATCGGGGATACAATTTTTACAATTTAGTAAGGGTCCCAGATTTTCTCATATCGAGAAAAAGTGGTACATATTTTGAAAATACCTCTCATCACAAACCTTTCCATCGTGTCACATTTTCCTATATCAGATATAAGATTTTGAGCTGATCAATGTATGTTTCAAGTACTATAATTTTGATCTTTCTCGGATTCGTGGCTCAGGGATGCTAATATGTCATGTATCGTTGGGCAATAAACTTTATCCCCTTCACAAAAATCCACGAATGAGACAAAAATTAATTGTATTGTTTCATAGTATTTGCACTAAGTTCCTTCAGGATCTCAGAAGATTCACCCTCAATTTTTCTCCTGGTGAATGCTTGCCGGACAAAATCGTTGCACCCAGGGTAAAATCGCGCCTTAGTGGATGTGGGTGCCTAAACGAAGATAAAAAAAGGCATATTGGCGTTGATAATACAATATATTTGAAGTCAATATTGATATCAATTTTGGACACCAGGATTGGGACTACCATAGCGGAAAACACGACAAAACATGTTGCTTTGTCCCCGTCAATCCCAGGAATAAGTGGAAATGGTGAGAATATATTAGCATCACTGTTAGACCAAGTTAATGTAAATGCATCAGTTGCAAAACTGAGCATGGGTGCCAAGATATAAAAGTTTTACACTTTGTGTGTTAGAGTGGTTATTAAATAGATCAACTTCAGGTTGTCCAAATTTTTTGACCAGATCTTGGAAAGTGTAGTGCCCTAAAAAGTACTCCGTTCCAAAGATGACACATCTTGAACTTTGATCTGCTAAACAATTACCGTTCAAATTTATATAAGAGGCGAACATTACTATTTGAGGAATTGAACTAAAACTTCTATGAGAAAAGTATAATCAAAAAAATATTTACAAACACTCTCCACCAAAATACGCAAGTTTCTGAATATCATTAGGTTTTTTCTTCACACCACTTCCACATATCTTCAGCTAATCATCCGCTTGAAGTGAGCGATGACGGTTTTGTTATCTATACGCAACGAAATATGACAGTTTGAAGAGTATTTTCCAAAAGTTTTGAGGCGAAGAAAGGCTGCTTTCAATTCCAGAACATTGCTTCGAATTATGGACTCGCCTGGTTTCCAAAAACGTTCGGCTTCCTCGTTGTTGCATGTTATATATTGGAAAATTCATATCTTGTTTGATCTTGTCAAAATTATTATGGCCTGTTTCGATGATGCAAGTTTGTCGCTGCAACTCCAGAAAATTGCATGTGCGCATGCAATTTTTTCGAGTTGCATGAATCTTTTTTGGTGCGATAAAATGCATCGACTTAGTTATTTCTATGGTGAATTTGTTGCCGCAAACCACAAATATGTGGTGGCAGAATATTGATTTTGAACATTTCAATTATTTTTCGAGACTTGAGGAATCAAGTTGAGTAATAAGGTGATTTAATCGCAATATCAATTATTAGAAATGAATGAAATTATATATCAGTTGTGATAATGTAGACATTCATCTTGGTAACATTCAGTGCTATTTTTAAATATTGCCAATGCAAACTGACAGCTAGATGACATAACTCGCAGCGACAAGTCGCCGCTAGAAATTGCAGCGACAAATTGCATCGTCGAAATGGGGTGTTAGTTGCCACCATATAAAGTCATTGTGCAACTCGTTGGAAATTTTCATTATCAAAATCTCCTCGATTTGCCCGCAAAGCCAAATATCGGTACTAGTGCAAGCGCTGCGAAACATTCCTTTTGAAAAAACCGATGACCTCATTCTGATTGATGATTTGAGTTGAGAAAGACTTGATTAATGATATTGTGGAGGTTTCCGGACGGAATTATGGTCCAGTTTTTTTTTTCGGTCCTATAATAGTTTTCGCTTCCATCGCTGTAGCTGCGAAAAAAAAAATGTTATTGACTATTAACACCTGGTTCAGGTAAGGTATGGAGAAAAACGGTATGATCTAATTCAATACAAATTTGATAAAAAAAGTGGTTTACCTATTAATAAGTAGTGAAAAATTCATTCAGGTAAGTTTTGACAATTATTGCCGATGCATTTGTGAAGGAAAATACAATTGATTTCACTTTTTCTACAAGTGCAAAACATTGTCAGGCATTCAGCATTATATTTGCAAAGCCTAATCAAAGAATTTGTCATAGGTGGTTTTGCCATTTGCACCGGGTACAACTTTCCATCTCGTCTTTCATAACCGAATTGGAGTAAGTTCGGAGGCCCATGTATTGCAGCCCTTAAGCAATGTAAATACAAAACATCAAAAGTTCTAATAATTTCAGATACATTTGAATTGAATCCCAGCTTAAAAGATATTTTTTGGCTGATCCTTCAAACCAAATCCCTCAAAAACTACTATTCGATAGCTTATGCTAAAAGTGGATGTTGAGTACGAAAACATCGGAATCTGCACAATTTATAAAAACTTGTTCAATTCCTTCACGAACAGCAACAAAAATATGGCTGGAAATCCTTCAATCTGCTTCTGGAGAGATGAATGAACATATTTCGACGGAAAAAGGTTTCGTTTTCTTTTTAAATATTAATGTAATAGTTCATTAATAATGTTACGAAATTTTCTAGCGCCGGCCTTGTCGCTCGTAAACGCAGAATAATATGAATCTAACAATTCAGAAGACCTATTACCTTGGAGCTTGAAGATTTTTTGGAGTCTTTATATCCACCTGTAATGGCCAGCTGGGATTTTGGTTGAAGGACTTGATATAAATATTTGTAGTCAGTTTCAGTTAGTTTCGGTTTAGCAGTGTCTGAGGTGTTCTTTTTTTTAAATGATTTATTCAACGTCGGCCTGTTTTCCCTACCAAGGCCAATCATCGACTCCGGTGACCACATTTCCCCCAACCGGAAATTTTGCCGAACACTCTGGTATTCCAACTAGAGGTATTAGGGATCCTTTACGAGTCCAACAACCATGGACTGTTTTCCCTACCAAGGCCAATCATCGACTCCGGTGACCACATTTCCCCCAACCGGAAATTTTGCCGAACACTCTGGTATTCCAACTAGAGGTATTAGGGATCCTTTACGAGTCCAACAACCATGGACTCAGGACCGCCGGCTTTACGTCTCCTCCGAAGGACAGCAATTCCTCAATATATCTTGTGTTCATTGATATATTGCCTGCGAGCTATGATATTATACTTTGCTGCAGTTTTATGAGCTTTCGACGCGGTCTTTCCCTGCTGCTTAGCTTCAGATATCGAATGACCAGTCAACATGGAGAGCTAGGCCATGCCCGTGAGGTATTCTTTTCATCATTCTTTTGTTGATTAACTATCATGATTGTAACGGTCATAGAATCTTCGCCACTTAATGTCCCCTTGAAAGTCATTGTCACAGTGTCTAAGATTTTTCAACAAACATATGTTTCGATTTAGTTAGGTAGGTGGTGAATGAATTCGGCTAGAGCTGTATGTTGCGGTGTCTTTCTGTTCGTTACACTGATATATATCACTAAACACCGCTAATGCTTCATGGAGTGTATTGCCTGACAATTTTACATTTTGACTGCTAAATGAGGCTTGTATGAAAGTCTTCCATTTCGGCGTGAATGTGCATTTCTTCGCGGCATCTTCTATAAGAATTTCATCACACAACTTTTCCTCTGGTATAAGTTCAGTAGTGGATGGTTCCTTCCGTAATTCCTTAGCACACATGACGATTTTGCTACAGTCTAGCCGATGTACACGTTCAGCTATTTCCTTAATGAACTTCCTGCCATGAAAACCAAAGAAGATTGCTTCCTCTCAGTAAAATATGAGAATGAAACCTTGTCACCAAAGGACCCCGCACTAATCTTATGGAAAACCGGTTTCGGTGAAAATCGCTGAAATTTCAATATGATGTCGCCCATGCCATCCTGAATAAAAGTTATCATTGCGCCAACTCTCTGAATGCCCGCGTTTGGATTCTACAGGGGGTCAAAGTTCGATATTTTGACGATTTTTCAAAAAATCCGGAATTTCATTTTCATTGTATCGATCTGAATTTTTATAATGGAATAGTCCACAATATGTGCATCAAAAAGTTCAAATGACAAAAGTTTCTAGAATCAAAACTGGCGGGTATACAGAGGGTTGAACTTTGTTTTTGGTAATTTTTATCGAACTTTTTTTGAGAAAATATTCGTTTTCCTGCAGATCCATGTGCAATTGATGTTACTTACAGTACATAAGAGGGCGATCATATTTTGCATTTGAACTAACCATCCAACTTTAAATATTTGAAAGGTACGGGGCGATCAAAAATATATTTTCAATTTCGGAAAAATGTATCCCTTTGTATAGTCAGCTTTCACCAATATATTCAGCTGATTTTTTGAAACTATGTAGCTAACATACATACAAATGTGTCAACGTCTGTGCTCATTAATCTGAATCCAAATAAAGTTGCGGCGATGGTCCAAAAAATATGGAGAAGGGATGTTTCGGAATAATTTAGAAATGATTTCTAAAATCGTCCGTGAATTTCTTTTATTTTCTGATATAATGTAGATGAGTTATTATTGATCAAAAAGTTCTACAGTGCCTACCACGCGAATGCCACGGTTTGAATTATACAGGGTTTTGAAGTATAGTATTTCCTTGATTTCTGGAATAATCAATAATTTCTTTGTAACGGAAAATAATATTGTTTACTAGACAAACTTCGAAACATTTCAATGACCAAATTATCTGAAATGAGAATTTATGAATATACAAAGGTTGGTCCAAAAAAAAATTTTTTTTTCAAAAATATAAGTATCCGTTTACTATTCATATTTTTTATATATTCAGAAACTCTATTAGGACCAGGACCACCTTGTCTCCACCCGATGTTTTAGGAAAATCCAGTATGAAAACAATATATTCTCGAGAAAGATCGTGTGCGGAAGAACAAGTAGAGAGAAATGAGATGATTTGGTTTATATTCAGGTCTTCGCAACTGCCATTGTCTTCAAAAAATTGTGACCGCAACTGACAGATATATGAAATATGAATTAAAGTAAGTACATAACATGAATTCAGCACGATTCCAAGCATATGGGCTGATTCAGAGAAAACAGAAATGATGATAGTACTACAACAGCTACTGAACTGAGTCGAATCAATTCAGCAAGTACATTTTTTCCATGAAGACAGCCTTTCGGACGATTCATATTTCGTTTTCCGAAACGAGTTATACCGGTTTCGGGGTTTTGCCCCTCATCAGTGTAGGGTAGGTCTTATATAGATATCACTGAATAGAGCATGCGACATTCTGAAATAATTGGAAAAATCTTCCATTACAATGATTGAATCTGCAGTTAATTCAATTGCAATGAAGAATGAGGATGCAAGTGATTTCTATCGCAATAAAGAATTAGACTTCAGACGAAATGTCATGCATCCAAATTGACCACCTACATACCGGTCTTGGGTTTTTTGAGATGTTATTCAAATAAATTGTGAGGAGTTTATTCACCGGCATGACTGTCATCGTTTCACTACCCAACTATTTCAAGCGCACCATCAGGAACCATTTGTTGTGGTCTATTTGCCGCGTCCATTACTGAGTTTAGTAGGGAACTTGAGGGGTATCGACTGTTGGGGTCATGTCGAGCATGACCAAGATACCATAGAACACTGGCAACATGCGCACATGTTCCTAAAGTTCTGGCGCCGGTTTTACAAGTACAAAAATATCCTAATATGGGCTCGTTTGGTTCATCAGGTTCTTCTCCATCATTATATTTGATCCACAGTTGATATTTTGTGGCATTTCTGAACCTCGAAAAAACCCTGACTCTCATGAATCCAGGTTCCTCTTCGAAAATATCGACCTGAAACTCTTCATTTTCTTCCCTTTGCAATTTATCCTGTATATACGAAGGTGAAAGTTTAACTTGGTATATACCTACGGTCAAATCTCTTAGATATTCTATCGTAAGGCGAGGAAAGTTTGGAATCAGGTTTCCATTCATACGGACCCATTGACCATTTCTCAGATGAAGATTGTCCACTTCCACTCGAGCCTGGACGACATTTACCTCCTGTGATTTTCGTAACAATTCTTGTGCCAGCTGAGCATTGGCACCTCTCATTGAGACTGGGGGGTGGAAGCTGTTGATGAGTGCACCAGCGATTTGATATAGATCGCTAAGATTGTGTACGTGTGGCATTTCGATCGTTTTATCAAAAAACTTAAACATGCTTTTCAAATGTCCATTTCTTGCTTCAACTATCCATCTAGTTTTCGTCACTAATCGAGATTTATTTGCTTCCTCGGTGGAAAGCTGTTGTTGCCCTCGTGGAACAATCGCGGGCATTTCATATTGTATGCCAAGATTATTCAGTAAGGGTATGGCATCTCGATAACCCCGATCCACAACAAAAATGTCACCTTCATTAAACCATCCCCTCATGTCTTCTAAGTTTCTTTCAAACTGATTCTCCAAAATTCTTGCGTCATTGTTGCGAGCGCCACAATCAAAACTGGTTTCACCAGATGATGTCCCTTGTACCGGCAGAAAGATTGGCGCAATATCCTGAAATTACAACTTTTATTTATGGCGGCGTATGATCCGTCGATGTAAACGATGGCCTTCGGGTTGGCTGGGGTCGGGTTATATAAAATATTGGAAAACTCACTCACATGCCTTCTAATATACACATTCCTATCGATGGCTGCAAAGCCGATATTCGATGGAACGAATCTTTGCATCAAAGACTGTCTTACTTTAGAAATTGCTAAGCTGGTGGCTTGCCTAGAGGGATAATGGAATATTACCTTCAAGAAATCATCCGACAGACCCTGACGCAATTTACAGAGGAATGTCATAAGGTCTTTTTTCGTTATATATCTATAACCATGTTCCTGCGGAACCATATCACAGAACATAAAAAGACTACGAAATTGTTCTTTGGTTATAGGAGATATTGCCTGAAACTCATCCTCACTGAAATTGTTCTCATCTTCATAGCTGGAGTGTTCAATAGCCACAAAACGAAGCCCTTGAAGGAAAATGGATAGTTGCTGTCCCTTTATCAGATAAGGTCTATTTACAAACTGGATTCCTGGTAATAGAAATGGCAAAATGAAACCGTTATCATCGAGATGATGTCTGCACGCCTTCACGTTATCCGGGATGAATATATTTCGATGAACAAAAATATTGGCCCTGCATTTATTGGATAGAGTTTGCTGATCATCGGCGGCATTGCAGATGAAGCATGTATGGCTCGATGTTTGTGTCAAAACATTAAGTCTTATACAAGTTGGATCAATCGTCAAGTCCCTTATTTCATTCATAATAGATCGATTACAGTTTAAACATATTCTTGTTTCTTCTCCTATGATGAGAGGGGGACCACCTCGTGCATCCCGCCTAGAAATAGCTATTTGACACTTTTCCAAATGTTCTTCTCCATGAAGAAGATGTGACATTCGAGCTGGTCTTGATCGGGTATCGCATACAAAGCAATTTACTTGATTTTGATAGGCCATGATGACCTGGGAATATTCAAATATGAGATACAATTGAATATAATGATTATCTCACCTTATTTAACTTCGAAGAGCAGAAAATAAAAGAAAACAGGTAATTGATGACCAAAACATCAACCGATTCTCTAATTATTAGAAAATACTAACATTTCATCTACGTTCAACACATCAAAATATGTTTGCTATCAAAAACATCCATAACTCTGACAGCAATCGAATGACATTCCAAGGACTGCTCTATTTTGGATATGGAATAATACAGTTACTTGCACAGAAAAGTAGTAGGTACAAGTCTTGGAAACGAAAATGTTGTTATTTTAGTACAGTAAATTGTGTTAATCTGATCTTTTAAAATTGTCTTTGGCTTTTTAAAAACGTTAAAGAGGCACAAAAGAAATATCATTTCCAAATTATTCCGAAACATCCCTTCTCCATATTTTTTGGACCATCGCCGCAACTTTATTTGGATTCAGATTAATGAGCACAGACGTTGACACATTTGTATGTATGTTAGCTACATAGTTTCAAAAAATCAGCTGAATATATTGGTGAAAGCTGACTATACAAAGGGATACATTTTTCCGAAATTGAAAATATATTTTTGATCGCCCCGTACCTTTCAAATATTTAAAGTTGGATGGTTAGTTCAAATGCAAAATATGATCGCCCTCTTATGTACTGTAAGTAACATCAATTGCACATGGATCTGCAGGAAAACGAATATTTTCTCAAAAAAAGTTCGATAAAAATTACCAAAAACAAAGTTCAACCCTCTGTATACCCGCCAGTTTTGATTCTAGAAACTTTTGTCATTTGAACTTTTTGATGCACATATTGTGGACTATTCCATTATAAAAATTCAGATCGATACAATGAAAATGAAATTCCGGATTTTTTGAAAAATCGTCAAAATATCGAACTTTGACCCCCTGTAGAATCCAAACGCGGGCATTCAGAGAGTTGGCGCAATGATAACTTTTATTCAGGATGGCATGGGCGACATCATATTGAAATTTCAGCGATTTTCACCGAAACCGGTTTTCCATAAGATTAGTGCGGGGTCCTTTATCGAACAGCATCACTTTGAGATCACGATTAGAACTACATCCTCTACTTCACCGAGTACAGTCATGCGTTGAGCCGAGTATGTCAATTCAAAAGCGGTCGTCGAAACACCGTCTTTTATATCCGCCATTAATTTGTCAAAAGCAGCCAGTAACTGTTTTTGTGATATTTGTTGTTGGTCGACCTCTTTCGTTACTAGAAGATATTGGTAATGAAACGTAATTTCTTCAACACGACGTATGATATTGGAAGTTTCTGCAAACAAATCTTCCGGTGTTTCGTATAACAAATTTTTGTGAAAATTTCATAGTATTATCAACGCATTGAAAAACAGCAAAGCTGCTGAAATCTCAGTTGAAAGATGACTTTTTTTTATTATGGTTTTCGTCGTATACCACAAATGGAACATCATGAGTCACTCGACGAATCGCTGTTGCTTCTTTTTGATTTGCAGGTCAGTTGATGATCCAGCTACGCCCTGTGTTGTTGATGAAGCTCTTTCTTCCAGCTCCCTATGTAGTGACGACGACGAATTTTTTCTTCGCTGATATAGCTGGCCATGCAACTTTTATACCACGAGAAGTGTTCTTCATCAGCATTCGGATCAAACAACTTCTCAAATTTGTCTGAAATTTCGTCTTTGCGTCGTCTTGCTGCATTTGAATAGTTTCTTTCGGTTCATTCACCAGTTCAGCATGATTTTTCGTTCGCCTTTTTTTTAATCTAATAATTGTAGCGATATTTATTCACTTTAAAGAAAGTTATCACAAAATTCGAAGCACTGCTATTTTAAGTATTGGAAAATGTATCTGTTATAATAATGGATGAAGTTCAGCTATAACTGAAGTCACAAAAACTGTTGAGAAAAGCGCGGCCCGCTTCAAAACTCGAGAGAAGGTATGTGACGCTGGGAAGGAGATTTATAATAAAACTGACAACGGGCTTTTCTGGCAACTTTCAGTTCCAGGTTTGGAAGGATCTTGCAAAAACATTCCAGTCGAGAAATAGCGGTCAATGGTTTTTGCATTCGATACAACATTTTTTTTCGACAACTACAGTGATGGAATCGAAAACTCCTATTATAGGGCCGAAAAAAAAACTGGACCATAATTCCGTCCGGCAACCTCCAGATTATTATTCATCAAGTCTTCCTCAACTCAAATCATCAATCAGAATGAGGTCATCGGTTTTTTCAAACGGAATGTTTCGCAGCGCCCGCTCTATACCTCTCAAACAATTTTGCAATCAGCCACCCAAAAAGTAATTGTTTGTGTCGGTGTGAGACAACTTTTGTTTTTATTATTAACGAATCTTAATTCATTTCCAAAATATTACAAATTGGTTGGATATTTTCTAAACATTCCACACTTGTATTGCTTATTGAAAATATTTCATCCGAAGTATACCTAGATACAAAAATTCTTGACCTCAGAAAATGTAGAACCGGGTAGCACTTGGTATCTTGATTGAATTGGCTATCTGGAATAAGAAATATGCGTCAAAATTATTGGCGCTGAAAAACAATTTTCAGACACCAGATAGTTCCCAGATCGTCTAGTTTGTGTTGTTGTTGTGATGAATGTATTTGAATGTTTCAGATTTGAAATGAATCTAGAGCTGTTTGAACGTCATTATTTTGTGGTGGATCAATATTTGTTCTGTGGTTTTCTGGGTTTGTAACCTACCACATTCTGAAAAAATAAGAATTAATATTGGAATCTATACTTGTATTTCTATAACTGACAAGCTCAATGCAAAAGTAAAAATTATTCTGATCAAGAAGCAGAGATAAATGATGACATTGAAACCTTTGGTGTAGAAGTTGAAACTTTTTCTAGACATCAATCACCGTAAAATCAAACTGGGTAAAATTCCGTTAATTGGGCTCCGCCTCGAAAATAAAAAATTTTTGGTGGAACTCACGTATTTTGGCCTCCTGAACAAAAAATTCAAATGGAATTTTTGGAGCTCTCAACTCGTTTTGGAGATAAGGCCCCCCAAAGACAGGAAATCGGGGTTTTACGCCTATGTTTGTTTCTCAGCCAATTCCGCTCGAAATTCCTCCTTTCTATCAGCACAATATACACATTATATACCACCTTCTTCATGACTTTCCAACCGATGCGATGCGCGTTCTACTGTTTTTCTAACCTCGAGTTCCCATGATGATTCACATTTTAGAGTTTTGTAGTGAAAAATGCTTATAATTCGGTTATAAAGTGATGAAGAAGGTGGTATATAATGTGTATATTGTGCTGATAGAAAGAAGGAGGAATTTCGAGTGAGAAACAAACATAAGCGTAAAACCCCCTATTTCCTGTCTTTGGGGGGCAGTATCTACGAAACGAGTTGAGAGCCCCAGAAATTTCACTCGAATTTTTTGTTCAGGAGGCCAAAATACGTAAGTTCCACCAAAAATTTTTTGTTTTCGAGGCGGAGCCCGATCAACGGAATTTTACCTCAAACTGATATTTTTGCACTCGACGTTTCGCTAACGGAATTTTACCTCAAACTGATATTTTTGCACTCGACGTTTCGCTAACTAGGTAAGCATCAGCAGAAGGAAAGTATCAGGGTATCAGTTTTCTTCTCCTGAAGATGCTAATCTTCTAACCTTCTGATAAGGGTTGAAATATGGTCAGGCCTAAAGCCTATATGACAACGAAGTATATGGAAGAGAAATGATGAGTGGAAAATATCGAAAACTTTTCTGAAAATGGAATGTTTCCGAAACGAACAGTCATATGGTGTGAGGACGCGAGAAAAATTCGAAAAACTCAGGTTTATCTTCGATCCACATGTTTTTTGGGGTTCTGAATCTGAAATTTTCCGAAGTAATTTCCCGCTGTTCTTTGAAATAGCACGAAAAATTGTGACTTTCAGGACCATCCTTTTCTAGAATACAATTCAAGATTTACCAGTTTTTTTCAAAAAATAAAAAATTGCTATTTTTTAAGCTAAATATTTTGGTGAGGAGAGGGTGTTGGCGCCATGGTTCTGTGCCCGGCATTGGGGAATGACTCTACCACGTTTAATGATTGACGGGTCCTCGAATAACCATGTTGCTCGTGAGGTATGGCAAAACGAGTTAGATTTGAACAAAATGTCTGGAGTTCTTCACAAAGGACGAGGAGTTAAATGGTTTGAAGCCGAGGTCATACACAAGGAGAAGCAGTGGTTCAAGGGGGAAGGAATTCAAGGAAGCCGCCTACATCCTCAACAACGACGCATTCAGTCATGCCAGCGTGGAGATCCGGAATGTGTGGAGGCCGCTTATCCAAGGCATTGACCGACTTCGGCTCGATGAGGAAGAATCTCGCGCCAAAACATCCATTTCCCGCTACTAGTAGCACAATATAGTAGCACCAGCTCGCCTCCCTGCTGTTACCCTGTTAGTACCGCCCCTTCCCCCACCATAGGAAAATTGAGGATTCATAACCGAACACACCTCGAAATATTAGTCATCACCCGAAGACGATTGCGATTGTAACAACAGTATTTTCTTTGATCAATCAATCCTCAATTTCATTATTGACAAAAAAAAATGTTTTTCATTTGATTTTCTCACTTGATTCGTATATTTATGCTTTCGTTCTTAATAACAGATTTCAATAGAGTTAATAATATAGACAATGAAAGTCCGAATCATTACCACTCAGCAAGGCGAACATTGTCAACCGCATTCAAGCACAGAAACACCTAAAAACTTGGAACATGAATGTGACAAAATTCCATCACTGCGATATGACTACGATATCCTTGCGACTTGAAATATCTCAAACTTTTTTTTATATACCTACTGCTTGAGGTCAAGCCTTCAAATTATTTTGTTCCTCAAGTATGAATTTTTATTGGTTATGCTGATTATTTTGATCTTCCACTGAGCAACATAGCATGTGAATACCTAGTTATACGTTCTTTGTCGCCAATCATATAACAGCAGTAGAAATTCCGCTGGCTCATTTTGCTCTTCTGAAACGCCCCATAAAGATGGAGGGATCGAAATGTTAACATTATGTAACCTTCTTCCCATATTCCCATATATTAATAGACTACAGGCCCATCCAAAAAATGGATGGGTCATATGAACCACCAGGTGACGTATATAGGACGATATAAGAGCATAAAATAATAAGATTCAGCACTATGCCGTCACTTGTAAGCTGTCCAACTGAGTGCTGGTGAGAATTCAAAAGTGCAGGTAGAGAGAGTACATTTTGGTCATATATTTTTGTACGGCATTTTTACCCTCTATAGATCCATAAAAAATAATGAGAAAGCGTAGTGCCGTAAAATAATGGTGCGCCACAAAGTCGGTAAATTTTTTGGATATTTTGACAATTTCAATGGTAATTTGGTCATTTTATTATGTACGGCATCAGTTTCATACTGTATCAGTTTCAAGTACGGCTTCGGTTCCAAAGCATAACGTAGCACTCAAAAGTACTAATAAAAATAATGCAGTCAAAAAATTTTTGTTCATTTGAATGTATATTAATAATTATCTTCATCTCATGGCATACTTGATTTATAAAGCTGTAAAATCATTTGACCCTGTGCGGCAACTTTTTTTTAACATGATATTGTAAAAAACAATCGTTATATAGTATTGCCGTTCACAAGAAACTGTTCTAAAAAAATTTTAGAGAAATACAAAATATGAAATTTTTCAGTTTTTGCAAAAGTTTAAATATTCATAGATTAATAAAGTATTGAAATTTTCTATATGTTTCGTTTCAAATAGTATTGAAATGAATAAATCAAGAAAAAATGATGCCGTACACTTTAATGCAGACAATATCTTTTAGGCTGATGAGAATGACGCTACCATGTTTCATTGTGATGATGTGAATAAATAAAACAATTTTTCAGAAAAATTCCATATATTGAAAGATAATAATACAAAATGAGGTTTTTATTTAAATTATTCAGTATCGAAATCAGCCGCTGAGTTGTTATCGGAATCAATGTCTTCATCGACGTCCGAATTATCTTCTCTATCATTTTCTGAAACATGAATGAGTTTTCGTCAAAATCAAAGTCTTACGTACAGATTAAAGATGTAAAGATTTATTTATTTACCAATGACGTCATCGATTTCTTCGTCTGATTCCTCATCCGGTTCCGTTAGGTCACTGACTTTTTGGGGACCTTTGGACCAACGATAATGTACGACATGTAAAAAAATACTATCTATGCATAAAATACTTTCGAAATAAATTAATTTCATGTTGTTTCAAATCACCCCTCGGACCACGGAAAGAGAGGGGGTTGCAACCCTCGATTTTTTCCCCTTGTCGCATGATTTTTGCACGGCGTTGCGGAATAATGGATTAGAAGCTGTATTGAAACAGTATGAAACTGATGCCGTACATAATAAAATGACCAAATTACCCTTGACATTGTAAAAAAATCCAAAAAATTTACCGACTTTGTGGCGCACCATTTTTTTACGGCACTACGCGCTTTCTTACTATTTTTTATGGATCTATGGAGGGTAAAAATGCCGTACAAAAATCTTATTATTTTATGCTCTTATATCGTCCTATATACGTCACCCGGTGGTTCATATGACCCATCCATTTTTTTGATGGGCCTGTAATCTATAACGTTGGGAGGTAGCTGCTCTATTCCTTCCATCAATGAATGAATTAACTACCTGTGAATATGCACGCACTATCGCCTGCGGGAGCTATGTTTTGATGTCACTTCTTTGATATATTTTTTTTTCAAATCGAAGAAGGAAATGAAAATGTTCTCAAAAGTCCAATATATATATGAAAATTATTTTTTCATGTTAACACTCAAGTAAAAAAACTAGGATATGACGTGAAGTTGGGGTTTTGACAATTTTCATAAGATTTTCACCAAATGTTTTGAAAGTAATCACGATTCAGAATTTCAGCCACAGTTGACATAGAGCATACAAAATGTTTTGTGTCATCGATTATGACATCAAAAACCGATGAGAGAAAACTAGAAAGAGAGAGAGTGAGAGGGGAATTAGAAAATCTTCATAAAAACACCACTCAAAACAATGTTGTCAAAGCTATTCCGTTCGAAGTAGATTCACTTCTATCATTTTATACTTCTCCATATCTATCTATTCCAGTTATTCAACATGCTAGTCTCCATTGTAAAATTCGAAAATACTCAATTTGTCTTTTGTTATTCTGTTACCCAATCACCTGTGCACTATATTACTAACTCTGTTCAATGATAGATGAAAATAAAAGTAGTGATCTCATTCAGCAACCACATATTTTTCTTTAATCTCATTTGTATTTTATCTGAAAACTGTGCGAAGTCCGTACTTGACTTGCTAAAGATCAGCTTGGCGTTATTATTTTTTCTCTATTTTCGCTACTATTCGTCGGTTTTTACTATTCCAATTTTAAATCTCTTACAACGCACGACTGTGGCAACACTGACCAAAAAGACTTGTCAAAGTTCTGTTATCTTCGTTCTTTGTTTTTATTTGTTAAAAGATTTGTTAAAGATGGCGATAATAAATAATAATTGTTGATATTATTCTAACGAACACTCGGTAATTAAACCTATTCCTTCTGAATTCATGGCTCGAATAAAAAAAAAGTGATGGTAGTGTATATACCCATGTTTGTCTCAACGTTGCTCAGGTAAATTGTTGCTTTTTCAAATAATATTAATTATTAAAAAAATTGGGGTATCAATTCTCAGGACCATTTCTTATATAATTGAATAATTCCAATTTATTTTTCTATCATTGCTCTTACTGAATGTTCTACCTCAGAGAATAATAAAATTTGAGAGAATGAAGGCTAAATTTTCATGAATTTTTTTTTTCAGATAGTAGTGTTGAATGAACAACTGCCAAAATGGCAGATAGCCAGAGCCAGACAGTCGAATATCAATGGGCATATTCAATAATGGACTCAAGCAGAGTATCTACATTCCTAATATCAATGCTACTTATTGTTTATGGGTCATTTCGTAGTCTCAATATGGAACAGGAAGCTAGAGAACGAGCAAATAGCACAACGAATTGTCTCCTCAATCCACCACAGAGTACTTCTACAGAAAATAATGTCCAGACATTAGATACAATGCAGGCCTTATGTTTGCCACTAGGAGCAAGTGTATCTTTACTGGTTATGTTTTTCTTTTTCGATTCAATGCAGATGTTATTCGCAATGTGCACAGCTGGTGAGCTACTCAATGAAATAATTCGTTATTCATTCCATTCATTTACCAAAAGTTTGTTTCTTTCATGATAAAACTTGTACATTCTCCGGTGTATTCATTAAGATTTTCAATTATATATTTTCAGTAATTGCAACTGTAGCTCTCGCCTTTCTCTTGTTGCCAATGTGTCAATATATCATGGGACCCTGTTCGGATGGCAATAAAATCTCATTTGGAATGTGTGGTCGATTCACTGCCGCAGAATTGTTCTCTTTTTCACTTTCTGTGTTCATAGTTTGTATATGGGTATTGACTGGTAAGTTCAATATATGTATATATATTCTTCAAAGATATTCTGTAATGCTAGCTTATAAGGTGGTTACCTCTACTAATTATTCAATTTCAATTTATTTGATGAACATTTTTTGCAAGATCTTATGAAAGCCTATTTAGTATAAAAGTTCTGAAACTTATGTGAAAAAATTCCTGAAGAAAATATGTTTGAAGGAATACTAGAGTCATTGAAAAATTCCTATGAATTTTGTGTTGAATTGAATTATTCAGCCTACACTTTTTCCAATGCAGAACTCTTTTAGGTCACTGGCTGCTAATGGATGCAATGGGAATGGGTTTATGTGTAGCTTTTATTGCTTTCGTCAGGTTGCCCAGTTTGAAAGTATCAACTTTGCTGCTAACTGGTTTACTCATTTATGATGTCTTCTGGGTATTTTTCTCATCATATATTTTCAGCGCCAATGTAATGGTGAAGGTGGGTATTCGTTCTTATTCATATAATTGGTATGCAATTTTTATTGAACCAATAAATTTACATTGCTCAGATACCTATTGAGTACTGAAAACCTTTGAGAGACTGGACATGGAAAAAATAACAACTATGCTTTGTTTTCTACATGTTAACCCCCTTGAAAGTGTCTGCGTCATTTATTATTCATTGTAAAATAACCTCAATTTTACATTAAAGATTGTTGGCTTCTGAAAAAAACACTTAACACTTCATTTGATAAGTATAGAAAAAAAAAGAAAAAATTTGGACAATTGTTTATTCATGATAACCCCCTTGAAAGTGTCTGCCTCATTCATTGTAAATTCACCTTGATTTAACATTCAAAATTGTTGGCTTCTGAATAGAACACTTCATTTGGGTAATATTTTTTTGCACCTTTCCTCTATGCGCAGTACCTGGTGTAAATGGGGCTCATCAGCACGACGATGACCGCATTCTAATGCTCAAATGCACCATGGCTCATCCCTCCACGATCCAATGATGAGCATGAACTAATCGCCATCTCGTAGTGGATTGACAAAGCAAAGGATCTGGTGGAATTACCCGGCATATGCCTATAAATCCGAAAGCATCTACTGCAACGAAAGTGACAAAAACACACGAGAGTAAGGACATAAATCTTTGGTTTCAGACGTTCTTCGTAAATCTCGCAATTTTTGCAGATTATCGGCCTATACCGGTTTTTCGGTTTGGTTCGGTCGATCTTTTACCGTTCGTATTTTTCCATACTTTGTGAACTGAATGAATTTATCTGAACATTTCTCAACTCTGTAAGGTCCTTCATAAGGTTTTGGATGTTTGCTATCAGCTCTGATCGCAAATCTTTACGATTCAGATTGTTTTCTAAAGCTAGAAATTCACGAATTTCGGATAACATGGGTGGAAGATAAACGATATCCTCTGAATAAGTGTAAAATTCTCCCGAAAGGCGTAATGGTTGTCTATAAACTAATTCTGCTGGTGAACATCCTAGATGTTGTTTGAGACAGTTAGATAAACCAAACAAAATAGCAGGAATTTCATCAAGCCAATTTTCTGTTTTGTATCTAACTATCATGGCTGTATTTAGGCTCCTGTGATAACGCTCTACCAATGAGTTCTTTACAGATTCTAGATTCAAATTGTACTCCCTGATCAGTGGTGATGGTATGAGAAACACCAAATCTTCATATATAATTTTGGAAGATGTTTTTAACAATGGTATGGATGATGAAATATCTTCAAGTGAAAAAGCTTCTGGCCAACGAGTAAAACGATATACCATTGTTAATAGATAACGATATCTAGATGATATTGGTAGGGGTCCAACAATATCTATATGGACATGTTCAAAACAACATTCTGGAATTCTGAAGTTTTCAATTGGTGATTTCACATGTCTTTGAACTTTCGAAATTTGTCAATTTGAACAGGTCGTTGTCCAATGTGTTATGTCAGTGTTCATATGTGGCCAAAAATATTCAATTCTTAGTATTTGGTCCACCGTATGTAGCTTTTCGAATATTTCACGTCGTAATGATTTTGGATTATACGGTCTATTTTAATGTGTTGAAATTTCGCACCAAATAATGGTATAGAGGAGTGGAATTTCTGTTTTACTGAACGTGAATTTAGAATTGGACTTTTGTTCAGTCAGATTATGCAAGTCTTCCTCGTGTTGTTGCGATTTGTAAAGAGTGTCGATGTCCAAATGAAAATATATAAATCAGTTGAATCTACAGAGAAATCATTTGTCATACGCGACAAAATATCGGCTACTACATTGGATTTTCCTTTGATGTGAATAATATCGTTAGTGAATTTTGCAATATATTCTAGATGGCGAGTTTGACGTGGACTTTTTTCAGCTTTACTGGTCAACGCAGTAGTCAAAGGCATATGATCGGTAAAAACTGTGAATTTCCTCCTTCGTGAGTATATCTGAATATAGAAATTCACGATCAAAAGTTCAGTAGCGTTGTTCAGTTGAACTAAATTTTTTGTAGAAAAATTACAGAGGTTCAAGTACACCTTGATTCAACTGTTCCAAGGTACCACCTAAAGCTATATTGGATGTATCTACAGCCAAATAAAGTTTGGTATCTTCTATTGGATGAGCAAGTTCTGTCACGTCGCCAAATTTTTTATTTTATTGAAACTATCATCGCATTCTACTGACCAATCACTAATATTTTTACGTTTCTGTCTTTGTGAATCAATGTGTATTTTAGTTGAAGAGTTTCAGCAGCTTTAGGTAAAAAAGATAATAGTAGTTGACCATTCTAAAAATCGTAGTAATTCTTTCAGTGAGGAAAGCTTCTTCGGATGGTAAGATTCGTTCAAGAGAAATTGCGTGACTTAAAAAATTGATTTGCGATACGCCAAATTCACATTTTGAATGTTTCTAATTTATTCCATACTCAGTCAAAAACCAATGAAAACAATAGTAGTCGTTAACTGAATACTTCAAATTTTCGAATAATGTCAAAATCCCATCTCTTATCAGGTATACTTCTCAAAGTGGTGCACATTAGGAGTTTTTGCCAAAGTGGATTTGCGTTCCTAATTTCAAATCCCAGTAGATGTTGAATGAAAGAATTACCGGCAACTTTTTGCACGCAGTAAAATTTGCCAACTCTAAAACGATTCTAAAAAAAACTACTTTCTTCTTTTGTCGACGTGGCGCAATAATTAATCTGCATCTTCAGAATACCTACAACAAAAAGTTCTTCATAGAGTCCTGAGGATGCAAATGAATTATTGTGAAACGTTGAAAAATCAGAAGAATTGGTTTTCTTTAATAATTGAGTACGATCTCAAAATAAACATCCTTCAAATGATAAAAACCAATTAAATTTCAGGTGGCTACCAGACCAGCTGAAAATCCAGTGGGTGTAGTTGCTAGGAAGTTGCACATAGGAGGGGTGGCTAAGGAGGCACCCAAATTGAGCCTACCTGGAAAATTAGTATTTCCCAGTCTTCATAATTCTGGCCACTTCAGTATGTTAGGTCAGTATAACCTGTTTTCATAGCTTTTGTCGTCACTATCAGTCAGCATTAATTTGAATTTAATAATATTCTGGACAAAGATACTTATAAGTATTGGAGTATTTCGCGGTTCATCTATTACTTTGACTCTGGATATATAAACCCCAGCAAGTAGGGTTTCATTTCATTACTTTGGAAATAAAAATCAAGTTTGTGGTGATAGTTGATAAACTTACATATCGTGTTATCTACATGATTTTATTTTTATTCATTTAGATTATGCTGTTCGTTTTTATGCTTTCATTTGCTCATCGAGAGATGATGAATTCACGATTCCATGAAATATTGTGTGTTTTTTTCAGTATGAGTTATATCAGTCATGATTAACAAAGGTTCATATGAACTTGGTTGATTCACTAAGGAACTTTTTTTTGCGAGGATAATGATCTCTCGCTTAATGAATCCAAATGCAAAATAGTGTCTTACACAAGGAAAAAAGAAAATCTACAGGGTAATTACACCATAAACGGTACCAAGCTAGAAACTATCGATGAAATCAAAGACTTGGGTGTGATTTTCACAAAAAATTTCTAATTCAATGAACATATTAGCAGGCTTACTTCAGAATCATATAGGAAACTTGGTTTCATATTGAGATCTAGCAAGGATTTTGGGTATCCAACATGTATAATGCTTTTCAATTCGTACATTAGATCCAAATTAGAGTACTGCTGCATTATTTGGAACCCTAAAACTGAAATATATTCTCAAATGCTGGAAAAGATTCAAAAAAAGTTTTTGAGATCATTACACTTCAAAAGGTATGGAACATATCCCATGCTAATATCTTATGAAAGTCAAAGAACCGACTTCGACGTCAAATTGTTGAACAAACGTCGTGAAAAAAATCAAATGTTGTTCATTTATGATGTGTTGCATGGCCTTATCAATGTGCCTGATATATTATCACTCTTGAAGTTTAATGTACCAGACATAAGACTGAGAACTAGAAATGTAATGTTCAAAACTGTTTACAAGAATTCTCCCATTGATAACTGTTTAGTTACTGTTAACAATTTCTTGAAAGTCTCTGAAGTGGACCTACTAAATATCTCAAGAAATGTATTGATTTCCAAACTATCACATTGAATACTAAATATCAAAAATTGTATTTGTTTGTTCTTACTTTAACTTGTACTGCTCACGATATTTTTCTTTTTTTTATCGCAATTTTATATTGTATGAGTTTGTCTCTGTTTTTGATGTTTTGTGATATTTCTATCTGTTATAGGTACCTCTTATACGTTGTAAAGTATTTAGTTTGTAAGTTTTATTTTTAGCACTGCTACATGTAACTAGATTATGTCTGTTTGTAACCAGTATAAATGAATGAATGAATAAATATATGAGAAAAAACTAGAAAGAAATCCAGAGATGCTACCACAAGCAATCGACACGAATTCGTCCAGACAAGGAAACGGAAGGAGGACGTTATCGTGTTGATTACTCGTGAAAGCATCCCAGATTGGTTAAATCACAACTAAACTCGGTCTCTAAGAATTGAAAAAATGTATCAAGTAAAATGGTACAGCTTGGCAAATCTAGCTTTCAAAATGGTTAAGGCTTTCGCTGCCGAGGTTTTCAGTATCACTACTTTTCTTCAGGTTTGAAACGTCAGGAAGAAATGCCAAAGAACGACGGCCGTCAAACTGAAGGAAAGTAGTGGTACTGAAAGATAGCTGTGTATATGAATAGTGGATGCGCAGGAGATCAGCCGGCGAAATGGGGTGATTGCAGTTGGTAGTGGAAAATTGCCATCTCTCTTTCTCGTTCGCGCATCTCAGAGGCACAGCCAGATTTTCCAAGCTGTACTTCATTGAATAACTGAACTAGTGCAGTGAATGGTCCATTTTTTACTTTTGTTCACGAAGTCCAACATTTTTTATTCCTGCATTTTATACTAGTTTATAATATACTATTATTTGGTCTGCTATTTACGGTAATGAACCGAAGCTGTTATCTTTGACTAACTTACTATATATCATCATAATCGGGTGAAATTTATTTATATTATGAAAGAGGAAAGAGTAAGTAGGTTTTGATTCATATACTAGTATATTATGCAACGATTGCGTAATGATGGTTATTAATACATGAGCATAAACCGGGATACGAAACGAGCCAAAGGTGAGTTTCGTATAGTTTATGCGAGTGTATTAAATACCACTACCTGAGAGTTGCATACGCTATTTTATCTACACCCAATAAATAATGAAGAACTAAAAAAATTATATTATTAGGCATTTATATCGAACACAATAATAGCAAGTAATCAATCGTATTTCTTTGAAGAATTCTACAAAATCATAATGAATAGTATAACTACGGAAAATACAACAATGACAAATGAAAAAAATGAAAAAATCTGAGGTCAGGATTTGAACCCGGATGTTTATGATTGCCCTCGCCATTGACCACTCGGCCATGAAAGCTCATTTGATTTGGTCGAAAATAAAAAAATTTGTGTTGTATTTGTCAAATGAAAAATATAATCCTTTCGATTGTATTTTTTTCTTGTCTAAGACATCTGTGGAGGAGTCGCTGGTAATTCTTCTATATTACTGCTATAAGACATTTTCATTCGATTATCGAAAATTGACTAAATTCTTCAAAAATTAAATACCTACTGATTTTGACTTGACAAACGTCAAAATGCAAAGCTCGCACATCACGCTTCATTGAAAAATAATGGGTTTCTATTGGTTGAAAATCTGTATCTGTATATTATTAGAGTACGGGTGTAGATAAAATTACTTTTTAACACCTTCATTGATATTTTTTGCCAACGTCAAAAATGCATGACGTTGTTACTGATTATTAAAGTTGACGTGCTGTCTAATTTAAATTATTAATACCATGCTCACCTTTTACTTTCATTTTCGCCGGCATTTAAAGTAGCAGCTTCCAAATTTGATACAAAATCCTCCGGATGTTTTCATTTCCCTCGTCTGAAGAGAAGACATGTGTAATTGGGAGAAAGATTTGCTTTGTGTGGCTAGCAGGTCGTCGTTCAATCCCCATGCGTGGTCAGCATGGGGAGCGACGAAGCATTCAAGTGTGTCCAGAAGGCAAACCCTGTGCGGGCAAGGGTACCGAGGCGCTCTGAGGCGTCTAACTGATTTTTACGTTATCGTATTTGCTATTTTAACTGTAGGAAAACCCAGAAAACCCAGAGTGCTACCGGGTCGCTTGGTGTATTCAATCAAGAAATCCTACCTACCAAGATTGGTATCTAGACAACCAATGAATGCATATCGCACCGATAGCCAAAAAAATTTTTGCCAACCGCTGATTCAACCAAGAGTGAGAAAGCCACATTGAATATACAACAGCACTGTAGACCATTCGTCACACCTTACGACACCATGTACTATTACCAAACGTGAGTTATGGTGGATTCATGCAACAATCGTAGCTCAGAAATCGGAACTCGCAACAAAATATAAACCATTCATGCAGCAATCTCAAGAGCTGTTGAATCGTAAGAGTGGAAATTTGTTCAATATCTTACGAATTCCGACTTAATATACCTGCATGAACGTTTTCATTGAAAGATATCGACTCAACTTCTTCCTTACGACTTGCGAATTCCGAGTTTGCTGCATGAATCCACCATTAGTAACAACTAATAGTAAAAGGTAATGAGATTCTGGGATCATCAGAAGTGTCAATATGAAAAGAGAAATTTTTCTCCGGTCATGATAAAGTGGAAGACAGACACATTTTGTGTTCACATATAGGGATTGCACTTGTCTAGTTACATTATAAGTTACTAACTTAATTACTGAAAGTCCTTTTTCATACTTCGTTATTCTTACCATTTTTCTTGTTCTGAAAGATTCCTCATTGTTCTCAGGATTGGGTGATATTGTGATGCCTGGTTTGTTGCTTTGTTTTGTTCTACGTTATGACGCCTACAGAAAATCTCAAGGTATGTCGGGGTCTCGGCTGACCTATTTTCACTGTTCTCTCTTTGGATACTTCTTGGGCCTCTTGACTGCGACCGTAACCTCCGAGTTGTTCAAAGCTGCCCAGCCTGCTCTCTTATATTTAGTCCCGTTCACCTTATTGCCGTTGCTAACAATGGCATACCTCAAAGTGAGTATGAATCTCTCATATAGACATAATTATTTGGATAACTACCTACCTACTACTGAAATTATGCAGAATATTTCCCTCATATATAAAATGTCCCATAAGAGCAATGCAATTATCGAAAACTTACAGCGGTAATTGCATTGTATCAAGTCACCATAACAACACATTTGAAACCGTATCGCTAGACGTCAGTAAACAACACAAATAAATGTCAGATAGACTTCAAAAATAGAAAAACATTTCGCGTTTTGGTGAGTGCTCCATACAATCTATAGAGGAAAGTATAAATGAACAAAAAATAACATTTCCTTGAGAATTTCTTCATTCGTGAAATATTCCAATGAATTACATTCGTGCATAAAAATGACCAGATAAAGTTTGTTTGAAATTTTTATAGAAGCAGTCAAAAGTAAATGAAAATTGGATGTAGACAAGCTATTGCTCCTATTCCATATAATTTTGTAGTAGACACAGTGAACAATTTACTGTTATCCCAACTATAAATGCAAATCTGCTGCAATACTTGATGGAATTTCAACTTTTAGCAATCTACAAAATCAGAAAAAATTGTCAACTCTCAACATCGATTTGATATAATATCATTATTGGTTCTTTATTGCCTACATTGCCTCTGTACACTTCATAGAAAGACTCGATATCGCTCCCAACAAAAAAAAAATGTTCATCAATTGGTTTATTCCTTCATTTTCTTTCAGGGTGATTTACGAAGAATGTGGTCTGAACCGTTTAAATCGTTAGCGGTTACAAAACATTTACAAGATGTGTGATAGAGATTCTCGACTGTTATCTACTGTTAATTGAATTTTAAATTAAGATATGAAAAGTGTTATAATATTAGTGAACTAAGAACAAACTGTGAACAATGTGAATTTTTATTTATTATGAGAGGTTATGTATAACGTCTATCGTCAATTCAAAAACATAACTTAAGGTTTACATTAGGTTTGGATTAACAAAGTACAAGTATGACATCGGATTTTTTTTTACTCAAATATAAATTATGCTTCGTTTATTGTACATCTTGTTTAATTTCATATCTACCACCTGATGAAATGATGCGGCAAGACATGATCCAGGTTTCAAAGATGGCGTTCCACAATAGACCAAATGCATTTTTTGTGCGGAAAATAAACAAAAGATGCTTTCAAACAAAACAATAATTCTCAATAATAGTTCAGGAAATGAAGCATTTTGGCTCGCAATTTTTTCGTCCACCATGGATTTATCTGAAATTTTCACGGAAGGTAGGGAATAGCTCAAGGATCATTTTCTGTATCATGACGCTGTACGCTAGAGCCTTGGGGGTGGTTGCCACCCCATCACAGGGGTGGAAATTTTTTATTACATTTTAACTGTAGGAATCGAGGGAAAAAGTAATTCTAAGAAAGAAATGCTCCAAACGTTTTTTTCGTAAAAGTAATATTTTTTGAGTTATTCGAAGTTGAAAGTAACAGTTTTGTTGACGGATAAATCGACTTTTTTAAATGTTATTTTGTAAATAACTCTAAAACTATATATTTTATCAAAAAAAGTGTGGAAAGGCAAATTGTAGCTTTCGAAAAAACAAAAACAATGCTCTCTTTATAATTTTCCTACGACATATACGAACTGAGATACAGCAAATTAATGCTTAGCTTTTTTCGTCAAATGTAAAAATTGGAAGATTTAAAGCGAAATAACGAGAAAAATTTGCATTTTTCGAAGAGAGCTCATAGAATATTTTTTGAAGTATTCAATCAATCAATCAAATCAATCAATCAAAACTGTGCTTTAATGTCCAAGAATACATTTCTTATCGACAAAGCATTGAGGTAGATAAAATTATAAGATTATTGTGTATGTCCACAGCGTCCTTATACAATTTTACATAAAAATACATTAATACGTCAAGAAAACAAGTACAAGAAGTGAAATAAAATTAATTTGAAATCGAGTTTGCACAATAAATACCAAAAGATCTAAAAATATATACACATATATACACACACACATAAATAATATATAAAATTAGTGTCAAATATGGGAATTTTAAAATTAGAGTTTCAGGCCGCATTACATTACATCAGCTCATATGGATCTCTGAAATCATCATCATAATATTCCTGCAGGTTATAGTATGCTTTAGATAAAAGAAGAACTTTTACTAATCTTCTGAAGCATATCAAATTGTTCACAGCTCTAAAATGAGACGGCAGATGATTGTACACTTTCTTGCTTTCATAAATGACAGAGTTTTTTGTAAGAGTCATTTTAGGAATTGGCAAACAAAGTTTATTGTTGTTACGAGCACAATTACGAGTATCTATATAGTGACTAGTAGTATTATGTGGTGAAAATTTCTTATTGTGCATTAGGCAAACAGTTTCTAAAATGAACAGGCTAGTGACAGTTAATATTCTTTGGTTGACAAACAATGGTCTACAATGGTCTCTAGCTGCAGCCTTGCATAAGTATCGCACAGCTCTTTTTTGTAGAATAAAAACCGAATTCAGTAAGTACTGATTGCAAAAACCCCAGAATGCTATCCCATATCTGAGATGAGACTCTACAAGAGAAAAGTATACATTTCTTGCAATGCCTTGATTAAGTTCGTTTGATACCACTCTAACAGCGTAGCAACCTGATGCCAACTTTTTCTTTAGTGATGCAAGATGGTCTTCGAATTTCAGTTTTTCATCAATATATATTCCAAGAAATTTGGTACAGGGCTTATTTACTACTAGATGTTCGTTCAATTAGAGCTTTCAAACAAATAAGAAAATGTCTTCCTAGCGTGAAAATTGACCTACTTATGATCAAAATAAGATCGATACCCGCTTTTTTCTACGAAAAAAATCTGAGAAAACAACCTCCAAAGTACCCCCTAACTAAAATTGATCGCCACCCTCATGTGATTCTCTTTATATATGTACTATCAATACACCCACGAAGTTCAACCAATTTAAAATGCCTTATTTTAGAAAAATTGGAGTTTAAACAGAAAACGATTTTTTTCAATTTCGTGTTCTTAACCCTTTTCTTATATCTCAAAATACTAAAGATACGAAAAAAAACGATACAGTACTTAATTGTAGCTTTTTAAGACAAAAATTTCCCTGTGTGTAGATTTTTTGTAAAGTGAATATTCGGCGATATATAGCCGTTTAACACCTACATTTCCGATCGAACATCACCTTAGTCAAGCGCTTTGAACTCTCCCCATTTCAAAATTAAGGGATCTTGAGTAATTTTATCCACATAGTCTCATAGCTTTCGAAAAGCTCTACAAAATCGTTCCTGAAAAAAATTTCTATCACCAAAAATGTAGGAGCTATGCTCAAAAAACAAGCAATTTTTTTTGGAAAAATTTGAATTACCCGCTTTGGAGCGTAGTATTCTACATAACCGGTATATTCGGCCATTATACGTTATATGTTCCACTTTTTCCATTCATATTGGAAGACAGAGGAGAAAAAAATCTGCTCGCGTGTGTGAGTGTATATTTCGTTGATTTCTCACCAAGTTCGAAGACATATTATAAAAATTTCAATGTTTTCAAGGATAGTTTATAACAAGGGTAAGATGAAAGATTATGAAATTGTATCCTGAAGCATGAAACAATCATTATTTAACTATTTTTACCCATATTTAGCTTTTTAATGTTATTTTATAATTTTTGACAATTAGGGGAAGTTTTCACAACAGCACAATATAGAAAATGAACTAGAGGGTGTAATAAGCCTAATATCAAATTTTTTAACAAATCGGTGCTAGACGAAAAAATTGCGAGGTTTTACCATTTTTTCAGCTTCATTTTCTGAACTATAAAATGGATGCGACGACGCAACTGCATCAAATCAAAACAGTACATATTTGTAGCGGTTTATTGGTTTATGATCGTTTGACCAATACCATTGAAGGTTCCAGCAAGCCACAAGGTGATCACGCTCTGATCATTGTTTACATGCGGTCAATCTTGGATTGGAATATATACTATTGTCGTAGGTGGGTATACCTTGTAGAAAAATAAAAGATCACATATAACACAGAGAAGTACAAATGAAATTTATTTGTGTATATATAATATATTCAACCTTGATAACAATGAACTGCTTTCCAGTATATAAAAATTCATCAATTTATACAAATAGGTACAGAAAATTTGGATTGCAGAACAATCCTAGCATGACTATCAATAAGAGGAATAAATACTTCTTTTATACAAAAAATTATTCTTGTAAATAGCTCAAGCTTTGAGTAGTAATTTGATTTCGATAAGGTTCAGTTGCCAAAAACTCAAAAAATAGCTCTAGGAAACATAAAAGTACTCAACATATATGAACTCATATAAAAAAATCTATAGCAACCGACTACTTTTCAGACACCAATCCACTTGTTAGAATTAATGGCCCTACAATATATCCTATAAACGCAAAAAAAAATACTTATCAAATAGATTATTAATTTTATGTGTACAGAAAATCAAGCCGTGAAAATGGTTGAGTTCTAATAGAATGCGTGTATGCTTGCCCAATTATGCACACACAAATATTCATACTGAACATATATAATATAATTCTTGAAAGTTCACAGAAAATTATTCTGAATGTCATTTATTCCTAGAATATTCATCAAATTCAACTGAATATAAGTTTATTTTTGGAAGTTGTTCTGAAAGCCTTATTATGAAGCAAAAAATCGAAAATGGATATTTTTACTGTTTTCTAACCACCAGGCCCCCTATGTGAATGAGCACTGAGAAATCAGCTGCATTTTGTGAGCATCATCAGATGCATTATCTAAAAAAGTTCTCAAATGATGAATTATATTGAATTATCTTCTAGGATTGTTCATTGTTACTAGAATAAGAACTAATTATCTATCAAGAGATTGGTCCCTACTCGGTTGTTTCCACCAACATATTTAAAGGCCGTTTCACACATTCCAGTATACAATGTTTCACTACTTATACAGCAATACACAGTCTGGTACAATTTTTTCAATTAGTCAGTATCGGTGTGGTGTGAAATTAGTAAGCCGTACTAAAACTCCTTACTTGTTGCCAATTTGCGGTCTTGACTGTTAGATCGAATCAAGGCCAAGGCAGAAAATATTCAGGGTGCTTTGATGAACTACACTACTGAGTATTCAACAAAAAAGAATATAAAAGAATGTGGAGAAACAATTCAGTTGGATCAGAGAATATTACATGTTTAACTTAACTGAATCATTTTGTTTTATTGGATTTACAGTTTACTCATTCCAAAAATTATTGTCAATCAGTGCTTCGATTGAGGCTAGATTGCCATAAATCATAACTGTATCATTTGATTTACAAATAATCATGAGTAAAAAAACATTTTATAATTTATAACATATATACGGTGAATTGAACTCAGTAGTTGAAGGATTCAAATTCACCTACTCGAAAATGTAACCGCTGATATCTCAATTCATTTATATTCAAAATATTCTGTCCCATCTATTGAATCGTGTGAAACGGCTTTTGTGTTTTCATAATGCTCAATGACTTGATAACAATATTTACAATGAAGTGCATTTCTACCTGCTGCCAGTTGGTGAAGCATGAATTATATTACTTCACAAAAACGATGTTATGCTACTTGGAATAACAATTTTGTGTATAACCTAATGTTCATATACTATCTGGCTGTGGCCATGCATGACGACTTATTTTATAATTGCACACTTATGTATGACATGGAATACTGTCTCCTTTGAACTGACACGTCTCTGAAACAGTAACAATAAATATGAGGTCAATAACGAGAATCCAGAGGTAAACCTTGAATTTCACAAATATTCATGGGTATGCTTGAAGACTGGCTTTAAATCAAATATTCTAAAAATGAACAATTTGTTCAGGCCAGCCTCAACTCACCTACACTGTAGGTTGACGGACTAACACCTATTAGAAAAAAACTACTCCCCTGGCTAATACCACGAAGGGCATTGGATTACATCCAACAGGTGTTAGTGCGGGATTCTTCACAGAAGAAATTCCACATATGCTCTTGGCGATACAACTACCAGAATTGATTTTCAATTATTGGGACGGGACACACTTGGAGACCGGTTTCGGGCTATTTGGCCTCTCGTCAGTGCAAAGCAGTGCCATCATCAACATAAGTCGATGACTTCCCATAGCCCGAAACCGGTCTGCAAGTGTGTCCCGTCCCAATAATTGAAAATCAATTCTGGTAGTTGTATCGCCAAGAGCATATGTGGAATTTCTTCTGTGAAGAATCCCGCACTAACACCTGTTGGATGTAATCCAATGCCCTTCGTGGTATTAGCCAGGGAGTACTTGTTTTCTAATAGGTGTTAGTCCGTCAACCTACAGTGTAGTTGAGTTGAGGCTGGCCTGAACAAATTGTTCATTATTAGAAAACCTTGAATTTTTCCCCACTTGACTGGACATTTCGATTTCTTAGTTATATTGATGCAGGTAGTCTGGAGTGTTAATTATTTCTGTCGGATTCGGAGAATAATCATCAGTATCAGTTACCGCACTACCTGTCGTTATTAGAATAACTAATAAAATCACGGCAGGTAGTGCGGCAACTGATACTGATGATTATTCTCCGAATCCGACAGAAGCAATTAACACTCCAGACTGCCTGCATCAATTTTATATAAGCTTTAGGGAATAGAAATGTCTGGTCATCGGAATAATAGTAAAGATGAGTGAGCTTCTGAAGAAGTTAGCCACTCGCGCTAGCGAAACGTCAGGAAGAAATTCCAAAGAACGACGGCCTTCAAACCCGAAGAAAAGTAGTAATACGTTTTGATAATAAAGAAAAACTCTACTCAATTCGTAGTTCGACCCCCAGGCAATTATTCCTAGCCTCGATATCGAGCTATCGAGTAGATAGTTGCACATTATAGAGTTGATAGTGCATCAGAATCTACATATTTTTTCAGTGATATTTTTGCATATCTTACTGAAGACATTCTGCTACAAAGATTATTTATCCGACTTGTCCTATTCAAGGTATCTGGCAAGTACCAAACCACTCTCTTTAAGACGAACAATATTGATTGAAAGGCTAATTGATAACTATGAGGGGAAATTTTGGTTATTGTACATGTGGGGACTGCCAGAAATCTATATCTGACTAAACTGTAATAATAACAATAATTAATGCTAAGGAGGCAGATATAATCATATCCAATAGTTTTCAAGTTATAAAATACCTTATATTTATTGCACATTTGTCCCATTTCCGTCGGCTCGTTCAGTTTTCATCCTCTTTGTTTGTTTTTGGTGCTGTTCCTGAAAGTCTCTTTCAGTAATATCCAGTCGATTCACCTGAGAAAAATCAAAATTTTCAATACAAAATTTTTGAAGAGCTGAAATTGTATTTAAAAGATAATGTGGATTTAATATGACTGAATTATTGCATGAAAATGATGCTTTATTTTAACTGCAGATTGAAAATGAAATTGAGACTGATAATATTTTTTTACATACATTGTAGATAAGATTCTCCTCTGATAAAACCTCCTCTGGTGGATTCCTTATTCTAGCTAAGGTTTCACAGAGACCAGGACATTGCCTTCTGCTTTTGGCTGTTCCTAGACAACCTTAAATCAAAATTTGAAGTTTTAAGCATTTTCTTTAAACAAAGAGTAGTTTTAAAACATTCTCAAAGCGAAATTAATTCACTCACCAATTAAAATAACTAAGGAAGTTTTGAACAAAACTTTGACACCTTCGCAAAGGAATATATCCCAAATCCTCAACAGTGTGTCCCAAGGTAAAGTTCTTGTAAATGCACATAAAAACCATTCTGTGCAATAGAACATAGGCTCTGCATTTACTTTCTTCAGATGTCGATAGACAGGAGGACACACCTTCTTCAATAACCCTGAAATTGTATACAGATCATTTATATGGGATACTCCCTGCTAAGTTAGATCATGTATACATTAGGTAATTGGTAATAATAGTAAGAAAACATATATCAACGTCTAAAGATTGTAATATATCATTCAATAATAACCTTGCAGTATCAGTCCGTCCCGCTGGACAACCTCCATGGTAGGGGAGTAATAGTTTTCCAGATATTTATTGGAAATAGAGACCAGGCACCAAAATGCCTGCACAGCTGGCATGTGCATCAAGAGGAAAGCTGCTACAGGCGCCTGTGCCTGACAATATCCAATGTCAGGAAAATTAACTGTGTAGGCTTTCAATACGTTGAACAGTTCTTGCTGTCTGGAATTATTCAGAACAAACTAATATGAAAACATCAAAATAATATTTAGTAACATGATTATTTTTGTGGATTGAAGGAAGTTTCGAGAAAATGATTTTCGGCTTTTTCTTCACTAAGTCAATACAAAGGGAACAGAAATCTCATTCATATATAAGAAGTAACAGCAAATATTTAGCATATAGGCAGGGAGTAGCTATTTTAACCTGTGGTAGAAGTCCATTGTATCTCAAAGTGGAGTGTAGTAGATTCACGATGCAGAAAAACTCAAAGTCGTCTCCACAATTTAAATTGTGGAGACGACTTTGAGTTTTTCTGCATCGTAGCTATTTTAGGTAGATTCTTCCTTTTTGTGAATGAATTTAATGTCTATGAATGATAAGCACATATCAACAGAGAGCTTTTGCTAAACATTAGATGTTACTTCTTTCACAAAATTTTTGTATTCTTTTTGCATTGATTTGGAGAAGAAAAGTTAAAAATCGCCTCTTCGAAAAATAAAAACATAATAATGGGAATATCGTCGTTGATGTTTTCAAGAAGGATGTTTCTGCAACCCAAGATACATACTAGATCAAAATAAAAGGAAGTCCTGGGTTCTATTCTAAGTTGTCGAAGTTTTTGGAGATCAATTAATAAATTAATGACATCTCTATAAGGCACAAATTGTATCAAAGCGTAGCCAAGGTCAGTTTCAGCATGAACGGGGAAAATTTTAATCGTGTAGGAGTTAACATACGAGTAGCTCGGCAGGATTCTTGGTGAAAAATCGTATTTGAATTCAATGTCATTATAATGTGTATTTAGTGAAGTGTCCTAAAAAGTATATTGGGAAACTGTTTCAGAAATCGATTGAAGTACTTGCTGTTCATTACTTCAGTGTCATCTTATTATTCATGACTTTTGGCATACCCTAGTCACCCGAAATGTGGAGTGATCCAACCTTTTCAGGAATTTAGGTCCACATAAGAAGGAATGGAAATTTTCGACCACTTTAACCACCGCGAGAAGCTCCTTCTGAGAAAGACAATAATTTTTTCAGTCGTTCCTGAAATCTCGTTAAAATAGCTTATGGCAACCCCATCCTGTGCCTGAGAGAGAACGACTCCAACACCATGCTGTGATGCGTCGGTGTCGAGTATGAACAAGCCTTCTTTGGGTATGCCTGGATTGAAGTCCTTGACAAAACGTCTGTAGTAGCTACAGAGACTCAGGAAACTCCTGGCATCATCTTTGTTCTTGGGTTGCGGCCTCTCCTGAACTGCCTTCATTTTCTCGGGATCTCGAAGACACGAGATGCCCCAAAAAAAATCGCTCTCTCTCGAAAGAGACAACACTTCTCAGGGCCAATTGGTAGGTGATCATTTTGAATACAGCCCACAAGTTTGACAGATGTTCGTCAAAACTCTTGCGCAAGCGAGCAGTTCCATTAAACGCTCAAATGTCGCCGGAGCATTGCATAATCCGAACGGCATAACCTTGAACTGGAACAGACCACTGGTGGTGGAGAAGGCAGTCTTCTCTTTGTCTTCAGGGTGTATTGCTACCTGCCACTACATACTCTTTAAATCTAGGATCTAGCTGGGATGTTCAAGGTGTCGTCTATTCTGAGTAGAGGGTCTTTTTTGTGAGACCATTGAGCCTCTTGCAATCCACGCAGAACCTCTTTCATTCATCCCTCGTAGTCACCATTACGATTGGTGATGACCAAGGGCTACTTAAGTCTTCTATGACTCCCTCTTTCAGCAAGTCCTTCGAAATGGATGAAGCTTCCTTTTGTTTTGCAAAAAGCAGATGTCTTGGTGGTTGACGTATAGGGTTGGTAATTCCGGTATCATTTCGATGCTGTACCAAATTCTTTCGGCCCATGATCTTCCCTTTGAAGAACATCACTTTCTTCTATGAATCTGACAGCATCAGTTCTCATTTTGATAGATTTCTCCACGTTATTTCAAAGGAATCCACAAGTTCATTTCCGGTCTGCTTCCTCTTCTACTCAACCGATTTTAACGACGGGTTCGTAGGTATCAATAACTTGTCCCTTCTCAACTAGTACCCTATTGTTGTGAGGGTTGATTATTCTGATAAGAATGGTTTGGTCGTTGCAGTTTACTAATGATCTAGCCACGAAAATTTCTTTCACAGAGCTACTTGAAGATTCCGCCAAAGCCACCAGTTCCGACAATCTCAGCTCGAATTATTTCCTCAGTATCGGGAGATCTTTCAGAATCTTTCATAACCATCACCGCTGTCGTTCGGCTGGGAAGGCACACCTTGTAAGATTTCCTCGTTCCCAACTTTCAGAAGTTTGTTTCTTATATCTACCACGACTCCATAGGCAGGCATGATGTCTAATCGCAAGATGAATTCGTCAACGATATCGGACACTAGCAGTGTAGACTGTATCTCACTATTTCCAATAATAAGTATTTGTTAAAATAAAATCCCCCTATTGGACCACACCAGTGTTTTACTGAGGAATCCCTATTTTCCCAACAACTTGATGGATTTCACTCTTCATGGATTATGGAATTTCTCCCTTGAAGGCCTTGCCATCATTGGAGTACTTCAAACTTTCCATCAACTGCCTCAAGATCTTTTTTGAATTTTGTTTCCTCAATTGATTCTCGCACTTTTTCCTTACTTGATTTGGAATTTATTTTTCAGATCTTCGAATAAGCTCCAAAATATTTTTTTCTTTCGCCTTACTGTTTTTCTTGTTTCTCACTTTCTTCTTTTATAAATCTGACGGCATTAGTTCTTTGGATAGATTGCTCCACGTTATTTCGAAGGAGTCCACAAGTTTATTTACAGATTGCTGTAGGGGGGCTTCAACTTCTACTCTAGCTTGAATTTTTTACTGTTCCGTAGGAACGTACTGGATATGGTCGAATGATGAGTAATCTACGCCGATTTCATTTTCGCCACCACTTTCAGTAACAGTACAATTCCTTCTGGAGATTTTGTAAAGGCACCATAATTCCGGTATGTTCGATATGTTGAAAATATCCAACGGAGGTGATCCATGACTTGCAGTGGAGGTGAGATGGAACTGGGTAGGTGGGAAGCTTACAGTCGAACTCCACCAAATATAATCTTTATTATATGTGTATGTAGTCGGAGGGACATACATCACATTACATGTAGTCAGAAGACTTACATCAACATGTCCTGCTGATGTATGTCCTCCGACTACACACATATAATAAAGATTATATTTGGTGGAATTCGACTGTAATTCTCACCTACCCTGTTGAAAATTTCTCTTATAAGGTATGCGTCGTTCACGATCTACTTTTTCGTCATTGGGAAAACTTATGTTATTTTCCTTAAAATCTCTCACGAGTTGAATTAAGGTTTTATTTTGTTTGACAATAAAATTGACGCATTCATGTATTTCATGGCTTACTAAAAAAAATTATTACTTCCATGTTTTTCTTGAATATCATTTATGACTTTCTTGATACAGTTTTTTTATTTGTTGCATCTTGTTGATATATTCATTTTCTAAACATAAATATATGGGTAGCTACAAATATTCAAGAAATATTTTGATTCCTTTTTGTGGAGACATCCCTGTCAGGAAAACGGCTTGGATTTCAGTAACATTCGGAATCTTGATAAAAACATTGATAGAATATTGATGATGGAGGTGTTTTGGGGAAGAAACATAAAAGCTTCCCTGTATTGTTTTTAGATTATTGGAGATGGAAGCGCCCAGAGCAAAAAACGAAATCTGCCACTTTCAGTTTTCCACAAATATCTCAGAAACAGTTCGTGATTTGTTTATTCGAGTGTTTTTATACATTGGAGTTATTTGTAAATAAATGAAAGCCCATTTCAATTAACCGCACCTTGGCACAAAGGAGACATTCCAGCAACTATGCAATCAAATTCACACATTCAGACCTCCTATTGAATGTCCAATCTATGTCATGATTACACCAACAGAGCTTTCTACCCTCAGTGACTTATAAGACTTGGTGTACTTTTTGAACAATATTGTGCTCTCTCCAGTTAAACATCTCTGTGAACACAAATGGTACATTTTGGAACTGAGATACCATCAACGAATAGGTTGAAAATGATAGTTTGACTCCACAATTTGCACATTCTGTGATGTATCCCTTTGTAAGAGTATTGTTAGTGTTACTTCTAAAAATATTATTTTGTGAATGAACTCATTGTTATTGAACTGATTCTTTCTTTCTATCACACACTTCATCAACAACCCAGAAAAGAAGAATTTTGGCAGATATTTTTTGCACAAGCCGAATTGTTTGTAAAATGAGGACCATTAACGAGAGTATCGAATGACCCAGACGACTTGGACGTTTTAACACCCAATCATTTTCTTCTGGATTCCTCAAGCAGCAAAGACCCTCCATTTTCTGAAAATCATCAAAGAGATTGTTTCATACAAGGGTGTAGAATATTGAGGCCACTTCTGGATACATTCTGGAGGTGCTGGGTAGAAGAGTATCTACCAATGCTCACCATAGACCAAGGACCAAAAACCTTTTGTAGTAGGCGATGTATCCTGGTTGATGACAATGATCCGCAATATCAATGGAAGTTGAAAAAAATTACCCAAATGCATCCCGGACCAGATCAGAAAATTTGTGTGGTAGATCTTCAAGCGAATATCATCGGCCTGTTACCAAATTATGCCTTTAAGAGCTAGGAGAAAACCAATTTCTCTAGGAGGGAGAAATGTCAAATTTTCATAAGAAGGGTTTTATTATTGCTACCCTGTATATTGTTTTGATTTGTATTTATATCAATGTCATCTTTGATAAAGGAACGGAATAGAGGTTTGTGAACTAGGGTCCTTTTTCTGACTGATTTAGTGTTATATCAAAAATATTTGAGATTGTTCAGCACAGAACCACACCCAACTGAAAACTTGCATAAATTAGAGCAATAATCATCTAGTAATTGGGGGCAAAATCTATGATTTTGACACAAGGGGTGGAAATTATATTTATCTGATGGCAGTAAGAACAAATAAGAATTGTTATGAAATCTCAACACATGCTGTGAAATTCTAGAATGGATTGTCACTGCACATGCTTGAAATTTCAAATTATTGTTAATTTTTGTTTCAAGTATTTCGAGAGAATATGAAGATGAACGAGCATTTGTGATAACCTACACTACATCAATTTTTTGTTTTTTGTATTTTTTGTTGAATTCAAATTAACACATTAGATGTTTTAGAGGAGGAAATCATCCTTGTCAGTATAATTCATACCTTGTACAATTGCCTGATGGCTAGTGGTCAGTTCATTACTGTGTGTTAACAAAAAAAACCTTCCACATTATATGGTGAAGTACCGTTTGAAATACATCATCTAATTAAAAAAAAAATTCAGACCTACTTATATATTTTTTTCTTATGACCGCGAATCCGGAGTCCCTCTAGTTAGAAGTTATAGCACTTCAAAAGTCCTCAACTCCTATTATATTATAAAAAAAAGTTATGATTAGAGCATCACATTTTGAGTACAAATTCGAATTCGGTGGCTCAAAATAGATGTTGGATAGAAGATTTTTCAAAACTAGGTGATGCAGCTCAAACAATCCTTCATCCATAATATCAGTGGGCAAATGAGAAGATTTTGTCCTACCCTGGTTTGTCCTCTGAACTGAACATTTCATGTAATGGAAACTGCCTGTGTATGTCCTTTTTTATATCTTCAATACATTTTGGATCTGCAACAGCTCTTAGACAATCTTCATACTTATTGGGTTGTTTATCCATCAATAATTTTCCACCACAAAGATATAGCCAAGCTTTGGGTCTCATTGACATTGGGATACCTGATAAAAACGTGAGTCAATATTGAACTTGCAATATTCTTTATCATATAAAAATCATCAATTCACCTTTTCTACACCTCTCTTTGATCTTTCTATAATTCCTATCCATATAGAAATTCCACTGAGACAACATTTTGAGCCATTTTCTCTCCCTCCTTAGTACTGTCTCAGGAGGAGGGCCCTGTCTAGGTTCTGGAGAATATTGAGTACCTCCCAAGAATCCATGACGATCTGGTACAGTAGAAATGACACTGCCATCCAGAAGAGTTGATGCTTCAGAGCACACAGAAACTGTGTCTATATTTTCAGATGTCATTTTATTTGTTCATTCACTTAGGTAAGCAAGAGCATGGTTAATTCTGAAAGAAACAATTTAGAACTTCCACTTTGTTAATTTTCATAGTTTCACTCAAACAAAAAACATTTTGTAGAAAGCACATGATGCCCAAAATTAAGCTTGATCACTGAAAAGTTCCAACAAAATTCAATTCACTTACCTGAAAATTGTATCACATTTGCAACCTTGTGTGGTTTTCCCAACAAATAAGTAATGGAATTCACCCGTGTAGGACAATTATAGTTGATGGCCAAGCAGTCCTCAATCAATTCCTCACCAAGAAGAGATTTCTTGTTCAAGCGAGGGCGGAATAGGATATTTTATTTATTCTCCAGTGCTAAAAATAGAGATCTTCACCAATGTTTTCAGAGATAAATTCAATATGGGTGATGTTGCTCCTAATATTGCACTTAATTCACCACTAAAAAAAGATTACCTACATTTAATATATCCCACAAGTAAAATCAATTTGTCATTCCAAATTTTAATCATTAGATTTTAATAAAAATGTAGGCGAGGCAAATATTGTTGACAAAAAGTGACATATTATTACAGTACTGTCACTGTCAATAGTGCATAGACATATGTCATGGGGAGCATCTCGCATCTCGTTCTACCCACATTTCGTAACACCCACAGTGCATAACACCCAAAGTGCGTAACACCCAAATGTCATAACACCCAAATTTCGTTATGCCCACACTCACCGAACATACCCGAATGATGCGCTGTTGCCAAATTCATCCTTCTTTTAGGTTAGGTTAGTTAGGTTAAGTTAAATTGGGTTAACAGGAAATTGCAGAATATCCGGTGAATTTCGCAACAGTGCATCATTCGGGTAGGTTCGGAGAGTGTGGGCATAACGAAATTTGGGTGTTATGAGATTTGGGTGTTACGCACTTTGGGTGTTATGCACTGTGGGTGTTACGAAATGTGGGTGTTACGCAGCGCACCCATGTCATATGTCATGCATATGTCTATGCAGTAAAGCTGGATTCAGATCACAGAACTCATAATAATAAATTATGAGTTCTGTGATTCAGATAGATCCGAAATACGATGGTACGACGACCCGACAGCTTTTTGATTGGTCTAAATTTAAATATAGACCAATCAGAAAGCTGTCTACTCGTCTACTCCATCTCTGTCACTTAGGGCCAGCCAAATAGTGAGAGAGAGAAATGGGGAGAAAATTTTGCATGTTATTAATAGTTTTCGAGTTATTTTGAAGAAAATGCTAATTTTCACTAAATAAAGAAAATGATTTTTTTCTCTTCAATCTCAATTTTTTCCAAAAACAAGAACTTTCAACTGATGAAACACTCAGATCGTATCGTTACGATATTTCCTTCGGTTCGATGATTGAAACTCCAAACAACACCAAACTACTTTTAATACAACTCTTTATCACAATACAATACAACACAATCACCTAAATTACTCCGCTAACTTTCCAACGCTCTGTACTTAAACCTCTCTTCAATAGAAATTCTACACATCGACTTTCGCACACAGCAATAACAAAACTCTCACCACTTAGCTCTGAATAACTCTGACAAACTCTCTGAATAAGAACTGTCCCCTTCGCGATGTCCTGTCTGCTTATATACCTGCGTTCCTGCGTACACATATGGAGAATCTTCGAGAGAACCCTCGATGACATGCATCGAGTTCTCCACGCGAATGACCGGTTCCTGGAAAAATGACGTTCGCTCTTCGATCCCTCATCTGCATTTACGATCGTCAGGACCGTCGCTAGGAGATTCGTAACAGTATTATAAGGAATGCTAGGAACTTTTATGAGTGATAAAAATGACGGATTTTTAAAGAACTTCAAAAAAGGTTCTATGAGTTTTCTCCGAAAAATGCATTGGTTTTTGGTTATTGTTCGTAGAATCTATTCATTTTGGCGTTTGGAAATACCAATCAAGTTTCTACAAGCAATAATTCCCTTTGTTTTGGGTCGGCATACATCATAAATACACGATTACCTTTGTTTTTTTTAAGCTGTAATTTAGCTCCCCACAGGTTTTTCGATGAAATGCATATTTTTCCAGTTATTCGGGAAGAAGAATGTGAAAACGTGTTTTTTTAAGGCTGAAAACCGTCAATTTCACTCGCAAATAATCTTCATATAACAAAAGTTGCTTAGAATTAGTCAATTTATCGATTTCCACACTTATTTTTAAAGAAAAATTTTTCACCCTCAAGAAGGGGTGGCATCCACCCCCAAGGAAAAGCAACCCTCGGCATAGGGTAGATTTAGAAAAGAGGGTATGTAGAATCTAAATCCATGCGAATCATGCAAATCGGTGCAGAATGGGATAAATACACAATTGACACTTTTTTAACATCAGAGACTGGAGTACTAGTGAATCTTGAATAACTTTGAATACTGGTTATTGAAAATAGTACACAAACTGTTTTGGAAGAATATTATGATGCACCATTGAGATGTCTAAAATATCTTGTAGGTACTAGTTTTTCGATATGATAAATAAATAAATATATTATTCATTTCCCGAGAAAAGTTTCGAAAAATATTGACTATTGAAAATTTTTGATATGCACTATAATTGCATTTGGTCTCATTCTTGAATATTTCTCAATAATATAGTGATATTCAAGATTCAATTATTCTTCCTGGCTTCCTGGCATCGTTCTCCAGCTTCTTTTTGGTACCGAAGTCGTTCTTCTTCTCGGCATCGTTGTACATCATTTTCGCGAGTTCCTTCCTTCATATCGTCGCGGGGGAACCTCCTTATATTCACTATAAAATGTCTGGGCCTCTTCAGTCACTCATCCCGCTTTCAGTCACGTTTTTATTCTGGGTTTGGGTTCAAAAATGTAAGTGACAATTGGTACTGCAAAATCAAACAACTTCATCCTAACAGATCACCAAAACAATAAATCACTTTAAATAACTATCGCACTGCTATTTTTGGGTGCGCTGCGTAACACCCACATTTCGTAACACCCACAGTGCATAACACCCAAAGTGCGTAACACCCAAATGTCATAACACCCAAATTTCGTTATGCCCACACTCTCCGAACATACCCGAATGATGCACTGTTGCAAAATTTACCGGATATTCTGCAATTTTCTGTTAACTCAATCTAACTTAACCTAACTAACCTAACCTAAAAGAAGGATGAATTTGGCAACAGCGCATCATTCGGGTATGTTCGGTGAGTGTGGGCATAACGAAATTTGGGTGTTATGACATTTGGGTGTTACGCACTTTGGGTGTTATGCACTGTGGGTGTTACGAAATGTGGGTAGAACGAGATGCTTCCCTATTTTTCGCCTATTGATTTGCTCGATCACGATGTCGATATTTCACTAACTTCCTGTTTACCCGTCACACAACGCATCTGATAGGTTATACCTCAGCAATAGCGTGTACACGTTATGTTAACGAAGACCGTCAAAAATCGAGCCCCGTGCTGCTATATATGAACAAACGCGTCTATAATGTCTCGTTTTCAAATGGGCATCGATTTTTCTCGAACATTCGCGATAACGGTTTGCATCTATCTCGAACATTCGTGATAATTCTCGATAACGGTCGATAGGCGTGGTCTTCTCCGAATCACTTGCATAGTCGTAGAGAAAGGATTTCATTGTTTTGCAGAATTGTTGTTGATCGTCGATTCCGTAACACTACCTACCACCCTTACTGGAGTTGTTTGGCCCGAACAACATTTTTTGTCTATGGGAGGTCACATCCATTGTAAAGGCTCAGTCTTTCGATATGGACGACCTTCGACTTGCTTCGAGATGACAGATGGACCCTGGGTCGTTTATCTTCTTCTTTACCTAATGGGGTCTTTCCCACGGCCGCTGTAACTTTTCCTTTTCACTGCGATGATATAACCAGCCCACAGATTCTATTTCACGAATTCGATTGTCGAATAGGTCAGACTGTGACTGTAGTTGCGCTGTACCGACATGATACGCATATTCTAAACAATTCGATAATCGAATTCGTGAAATAGAATCTGGGCTCAGACTGCATCCTCTTCTTGCAGCGTATCGGCATCGACTTCTTGTCGAACCTGATTTTCAACTTTTTGCTGGTCATCTGTAATTTCGACCTGGCAAAGTCGTGGACAGTCCACAATGTCCCCTTCAGGTCCTCTACATCTGTATAGTGACACATCTTCGGCTTCATCAGCCCCAAGTGTGTCAAACATCAAATCGATTGGAAGTTTCCCTACTGGTTAGCAACTTGGAGAATGTGTACCAGATAGCTTCATGTCGAGAACTTTGCCAACAGAAACAAAGGAACCAGCTCGTCCCAATCCTTTTGGTTTTCGGACACAAACATTGACATGGGGGAAAAGAGCTATTGTCCTGGCTTTCTCTATCCCTAGCAGGCCCATCATCTTCCTCCAAAGGTCTGATTCGAAATTACGGTCCTGTTCAGAGTGGAATTCTACTATGTCTGTAGTCAGTTATTCATGTCATTGAGCTACGACAGCTCATTGGGGAGAAAACCTATGTTTGTGCAAAACACTAATTTTAGGCAAAATTATATTCGGTATTTGACTTTGGCTTTTTATTATTCGTCAATATGACAATACATGACCATCTCTGGTAAAACTATTTCAACTATGAACTAAGTATAGAAAATAAGTCAACAACATCCTCCGGGCCTCCGAAAAATATTAGGCCGGTTTTAGCAATATTATCTTCGTTATAGGTCGTCGAAAAACTCCAGTCGCAGTTTTCACATCGACGACTCTCACTCTGTTGTCTCGACCAGGAAATGTTTTAATGATTCTCCCTCTTGGCCAGGTATTCCTTGAGCTATTGCCATCAGCTACAATAACTAGATCACCTTCGGAAACGTTATTCCTGTTATACTGCCACTTGCTTCTTTTTACTAATGTTGGAACAAAATCTCTCAGCCATCGTTTCCAGAATTGATCTGCGAACCTTTGAGCGATTCGCCATTGTTTCCGCAAATACAGATCAGAATCCGAAAAATTACCAGGTGAAGTAACTTCATTCGATTTGCCTATAAGAAAATGATTTGGAGTCAGGGCTCCTTCGTCTTTAGGATCGGAAGAGACATAAGTAAGTGGGTGGCTATTCACTGTATATTCTATTTCGACCAATAGGGTTTGGAGTACTTCTTCTCTAGGGCTTTGCTGGGTTAAAACCGTTCTCAAAGCATCCTTTACTGATCGTATCATCCGTTCCCACACTCCTCCCATGTGACTTGCAGCAGGTGGGTTTTTAAACCATTGAATATGCCGTATGGAGCAAAATTGTTGGACTTGAGTCGAATCGATTTCTAGCAGAGCGGTTCGCATTTCTCTCTCAGCCCCACACAAGTTTGTTCCATTATCAGAATATAACTCAATGGGACTTCCTCTTCTACAGATGAATCGACGAATTGACATAATCGCAGAGTCGGTTGTGAGCGAAGAAGCCAATTCGAGATGAATCGCTCGGGTAGACATGCAGGTAAAAATGACCCCATATCTTTTTTCCTTTCTTCTCCCGATGGTTACTGTTAGGGGACCAAAATAGTCCATCCCTGTGATCACGAAGGCTCTTACTTGTGGTGTTATACGGCAATCTGGCAGAAGACCCATTTTTTGAAATTCAACTCTACCATTTTTTCTCTGGCATATCACACATGATGTTACACATCTTTTCACAGCTAATCTTGCATTTATGATCCAGTATTTTTCTCTCAAATGGTTTATTACTTGTTCTCTGCCCAAATGATGATTGGCTTTATGATAATGGCGAATGAGAAGGCGAGTAAACTCATGATTGGAGTCAAGAATTATCGGCTGTCTCATGCAGATATCTAAATGTTCTGCTCCATCTAAGCGCCCGCTCAGTTTCAGGATATTTTTCTCCTCGTCAAAAAAAGGGGTTAATTTGTAAAGACGGCTTGTTTTATTGATTTGTTTGTGGTTCTTCAGACTGTTCACCTCTTCGGGAAAAGATTCTTTTTGGGCTTGTTCAATGAGTTTAAATTCAGCATTCCTAATTTCCTCCGTTGTGAGTTCTTCCGAAATGATGTGAAATTTTGTTAGGCCAATTTTATGTTTTAAAATAGATGCAAATCGTAATATCCATGCAGCTGTTCTGATAATACGCAAATAATTCGAAAATCTTGTGAAATCGAAAAGTTTTTTGTCTGTGTTGTTATCCATCACGACTAAAATAATCGTTTTCTTCTCTACTTCGGTATTTTCTTTTATTTTAACTTCCTCCTGAGGCCAGAATTCTCTTTCCAATTTTAAGAAATGGGGACCATTAAACCAATTTTCGAAGTTGTCTATTTTCCAAAGTCCTCGAGTAGCTTCGTCAGCTACATTTAAATTTGTTGGAAGCCAATGCCATTCATCTGGGTTCGATAACTCCAAAATTTCACCTATTCTATTGGCAACAAATGATTTGTAATTTTTTGGATGAGATTTGATCCAACTTAGAACAACTTTGGAGTCGATCCAGAAATATTTTTTATTAATAACGAAGCTGTGACCATTTTCTATTGTTTTTGCAAGGCGAGACCCAAGCAAGGCTGCCTGTAGTTCAATCTTGGGGATAGTCATAGGTTTCAATGAGGTAACTCTTGATTTCGCCATCACTAATACAGTCGAAATTTGGGACCTGGTATCCTTCAGTCGGAAATAGGATACAGATGCATAACCTTTTTCACTGCCATCATTGAACGTATGCAATTGGATTTCAATAATATTGCTGCCGAAACCATACCATCTGGGAATTCTGATATTACCGATTTTGTGTAGAGCTTCAACCCAAAATTTCCACTTTTCAAAAAGATGAGGAGTCAGTTTATCATCCCAATTCAATTTTATAGACCATACTTCTTGCATTAATATTCGAGCCTGAATGGTAAATGCTGCAAGGAGACCTAATGGATCATATACGGACATTACCACTCTAATGACCTGTCTTTTTGTTGGTATCACACCTTTCAAGAGGATATCTTCATGTCTGCTCAAAAATGTTTGGGAAAAAGTCAGAAGGTCTTCCTTTGGAGTCCATATCAAACCTAGTGCTCTTTCATATGTTGGCCATTCATCAAAATTCAAGTCAACGATATTCTTCGACCTCAATTCAATTGGAATATGTTTCATAACTTGAGGAGAGTTGCTGATCCAACTTGTCATTTTGAAGCCTCCTCGCATGTGGACCGCGATTACTTCTTTGACCACTTTTATGGCATGTTCTTCAGTGTCAAAACTATCCAAATAATCATCCATGTAGTGATACTTTTCGATAGCTCGTGCAGCTTCAGGGCAATTTGCATTATTTTTGTTGGAATTCTGGCAAATTACATGTATCGCGCAGCTTGGAGAACAAATTGCACCGAATATCATGACTTGCATTTGATAAGTCAATATAGGACCTCTTCTATTTCTTCCTCGCCACAGAAATCGTTGACAATGTTGATCTTCTGCCCTTATTCGAATTTGCAAAAACATTTCTTCAATATCTCCCATCACTGCTACTCGATTTTGTCGAAAATTGAACAAAATATCTGTTAACGAATTGAGTAAATCTGGACCTCTAATTAAATTTTTGTTCAAGCTTGTTCCCCCAATTTCAGCCTTAGCATCGAATACAAAACGGAACTTATTGGGCTTACTTGGATGTTTTACCCCAAAGTGCGGCAAGTACCACGTTCTGTCAGTAATGGTGGCAGATTCTTCGCTAGATAAAACTCTTGCGTATCCCTTCTTCACAAAATGTTCTATTTGTTGACAATACCTCTCAGCGAACTGGCTGTCCCTATCCATTTTCCTTTCTATCGTTTGTAATCTTTTTAAGGCAGTGGTTTTACTATCTGGTAACATTACTTCTTCTGTTTTCCAAAGTAAACCAATTTCCCAATGGCAATTCTCTAGTTGGCGGCATGTATTTTCCATTATTTGTAGTCCTTTTTTATCCTCTTCAGACAACAACTTCTTGTTTGATTTCTCGATACCCAAATTATCAAGGATAATAGCTTGTTCAATCAGATTCTTCAATTCTTCATCTTCATCATTTTTATTTTCGGAAAAACCATACATCGAAAATTCTTGATCCACCCTGTGTTTGAGCTCAGATACCTTTCCATGGACCACCCATCCTAATTTCGACTTGGAAATGATAGGAGCATTGGATGGGCCTTGAATCACTTCTCTGGCTATTGTTAAATCGATATGATCTTGGCCAATAAGTAATAACGGTTTGGCTTCTCTGATATCTACCAAAGGAACTTCTGCTAAATGTTTCCACCTATTTGCGAATTTTTTAACGTTGACGGATTGGATAGGAAGATTCAGATTCGAAACTGTGCGAACGTTGTCTAGATTATAAATTTGATCATCAAGATTTCCTTGAATTTTCACACTGACTTTTCGAGATTGGTTGTCAATATATGACGATGAATTTGTCCAGTACATTTTCAGTGGATCATAAGAACCTTGAACTCCTATGTCTTCAGCGAGATTAGCATCAATTAGTGTCACTGTGCTACCCTCATCAAAAAGAGCGAACGTTTCCAACGATTTTCTTGTACCTATGATCTTTATCGGTATAATTCTGAGTAGGACAGTTCTTGTTACGGATCGGACTTGAAAGGAATGTTCATAAAGCATGCGGAGTTATCAGATTCATTTTTCCTTTCCTCGGCGGTCTTGGCAGTTGATGGATCATCCTGGACTTGTAAACTGTGGTGAGAATGGTTTTTTGGAGATGAATCAGAATGCAATACTCGATTGTGGTATTTAGAACAGTTCTGTATTCCACAGCGTCTTTTATTTTTGCATCCAAACATACGATGAGAAGGAGACAAACATGAAAAACAAATATTACGTTCCTTCACCCATTCCCATTTTCCATCCGTTTCCAATGAGAGAAACTCTTTACAGTGATATAATGAGTGGCCAGATTCAGAACAAAATAAACAATTTCTTCTATTTGATGTTTCTTCTGATCCAACTAAAACAGTATTTTTGGGCTTTCTGTCTGGGTGACGATCTGAGGAATTGAAACTTGAAGTTGAAGGTTTACACAATAAACTAGCTGCTGATGATTCTTTCTGTAACCACTCAGAAAATTCCTTCAGTGTAGGCATTGGCATGGTCTTTTCTTTATCTACAATCATTCTGGCCCACTGAAATTGAAGATGTTCAGGTAATTTTTGAACGAGTTGGCTAAGTAGTTGAGGGTTGTTGATGTAGGCTTCCATTTTCAGAGATTGGGCAGTAACGGTAAGATTCAGGACGGAATTTGCGAATTTGATGAGAGATAGCGGATAACGAGTATTAACTGGTGGCATCAGCTTGACTTTATTAGTCATGGAATCGATTATGAACTCAGGGCGGCCAAATCTTATTTCCAAAGTTTGAATTATATCTTCTAAATTTTCTGGAGAAACAAATAGTGACTTGACGGCTTCTAAAGCTTCATTCTTCAGGGCTTTTTGGAGACGTAACATATTTTCCTCATTATTGAATTTACAGGTTTCAGTAGATCTTCTATAAAGTGAAATGAACATTGGCCAATCTTCCACATTTCCATAAAACAAAGGGAGTTCTTTACCAACAACTTGTCTAAATGATACTTTGGATGGATCGGCTAAGGACTTGAATGCTTGGGTCATGGCATGAGTAGCAGTTGTGAATTCCTTGATTACTTCAGATGTTACATTGTTCGTTGCTTGAGGATGATATTCTTTGGGTGTTGTGAACGAATTACTACCTAGAGCTGACTGGGTAAGCTCTTCTTCTTCGAGCAACCAAGTTTTCACCTTTTCGTGGACACTTTGTGTTTTTTCCATTGAATTTGCTTGTTCTTTACCATCACTTGCGTTGATTTCACTGTGCGTGCTTTTTGTTCCATCAGAAGAGTTTTCATGAATTTCTAATTCTAGTGATGCTTGTGCTCTAACTACAGCTATTTGTCTTTGTAACTTCCTTTCTTCAAACTGTAGCTTTTTCTGTTCAAATTCTTCCTGTAGTTTATTAATTGCTTCCAATTCCTTCAATTCTATTTCTTTAAGAATTTTACTTGACGAACTCTTGGAGCTCTTAGATCTGATAGATCTTTTGTGGGCAACGGCATTTTCTTCATTCGGACTGTATCTTAGAGGTGGGATTCCGGCATTGAATCTGTTAGTTCTCCTCAAAGAGTATTTTTCGCTTTGTGACATTTTGAAGCGAGCTTGGCGACAATAACTGCTGAATGGAATATTCTTGGACTCAAAATGTTTCCACAAGGCTCGGAAGGACCAAAATGTTTGTGCAAAACACTAATTTTAGGCAAAATTATATTCGGTATTTGACTTTGGCTTTTTATTATTCGTCAATATGACAATACATGACCATCTCTGGTAAAACTATTTCAACTATGAACTAAGTATAGAAAATAAGTCAACAACAACCTACATCAAAGGTATCTGCTCTGATAACATTTTCAGTGACTCTGAATATGCCGAGGCAGGGATATAATGAAATGGGGGCTTATTTTCCACAAGAGATAAAAATTGGTAAGGTTATCCCTGTACACAAGAAGGGCCTTCACATTGAAATGAGAAATTGTGATCACTGGCTCCGAGAGTCGTGAATCCTGCATAGTCGCGACGACCCAAGAATAACGAACTTCACCATGCAGCCGTCCAAGATCTCTGCCACATTACGGCATGCCGGTACGGTCTTGAGTTCTGAGAGTAGCGTTTGTCTGGAACCATCGAGAACACCTATAATCGAAAACATCAATTTAACAGAATAGTCCGGGTGGAGCCTGCGGAGTTCGTGAAGTGGATCCTAATACTTTGTTCGTTACTTCCTCTCTTTTCGGACGACAGGCGGGACATTTCCTCAGTCAATCGCATTAGCGGTATTTCCAGCGCCTGCTCAACCAATCTGTCTGGGGCATATGCACATAGCCACGAAGTTGGGATACATAATACCTCAGATTTTGTGCATGCATTCTCGCCATGTATCTCCTAGGTCGTCTCTGTGGTGTTTGGAACCAGAGTTGAAGGCCTGCAAGGTGGTTAGCCAAGCAGGCCCACGGCCGGCACTAGAGAGAAGAGTAAATAGTATTATTATTATCATTACTTTCTGCAGAAGGGCTTCAGCAACCGTTTTCGCTTCCTGTTTGAGTACAGCTGCAACTTCAGGCCATTTTGAGGAGTAGACCGTAACAGTACTATACAAGTTGTCATAGGAAAAGGTCGTAGTATGTCCACTGCGATCCTTTCGAATGGATACCGTAAGAGGTATTGCTTCAATTTTTCCTTTAGCCTTGTTCTGGTGCCCTCATTAGAGGTGCGCATTTCGCATCGTTTGTACCATTTCTCCACATCCTGGCGACATTTTACCCAGTAGTACCTCTCGCGAAGCTCGCCAGTGTTCTGTTTGACTGGTTGACCATACTTTGCGATCTCATGCCACTATGGTCTTGGTCCTTTGAGGGGCTCCAGCCCCCATAGAGAATTGGCTATGGGGGCGGAGCCCCCATAGTGAAGTTCCGGTTTGTGAAACTGTTACCATGCTCTCATAGCAAAAATTTTTCGTTTAGAACAAATTATGCATCGGTCTCATCGGTTTCGGGTTATAAAGATTTTTATTATCACGCTGGCTACAGTGTCAGTGACAAAAATGCCGCAGTTACTCAAATCTCCTTAACTGTGGCCGTAGTCACTATTAACAAAGGTGCGTGGTAACGAAATAGCAAATATTTTCATTTTAAAAAATAACCAAAGACGGCAGACCTAACATGAGTAAAATTATAATTTTAATCCTATTTGTTACATATATTATATAGTTCATGCAGAAATTGGATATTTGTTTCTTTAACAACACAACAACAACACTTTTGTAGTACTCAGACTCGCCATTTGGCATTTGAGGTTTGAAACTGGCTGTGATTATCAGTTTTTTTGTTTTTTCTATACTTCACCGAAGAGTTTGTGAATTATTTTTATTATTTTGAACATGTTGTACTTGGGTCGTTTTGGATTAGTATTCACTTTGTGTTTTTTGTATGTATGTGAACATCACCTGAATAAATGATATTATAACAAACTGGCTTCATTTTACCTATTTTATTGTGATATATATATATATATATATATTATTCTAATATGTTTATCTTTGGAGACCGAGCGCCCATAGTAATTTTGAAGTTCCGGCGCCTATGGGTCCTTTGTGGATCCACCCCCGGATTATCTTCGCCTGGGTTTTGTTTCTGTGTGTCCCTCACCGCACCCTTTGTCAGGCCACATTCGTAGTAGTTGGTAGCCGTCGTGATTTGATGGAAATTTTCTGTGACCGGGATAATCTTGTCGCCTTCTGTAACTTTAAACAAACATCCATCGTCACGCGTGGGCCACCCATCTTTCGTCTTCTGGCGCTGACAAAAAGTGCAGCCCCTCTCCAGGCTAGGTCTTCTTGAGTGATTGTCTGCGTTTCCATGACTTCTACCTTTGCGGTAGCGTATCTCCAATTCGTATTGTTTCAGCTCAGTTATTTCCAGGCCTCTTTTCTAGCCGAATAAAACGATTTTGGACGAAAGTTTTATTGACGTTTTTCCCCAAAAAAAAACTTGACAGTCAACAACCTATCATTTTTCTATATATAACATAAAACAAAGAGTAACAATAATATAGTTCAAATAGTTTCCATAAATGAGTATCAATACGTATGTTTGCAGTTTTTCTAGCCATCATGCAAGCTGTCCCTCAGGGATCTTGAGGTTGAAGAGACACTACAACGCTGGGTGGTCGATTCTAACCAGGAAATTCCGACAGTAAAGGGATGAATGGTAGTATCCTGAGGCTCTGACAACTGCAAGTATTTCCTTCGTATTCACGCAGTAATTCTTTTCTGTCTTCCCCAACTTTCCGTTGAAATGACCGATAACTTCTTCGCCGCCTTGCACCTGGAATGAAACGTCTCCCAAGCCATACTGGAAAGCATCAAGTATAAAAAGACCGTCTTCCTTCGGGTATGTCGGGACTCTAGCAGTAATCAGGTATCTCTCAATGATACTGAAATCTTGCTGACACTTCGTTGACCAAGAGAAAGGTGCATTCTTTTCCATCAGGGGTCTCGCTATCTTTCCGAAGTCCTCACAAATGGTTGGTAGAGCTTCTGACTTCGTACTTGTACTGCCCTGATCGTGTCTGGATCACTCGCAATGCCCTTCGAGAAGACGACACGTCTTTTGAATTTAACAAGTGTTTGTCAAAAGTTTTTTCCCATCACAATAATGCCATCGAGGTAGGTGTTATGGCCCTGTATTATAATTCTCTATAATTCATTAATTCGAGTTGACAGTTATGAATGTCATAGAAAAGTCAATAAATAATCCAATACATATCACGAGTTCCGTTTCATCTCAATTCAATACACAACAAAATTGGCGACGAGTACGGGATTCAGATCTTCTATATTGTGCAGTATTTGCCGATTCAAGTCACAGTTATACCCCGGTGTTCAATTATCAAGACAAAAATTCAAATGGACGCAAATCAATTCAAGGCACTATTGGAAGTTTTTCAAGCTTCTCAGGCGCAAATGTTACAAACAATACAAAGGAAAAATTTTCTTGCTATTTGGAGCGATTCGATAATTACCTTAATATCAAAAACATCACAGATCCTGATAAACGAGCAAAGTTATTGTGTGTGTCAATTGGATCCATACATTACAATAACCTTTCTGCATTTCTTGGACCAGAAAAACCTGTAAAGAACTTAATTTATTCCGAACTTGTCGAAGAATTCAAGAAGATGCTTATTCCACACAGAAGTACAATAGTCTCTCAGCATTATTTTTTGAACGTTACTCAGAAAGATAAACAAACTATCGCTGAATTTGTTGCTACCCTTCGTAGAAATTTATCCGAATGTGAGTTCTACATTAAACGTGATTGTACAAAAACTGTATCAGTCTCAGATATATTTCTACGTGCTCAATTCATCAGGGGTTTGAGGGAAAACTGGATTAGAGAGCAAATTCTTCAATCTGACGCAACTAAGTTTGAAGAGTTCGTTACTAGAGCCACAGCTTTAGAGGCATCGAAAATTGAGAGTCAAGTTCTAATGCAGGCCTCATCCGAGCCAAATCTTATTGATACAAACAGGGTATCGAAAACCCAGAAAGATTGTCACATGGAACAGAATCGACTTACAGGAAGAGATAGGTTTAGAAACTATTCACCTTCTCCTCACCGTTACCAGCGCTCACATTCCCTTCGAAATAGAAGAAAACAGTTCCAGGACAGAAGATCTATTGATTTGGTCGCTCTTGGTATTAAAAATCTTTGTTTACGTTGTTCGAAGTCAAATCACAAAACACAGGATTGTCGAGTTGATCGAAATACTCTAAAATGTCATTCTTGCGGAAAAATTGGTCATTTAAATAAAGTATGCATATCTACTCTGATTAAAAAGTCTGGAAAGACCGAGTCCGCAAAACATTTAAGTGGCAGTTCTGACAGCTCTAACAGTTCAGACATTGCTTATGGAGTAAATAAAATAGAAAACACTGTCGATTTATTTGAAATGGGTTCCGATTCAGATAAGTATTTCATCACAGTTGCTTTAAATGGCTGTCCCCAACGTTTTGAAGTCGACTCAGGCGCTCGTTATTCTCTACTCTCTGAAAATGAATTCCAAGCTCTGAATCTGAATATTCCTATAGAAACAACAAATATATCTTTTCGATCCTATTCAGACCACATAATCAAGCCAGTAGGCAAAGTTACAGTTGCAATTTCATACAACAATAAATGCATCTCAGGAGATCTATTCATCATTCCATCAGGACACGATGCATTGCTTGGTCGTGTTTGGATAAAAGGACTTGGTATAGAGTTAAAGGAAGTGGATAAAACACAGTACCAGTTACATTCGAATGATTTTAACTTTGTTCAATGTATTGACGATATTATTCGAGAATATTCTTCAGTTTTCGAAGAGAAGATAGGGTGTTGTCCCAAATACGAAGTTAAATTACAACTCAGAGCAAATGCAAAACCTATATTTACACGTGAAAGAGACGTTCCTTATGCTTTGCGTGAACGCGTCGAAAAAGAACTAGAATCCCTGGAAGCTCAAGGTGTGATTTCGCCTGTTGCGAATACTGACTGGGGATCTCCACTAGTAATCATAGCGAAGCCGGACGGAGGTGTGAGACTATGCGTAGATTACAAATGCGGAGTGAACGAAAGACTTGTATCAGCTAACCACCCCATTCGCCGTATCGATGATGTTCTAAATAGCCTACGCAATTCAAAATTTTTCTGTAAACTCGACCTCTACAAGGCATATCTTCATCTCAGAGTCGACGAGGAAAGTAGTAAAATTCAAACCATATCAACACACAAAGGAACCTACAGGATGAATCGTTTGAGTTTTGGTATCAAAACTGCCCCTTCAGAGTTTAATCGAATTTTATCCCAGATACTCAAAGATTTATCAAAAACAGAAGCCTATTTTGATGATATTATTTGCCATGGTTCGTCCAGAGAAGAATGCACTGAAAATTTGCGTGCATGTCTAAAACGCTTATCAGAATATGATTTACATCTCAACAGATCGAAGTGCTCCTTCTTCGAAACGAAGATGGACTATCTAGGACATATCGTAGAGTATAATAGAATTAGTAAATCACCGAAGAAAGTAGAAGCTGTCTCTTCAATGCCCCGACCAACCAATATTGGAGAATTACGACGATTCTTAGGAATGGTAACCTATTATTCACGTTTTATTCCAAATTTTTCTTCGCTGTCCTATCCGTTACGTCTCCTTCTGCGAGAGAATCAGCGTTACCACTGGTCACATAAATGCCAATCAGCATTCGAAAATTTAAAATCAGAACTCTGCAACGATCGAGTTTTGATTCCATATAATCCATCTTTACCACTTACTCTGACAACTGATGCAAGCCCCACTGGGATCGCAGCTGTAATTAGTCATGGAATAGATGGACAAGATCGACCAATAGCATACGCATCTCGTTCACTTACTACTGCTGAATCTAACTACAGTCAACTGGATAGAGAAGCACTGGCAATAGTATTTGGAGTAACTCATTTTTACAATTACCTGTTTGGACGAAATTTCGTACTTTTCACTGACAATGAACCACTGACCCGTATATTTCATCACCACAAGGCTCTTCCTAGAATGACTTCGTCCAGATTATTACGTTATGCTTCATTTCTATCGGGATTCGATTACACCGTCAAATTTAAGAAAGGTGTCGACAATAAAAATGTAGACTGCTTGTCTCGGACACCTTTGAGAAATCATAATATCACCGTGGATACCTCCATTGGTGAAGAAGTGAACCAACTCTGTGGACAAACTTTATCACAAATTTCCAGTGAGGCTATTACAGAGGAAACTATCCGCATAGCAACTGCCAATGATCCTGACTTGGGTGAAATTCTTCAGAACTTGAAATCACAATCATCTGATGAGCCCTACACTGTCAATAATGGTATTTTATTCCGCCAAGATCGTGTCGTTATACCGGTTCAGATGCGAACTAAGATGTTAGAAGAATTACATGCCACCCATCTTGGCATTATGAAAATGAAACAGTTAGCTCGTAGGTATGTTTATTGGCCTAAAATCGATAACGACATCGAACGATTGGTAAAGTCATGTGAAGATTGTGCTAGAACCAAATCCAATCCTCCAAAAGCCCCACTCCATCCATGGAACGAACCAGAAGAAAATTGGGAACGCATTCATATTGATTATGCTGGACCATATGAAAATCGCCATTTTTTGGTTTGCGTAGACGCTAAGTCCAAGTGGGCTGAAGTAAAAATTTCAAAAGATGCTCCGACAACATCATCAACCATCACACTTCTCGAAGAAATTTTTGCCACTCATGGATATCCTTGCGTTTTAGTTTCTGACAACGCGTCAATTTTCACTGGCGATGTTTTTAAAACTTACTGCAAGGAAAGAGGAATTTTTCAAAAGTTCATAGCCCCCGGACACCCTTCGACAAATGGATTGGCTGAACGCAACGTACAAACCTTGAAAAAACGTCTTCATGCTGCTGCCAATGATACAGTACCTCTTCATATCAAAATTCAAAGTATTCTTTTTCTCTACAGAGCCACACCATTGGCATGTGGTTTGTCGCCAGCCGAGAAATATTTCAACAGACGCTTGCGTATACGTCTGGATGCTATTTTTCCAAATCCCAGAAGCCTGCAAAAATCAATCTTGGTTTCGGCATCAACTCGTACTTTTTCTAATGGAGAGAGAGTGCAAGTCCGTGTACGAAGTGGAAATAAAAACATTTGGGAATTTGGTAATATCATCAGAAAGCTAGGTCAGCTTCATTATAACGTTACACTTGATTCTGGAAGAACACTAAAACGTCACGTTGATCAGTTGAGATCAAGTCTCGTAAAGAAGAAGGAGAATCGAGTTACATTTGCCTCAACAACAATGCCAGAACAAAATATTCAAGATGGGCCGGTGTTCGGTGTTCCAATTCCTGAACGAGGAACTGCAATTGTACCCGAATTACCTGCTGCATCTAACAATTCATCACCTGAATCAAGTCCTCGGGTACGCCGATCGGATCGTCCTAGACGCCCACCAGCGTATTTGAGAGACTACGTTACATGATGATTCATTTTATTCATTTTCACTGTTCCTTTTTAGTAATTGTTGATTTCCTTTATAAATCACAAATTTCCAAAATAAGTGGGGGAGATTGTTATGGCCCTGTATTATAATTCTCTATAATTCATTAATTCGAGTTGACAGTTATGAATGTCATAGAAAAGTCAATAAATAATCCAATACATATCACGAGTTCCGTTTCATCTTAATTCAATACACAACAGTAGGCCAGGCATGTCTCCCATGGGATCCCTCTCAGTACCACCAATTCCATCAATCGTTCAAAAGGCGGCAGGAGCATTGCAGAGTCCAAATGGTATAAATTGGAACTGTTAGAGTCCATTGCCAGTGAAAAACGCCGTTTTCTCCTTGTCGTCGGGGTGAACGCCACCTGCCAATCAGGGCTATTCACTAAGCAGAGTTGTTATGGATAGCGACTAAAAATTGTCGTTATGTTCAAGGTCAGTTACTAAGCGCGAAATTGGTATTCACTTTTCGAGTTGAGTTGCTACTATAATGACCAGTTGCTGTGAGTAGTGGTTTACAGGCAACTGCTTTAGATATCTTGTTAAGGAAAAATAGCTTACCACCGTCATTATGGCAAGTTATTATCAGAGTTGCTACGACGGTTAGCAACTGCAATAACCACTTTACTTAGTGAATAGCCCAAAATATCTACTCAGGTCCAGCGTTGAGAACCATGTTGTTAGGTCGTTGTGCTATTTTTTATGTCATTGTTTTATTGTTGTTGTCAATTTCAAGTTAATTTGTGAAATAAAAAGTCACATTGTACAATATTTGGAAACGGAACGCAGCAAATTTGGAGTTAAACAGTTTGGTTAACCAGACATGGAAACGGAACATGGCCCTTTTGTGGTTCAGATTTCTGTCAATTCTGTGCGAAAATATGGCAACCCTGTGCATCTGTGCTGGTGCTGGTACCTATGGCTGGTACCGGTACTAAGCAGTCAGGATTTGTTTTGGTTGAAAATTCAAATCAAAAGCCATGTACATCCAAAAAATAAGTTAAAAAAATGAGAACCAAGTGGATCATTTTTTATTTTGTATTTTATCAGTTTTTAATTCTATTCACAATTGTCTCTACGTGATTTATATTTGATATCAACAGTTTTGAGGCTTGGAAAAGGGGATTTGAATGTCTAGAATGTCTATGTTACCTCCTGATCCTCTATTTTGCTTCAAGGAAGATATGGGGTACATTCACTGTCTAAGTTTTTGTGTAAGGTGGAATAATGTCTTGTATATTTTGGCAGCTACAGAGAAAGGCATGGTATATTTTTGGGATTTGGAGGTGAGTGAATATAGGAATACCTGTTGGAATTGAAAATTTATTATTACTTCATATTGCTAATACCTATCAAACAGACTGGAGTATATATCTTCATTTCTTAATTTCTTCAAATAACAGTTTCCGAGTTGCTCCTTATCTTAAGCAAATGAAACTTATAAATTCTGTAATGATTTTGTAGGTAATTTGTAAAATTTTGTTATGAAATTATACTAAAAAAATACTGAATATATGACTTGTTTTACAGATATTTGATGTTAAACTGAATAATATATAATACAGATTTGGAGAAGGAGCATAATAAATAATATAGAGCATCTGCATGATAGCAGAAATGGGGATATTTCATTTTTTCTAATAGGTTTGTATTTGACACAAATACAATATATATGAACCTTCAAGGAAAACATTTTGTTGTTTTGCACTGAAATTCATCAGAAACTATCTACTTATGTTCACAAATATAGGTAACACTTTTCAAATTTGATTTTTTTATTTTAGGAGATTCAGAATACCCGTTGAGGGGAAATTCCAGGCTCATTTGCATGTTCCTTTCTTAAATCTCATTCCCAACTCTCCAGAATCCCTGTAGAATGCAGCATTTAGAAGTGCTAGAAGCACCATTGAGTGTTGTAATTGGGTAATAAAGGCAGTATTTCGGTGTTTATTAAAGCACTCCACCATTACAATCCCTCGAAAGTATTAAAAATAAATTATTGTGCAATAATTTTGTGTGGAACACAATATTGTTCTAATATTGTTGTACCCAGCACCCTTCACGGTGGTCAGGCGGGAATTTAAACCCCGGTCTTCCGCTTGAAAGGCGGACGTGCTAAACTCTACACTCCCAAAACCTGATTCATCATAGTTTTTTTGGCTTCTCAACCTACCACAAAATAAATAATATTGATGTTTCACCACCTGATGAAGAAATAAATTATGTGTATTTTGGGATGTTTCAAGTAATCTCATTGTTGACCTAAGAGCAAGACGAAACCAAGAATTAGTAAGGGGTGAGAGGATGAGAAATCAACTAGCATTAAATTAAATCAAAAAATCTCAAGTCTGAAAAAATATGTTGATTAAAAATCTTTCATTAAAAACAAAATCAGATGTTATTTACGATTGAATGATTGAATATATCCAGATAGCTGAGTTTTAAAATCTATCCGTTTTTCAGATCCATATTGGTGACAGATAACGTTTATCTGTTTGCCAATGAAACACCCCATAATCATGAGGTCAGTTATGTTTTAACTGTTTTTTTGCTTCTAATCTATTTAGTTGTGTATGTTACATTACTTGTAATTCAAAATATTCAAAACTAGCCCCGCCAAGGTATATATTCTGAGATCTTATGGCGGTTCAAATATATTCACCGAGATATTCACAAATCCTCTGTATTGTTTCACTATTCGGTTTCTGGGTCTTCTGGTCCAAATGCAGCCATTCGTTTTTTGGAACCTTGCATTTCATTTATCACTGACAGACCATATGCATTATATCTAGAACGACTCTAACATAACGTGACGTAAACGATCATAAACGAAAAGTTGACTTGTCGTTAACTGCTTTGAAAGATGCAACTTCGATGTCGTTCTTTGTGTGAAGTCTCTGAACTACACAGAAAGTGGTTACTTCTTTCCGCCCATAAACCTGGCCAAAACAAAATCTCCAATACGAATATCTTCATATTTCAAATTCGATTTTGTGACCAAATAACTCAGCGGGATATCGTCATCTTCATCGCTCTCTGAATCTCTTTCTGAATAGTGGTCGACATCATCGAGACTATCCCCGCTTTCTACCCATTCGATTTTCGACCGGGACGAGAGTTGGCAAATGGATTTGGTCGTTTGGATTCTTGAACTATCAGACTCACACTGTCCAGTAGCTATTCCTTATTGACTGGGTGGTGTATTTTAGCCAGTGAAAGGATCCACTTCTCTGAAAGGTCCTCTTCGTTGGTGGTAAGAACGGTATTCGGCCCCATTCTACACTCCGTAGGTAGCCTACCTGACGATTTATAAATTAGTGTTACTCTTGGAGCAGAGTGAATTTTCGCTGCTGTAGCTACAGGTATTCCTCTTGCTACAGCTTCTAAAGCGGCATTCATCTAATCCTGACTATAATTCTTTCTTGGCGCCATCTGTAACAATTGATGTTCCAGTAATTGACACTCTATGTTCCAGTAATTGACACCCCCTGTCAAAGACTGGAACCAGAAATTTGTCCGAGCCCATATTTCTAGGCGAGCTTATGTATGTCTTTTTGTGCTTTTTGGCAGTCACCTTTCGAAATTTACCAGTGTACCAGCCATTGACACCTAATGTCAATGACTGGTACACATATGCATTCCTTGATCCAGTCATTGACAGTCCAGAAAAAGTGGGGTTAGGTGATTTATTGTGATTGAATATTATGCACAAAATCAATTTTAAGTCTACTGATTGCTAACAAATAGTTGAAATTCGCGAAACATGCACACCGAAAATGAAAAAAAATATTTTTGATTGGACCTACCTTAACAATGTACTTAAAATTATTTAGAAAATCAGACACGTTGAACTTTCATCACGTATAAACAACTTGGACCCTTTCCGCGTCCTTGCCGTGTCCTCTTGATTTGGTTGCTTTTTTTGGCTTTTGGGGGGGGGCTTAGTAACATTGGCCCCCACAATCGAAAAAAATTTTGCTATTTTTAGAAAAAATCCGAAACTGAAAAAAAAATTGCAAATTTTCTCCGCCTTTTTTTACCGAAACTCGGCAAAAACTGTTTACTCATGAAATTGTTCCTTATAAAATTCTCTATAAATCAGAAGCGTTGTGGAATATGCTAGACAAAAACCCTTCTGAGTAAGGAAAACGGAGGTAAAGATCACGGTATTTGGAAAAGCTCGTTTTACAGGTTAGAAATCGTCCCACTACGACTTTAGATTTAGAAAATTCAGTAGTAAATCCGAACGATAGTAGAAAAAATGTTGAAAAATATATATAAATCTTTTTTTTGTATTTGGGTATGCAGCATACGCAAGTATACTTACTCTCTCTCTATGTTATTGGCCTTTGCTTCCTCCAAGGCGCATTCAGCCACGCAAGTATACTCTTATAACGTTTTTCCAGTATTTCGATAATGTTCATTATAATCGTCAGGGAATGCTACAAAATATTGTACATGTACAAAAACTATGTTGAATAATACGAATTGACTCACTGTTAAAACTTTTCCTAGAGATCAATTACCCTAACACCAAACTAATATTAATGCTCTCGACGCGCGTTTCGCTAACAAGGTTAAATCATCTTTCAAACAATTCGTTCGGGCCAGTCTCAAACTACCTACCAGTAGGTTTTGGCTGGCACCTGTCAGGAAACAACTACTACCCTGGCTAATACTACGAAGGGCATTATATTATTTCCGATATGTATATACGAATTCGGGGTTCGTTTTCAAAGTAATACTCCTAACAACACCATACTGTTATCATTAATGACTTCAATATAAAAATACAACTTCTGTACTCATAATAATTTACTTAGGCTGCTAGACTTTTAAGTGAAGCTTCCAACACTTTTTACTAAACGCTCTTTTCTCAACTCCTTACTGAACTTCGCTTCCTCGATGTAATACCTTCATTATACACACTATTCTAGCAGGGGAAATATTTCCAGAACTACAGGAAATTCGACTTTACGTTACCAGAATCATAAAGTGCGCCTCTATTGGCAATCTCCTGAATGGATTTCTTTAATAAAAATTGTTCAGAATCAAGATATCAAGAATTTGGACTTTCGATTTTTCAGGTTTTTATGCATCTTGGGCCAGTTCTATTCAATGTTTGGAATTGATGCTTAAAAACGAAAACGCGTTCGTGAACACGCTATTGTCCAGTTTTCAAATTAATCGATGACTTATCCGATTAAACTGGTTGGTCGAGTTTTTAAAATTGTTGTTTATGTCAGATGGGATGGGAACCAACGAAAACAAAGTATCCTTTGACTGGACCAATAAATGCCTACCTCACACTTCACAATGATGACTTTGAAAACTCGACCGTTTATTAACTATTGGTCTACATTGATACCTAGTGACAAGATTGGAGGAAATTCATTTTTAAGTTTTCATTTAAATGTCAAGAGAGACCAATGTTGCTTTTTTCACAACAGGATAACTGATAGACTAGTTAATCGCGATAGGTATTGGACTTTTTTTTTCTTGAATAATATCCAAGTCAAAAAGTGCACCATTGCTGAATGATCTGAATACGCTTTCGAACGCGGGATCACATGCTACTCCTTTCAATTTAATTTTTTCTACAGAGGTAGATATTACAAGTATGGGGATTGAAGGTACAGATTTACGTGAGTTTATTGTATATTTTCATATTTTGAAACTGACTTCTTTCCGAAAACTTAAAATAGCGACAGATTGCCCTGTCGATATTCGTATTATTACTACATTATGCATTGAGAATCCCAGAGCATGCTTATGTGAGAAAAATGTTCGTTGAAGCGAGTTTTTATAGCTCTTCGATTTTGGCCAAAGAGCATTTTCCTTCAATTTCGAATATTTCTCAAAATTAGCACTTTTCTTTTCTATTGCGGAGGTAAATTTTTCCATTATATTCATCATTCCCGAGCCATTATTCCATTATCTACTTCACATTACAGATTTGCCAAATTGTAGTTCTCTTGATCTTTGATCGCAAAGTGCAAAACATTACAGTATATAATCATCCCCTGAAGATGCCAACTTTTTTCTTTTACTCTAATTTTCTAGTCATATGTGATCCATCCATCAGTTATCCTTCTACAACAATAGACTTTTTTTAGTAAAGAGGTGAATAATAGGTGCTTTCTATTGAGTGATTGTGATTTTCCTTTCTGAGATAATCAACTGTGAAGTTTCACATGTTTTTTTTCACAGACAAATCGACTCCACCATAAACAAGAAATGGGCAGATCTATCCAAGCTATCCATTGCCTTAACTGGAACATTATCACTCAAGAGAAAGTAGGAACAGTCAAACTATGGTCACCGAAGCGTGGTTCATATGAAATAGTTCAAACCAGGAATTGTAGCAGCGGCTATTGCAAAAGTATAATATTAGATGATTCTTTGATAATTGCTAAAGAGAATGGTTCTGTTGAAATCCTGACAGTGCATAACCTAGAAAAGATATATGAATTGACGCCTGATAGGGAAGGTCTTGGGCATATTATGGTATTAGAGAAAATTATTTTTGGTAATAAATGTTTCATTTTAGCTGGCTATGAAACAGGTAAGTTTATTATTTGTCATTTTGAAACAATTAGATATATTCAATGTAACCCATTTTCATCAACTTTGTTCTTTTTTTAACTTCACTAAACCAAAAAATATGGACTCATACGGAATTGTTTTTGAAAAAAATTCTAGAAGCTCAGTTAATCACGTGTACTAAACACTAAAGACTAGCTAACGTCTGCCTTCATAACAATAATATATTACATACAGAGGTAAGAAGTGAATCATTGATTTCGAGATAAAAATGTCGTTTACTGTGGCTTGTAGGTATTTACTCGAAGGAGAAATATTAATTTTTGCCGAGGTATGTATACATTCACCATCATTCTAAATAATATAAAATCAGAAGTGAATATTTGCAAAAGCCTGGGAGTGATCAGTTCCGAAAATTTACTATCTGCAGCTCTCTCTTAAAAAGTCGACATATGGCAATAGGAACATAATATGTACAAACATATATACGTTACTATTGGGATTTCAAGAGAAACGATTCACCCTGTAGTTTGAATGTCAAAGTGGTGCTGATTATTTGAAGTCTCATAGCCAAAGTAGCGTTGCAATCCTAATTCGAAGTTTTTAAATCTGACTACAGTTGCAACTGAAATGTTTATCAGGCATAATTCATTACTATCAGTTTCATATCGCGCTAGCGAAACGTCAGGAAGAAATCCCAAAGAACGACGGCCTTCAAACCCGAAGAGAAGTAGTAATACTGAAAACCTCGGCCACAAAAGCCTTAACCATTGTGTCTAAAACTCTCTGTACTAGAAATTCTCTACTTCGACTTCTGCACACTTAGCAATACCAAAGCTCCGATAAAATCTCTGTAAAACTCTCCGCCTCTTCACTAAGCTAGAAACTCTGATAACTATCTGCCGTAGCGATGAATCGCTTCCGTATATATACTTGCTCACGCCTATGGAGAATCTTCCAGTCAAATCTCGATGATCGAATTCTGCACGCGAATCAAGAGTTCCTGGAAAAATTACGTTCTTTCTTCGACTCCTCAAATTATTTTGCGTTTACGAGCGACAGGGCCGGTTCCTAACAATTTATTTATGTTGTTATTTGGACTGTTTTACATTATTCGACATCTGCATTTGTCCCCGACAACGTTCTCTTTCTTGAGACGAGCCGATCATGTCTTCATGTCTTGGGAGAATAAGGGTATTCTTGATTTTAGTTATACCTAATTCATAGAGCAAACTTTTACTTCATGAAAGTAAACGTTACTTTCTTACAGTAAACGTTTGGTCTATGAAACAGGCATTAATATTGATTATATTCCAAACTTTTTATCGTTAAAGTGTGGTGACTTTAATGTATTTTCATCAGCGCAATAGGAACTAATAAATAAATTGATCATCTCCTCAGTCCAATTGATATTTTTTCATCATTCATCTTCAATGAATCATGAAGAGAGAAGAAGGCACATTCGAGACCTGTTCCAGAAATTTGAGTTGCGTCCCACATTAACCCCACCAACAGTGAGATTGGTTTCACGGCGAAATATTTTAGAGCTATCATTTCTATTCATAAAAACCGCCGCACTCGATGTTGTTGCAATTTTAAGTTTCTGAATGTACAAAATATATATTTTAACATTAATGAGTTCAGCAGTGATGGAATTTGTATCATCTGACGAATGTTCCATTCTTTTCTCTGATGAATTTTTTAAAATATATTTAATAAACTATCATTGCAGATTTAGTGACAAGTTTGACAGACCACGCTTCCTGAAATCTAACAGACAGACAGATGGAAGCTCGAACCAATAATACTCAATGTGCATTTGGTTGATATTCGATTTATCCGATTATATTTCAGGTAATATATTAGTATGGAATCTGGATACTCTACAACCTTGTGGCCACTTGAAAGTACAGGAGCACCTACTCTCCTTGACATTTGATTCCGCTACTAGGCGGGGAGTATGTGGAAACACTTCGGAAATCCTGCAAGTATTCACTATCGACAGTGATTTCAAAATGGAAGTGAAAGCAGAACTGATGATAACAAATGAAGGCTGTAACATAGTGAAACTGCGACCAGACCGAAAAATTTTGGTCTCGGGGGGCAGCGATGGAAATTTGAGAATTTTTTCATGGAGATCGCTCAAACCACTAGCAGTTCTGTCAGAACACAGAGCAGCTGTTACTGATGTACAATTCTCACCTTTTCCGGTCAATTATTGGAAAACTAGTATAACAGCGGCATGCAGTGCAGATGGAGTTATAAGTTTATGGAATGTATATAACTGAATCTATTTTTTAGGACATTAGGTGTCTAGTCCGAATTTTATCAGGTTGATTTTGTCTTTATTGATTATTGTTTTATTCAAACTGTAAACCTTAAAGTGATTATTATTATTTGAAGTTATGGGCATAGCTCAATTTGTTTCATCCAATAATATTCCCTGATGTTCACTATTTTAAAGATATTGTATAGTGTTGAGGACACTCGAAGATATTTTATACTTTTCCAATAAATTCCTTATTTTTGTATTGCATTTATGATTTCTTGTAATAACAATTTGAAAAATCAAGGGCCACTTTTATTTAATATTTATCTCAACGACCTTTTTAATATTGACACTGTAGGTGAAATTCAGTTTCGCAGATGATACTGTCATATTATATGGGGAAAAAAACTGGAATGAATAATTACAAACAAAAACTACATTTTGAAAAAAATTAAAAATTGGTTTGATTATAACCTACTCACAGTAAATTTTGAGAAAACAAAATATGTCCCATTCTCATTTTATAATATTTCCCTACCGGACTTAGGACCACTGATACTTTATGATAATACTAGCATTGAAAAAACTGATAGTGTACTTAGGAGTTATAATTGATAAACATCTGAAATGGGACAAACCATAGCGTTCCTTTTGAAGAAATTACGAAGTTTATTATCAAAATTCAAGTATCTCAAAACATTTATGAGCGTAAATACCCTTAACATTCTTTATTTTTCATTAATACAGTCCCAGTTGAATTATGGGATTCTGGCTTGGGGAGGGGTCATGGAAATCCCACATTAGAAATCTTGAAGTTCTTCAGAAACGGTTTTTGAAAATAATATATAAGTCTTATTTGTATCCAAGTGAAAATCTGTACATAGAAACACATAAAATGGACATAAGACAATTATTCGGTTATAACATCATGATTTATATCCATAAACACAAATTGAATATAAATTTCAATAATCATATTTGTAATACAAGGAATAAAAATAATATCACATTGAAAAATAGAGTTAAAACAACAATGTCTCAGAATTTTTTTAAATATTGCCATTCTACTATGATTTGATTCCAAATCATATAAAAATGATGAAGTGATTAGTATCTTTCAAATTACAGATTAAAAAATGGATTCAAGAATCACGTCGAAATTTATTTCATGAAATCTCACTTCAGTTAGGAAAATTAGTTAATTTCTCAATATTATTTTGTTGAATTCTACAAATTTATCAAATATATTATACATAAATGCAATTCGTGTATCTCTCGCAACAAGTTTTTAACTTCGCTGGTATAATTGAACTGTTTATTCGCCTTTTTACAAATTGATGTATATGCTCTTTTTTATGAATTTTGAATAAACTCTATTATTATTTCACATGCATAGTAGTCATAAATCCTGCGGATGGTGACAATGACCCGCCTGTTGAAAGGACTTGGGTTTCGAAGTGTTGAAACAATTTCTTGAATTATTTTCAGATAGTTAGTGCCGGCAAAGAACGTCTTTTATTAGATTAATTCTCACATCAGGTCAGGTAAATGAGTCCAATTCGATAATAGTATAAATATAGTACTATATTACTTACGAGGATTATATAATATACAGCATTTGAACAAATAACAATAAGTTAGACAGATTATATACATATATAATCTCTATATCTTCTACGGAAGTAAAATACCAAAAACCATTTATGTTTTACACTATGAATTGGATCTACCAAAGCAGTCGTTTTAAATACAAATTCCACTACATTCGGCTTTAGGTTTAGAATAAACGCAAACAGTTGAAATCGGACAGTCCACAAAATCTAAAATCATGTACAATGAATGTAACAAGAAATATTTGAAATGAATATATAATGAGCTATTTGATAAAAAGGTTCACAAATGGTTCATCAGATGTGTTGTTAATTGACATAAACATGGAGCTTTATAGAATTAACAAAAACTTTATTTTTCTTTCGAGATTCTATTCTTTGTATGGAATGTAGATAGTAAAATATAATACAAAATAATTTCTTGGCTTCGCAATAAAGGTATATTTCCAGATGATATCAATCAATACTCATCAACAACGTGATGGTAAGTTGAGATTTTTAGTCTCATTCAGCGACTAGATGTCTATTAATCAATTATATCACATAAAATACATTTCGTTCCATAATAACTGCATAGGAATAGATTCAAACCATTGGTAATTTGATAGTTCAAGAAACTCTTGATGAAGGTCTACATATATAATATTATATCACATTAAAATAAACAATTTTCACTTTATGAACAGTAATGTTGGCATATCGAGTTCATTTTCAACACCTCCTTCTCAATTCTCATATTTTTTAGTCTCAACTCTTTTTTCTGACAATAATTCTTTATTTTATTCATATATCCAATTAAACTATGAACTGAATTCAATTAAGATCTGCAATTGTCACTACAATAACAGATCTAAATTTAATTTACTTTCATCAAAAAATGTCTATGAATTGTTTTAATCGTCTATTGTTCCATGTTACTGCAATTACACACTGCAGTTTTCAACCAAACTTCCTAATTCGAGTTTTATAGTTGAAGAGCAACCATCTTCAGAAGTCTCAATTTGAATGCTAACTTTGAATGTACAAATTATAACACATTGAAAGTTCCTATCAGATTCCATAATGAAAATATAATGTATTCTCCTGTAGTGAAATTTTTAGGAATTTTGATTGATGAACATTTAGTTTGGAACAAACATATTGAGTTATTAAGAGAACAAATTCCTCCAATTACTGGTATAATTTTTAAAATTCGAAATATCTTACCTTTATTATGTCTGAAATCAATTTATTATTATTTAGTATATTCCAAAATTCAATACTTGATTTCGATTTGGGGGGCAGCTCCAAAAACCGTAATGATTGATTGAAAAGAACCTACAGCTAATTTATACAAAAAAAGGAAACTTTTAGACATTCCTTCATTATACACGTTTAAAATTTGCACATTTATTCACCTGGTCAAAAATAAATTCAAGCATTCAAATTTGATGTTCAAAATGAATAGTGATCAACACTATCACTCAACAAGGTTTTCAGAAAATTTGGCATTGATGAAAATTAAAACAAATATGGGACAGCAATCTGTTTACCACAACGGAATAAAACTATACAATGGTCTACCGAATTCATTAAAGAAATATGGAAAATTTCGTTTTAAAAATAATTAAAAAAAAAAACATTTGATATCATAATTTTTTTTATTGCCATATAAAGATCTGATTCAATTACTCAATTTTTTGTATTCTATTCTACTTTTATTGTATGGCATCAGTTTAATTTTCCCTACAATAAGCATGTATTTGTTTCTTGGGAAATAAATCGTTATTATTATTTCAGTCAAGTTTAGTTGAATATATAAATGAAGCATGAATTCTGCTAGCTGAAAAGTTTCCTTACACTTTGATATTCAAGGAAAGATATTTTCAATAACCAAGTTCTGCATGTGAAATATACATTACGAAATTCATATGCCAATCACAGAGTCAGTTGTGTAACTAATATTATGAAGTGAGTGCAACATTAGTATTCAATCAAGCCCTTATAAAACCAGTAATTTCTGCAATCAGTAGTTCATGTTGAGCTATCAGTCTTAAGTTATGAAAACTTCAAAGGCTAAATCTCAAACAAACAGCATTTTTGCTACACGTTCAATATTCGAAATATCAATTCCAACACTATTGCACTCTCTCTCAGATCGTTTGACGTTATTCTATGGAGCACAGGAATCAGCTCATCATCCAAACTCTTCATATAAATTGGTGGCAATTTCGTCCCATTACTTCCAGCAACATAAGAAACCTAGAATTGAACAAAAAGGTAAATAGATTTATTTTCAAACATGATATCTTCCAATAATATACAGGGCCTTAGTGGGCAATGAGACGTATGCTTGAAAATAATTTGTTTATAAAAAAAATAATTACATTATCCTCTTGCAGGGTGACTCTGATTGCCAGTTTCTGGCAATTGTTTGTCAATAAGAGATCAAGATATTTGACCAGAGCATCACAAGTTGCTTTCGCGATGCTCTCTGATAACCTGGATATATCAACAGGATCTTGGTTTTTGGGACTATCTTCTCCATTTTGAATGATAAACACTTCTGTCCACCTGATGATTCTGTTTCCGTTCACACAGACGTGATTCTTTCCATTATGAACTCTGATGGAGGGTATGCCGCTCAAGGATATTCCATCAATGCCAGATGTTACTCTATTAAAAAAATAATAACTATTAGGTGCATTTCAGTTGACAAAATTCATCTAATGACGGAAAAAACTGTCAAATAATTTAAAAATACTTAGGACCTTCAAATTTACTCAAGGATTTTGTGAGTATTCTATATATATATAATAATAATAATAATAACAATTTATTCAAAATAAATATCAATAACAATGCAAAAACATAACATTATGTGAATAAATAATTGAACCTCACGAAGTTGTGCACTTGTGAGGAAACGTCATATTAGATTTTTATATAATTCAAGTGAATATGAGAATATAAACAAAAATCATTAATATCAAAGATAAATAGTAGTGTAAAAATGAATAGATACAATATAATCATGACACAGGCTATATTGGATATTTTCTTTCAATAATATTTTGGAAATATAGTCTAGGAGTTTCAGTAATCCATGTGTTCACTTTTTTCTTATAAGTGTATTTCAATTTGGTAATTTTGATTGAATTTGGTAATTTATCATAAATGACTGGAGCTAAATATAGAAAAAAAAATTGTGATTTTACTTTACATATGTTATTTTTTACAGTTATTTCATTTTTATTTCGTGTATCATGAGTGTGCTTACTATAATTAATACAATTTTTATGAGAAAATATATAAGTGAGTATCTTGAAACTGAATAATTGCCTAATATCCATTATTTCACAGTTAGAATATAATTTATCAGAAGAATATCTTAGGTTTTTATTAAATATGATTTTCAAAAACCACTTTTGTAATATTTCCAAAGGCTCAAGATATATTTGGTCAACTCCCCCCCATGATAAAATACCATAATTTAATTGAGATTGGACTAGAGAAAAATAAATCATTTGCATGTGTTTTCTATCCAAAATATTCTGTAAAAATTTGAATTTAGGTAATAACGGTCGTAACTTTTTTATGACATATTCAATTTGGAAGTTCCATTTCAAACGTCTGTCTACTATGACTCCTAAATATTTTATCCGATCTACTTCTTTAATGCATGAATTTTTTATTTCAATTGGGCCAAGATTGGGTAAATGATTTCGATAAGAGGTGAAAGGAAGGTAATTAGATTTTTCAAAATCTTATTTCAACAAATTGTGGTCAAACCAATATCCAACATTATTGAAGTCATTCTGAATAAGTTCTTTGAGAGATTCCCATGTTTTTGACTTGTAAATTATTACTATATCATCCGCAAAACTATGTATGAGTCCAATTGTTTTCAAATGAAAGATATCGTTGATGAATATGTTGAATAAATATATATATAAGTATATAGACACACAGATTCACACGAAAGGGAAGACATGTAATGTTCAAAGAACACCACGTGAATTCAAGGGAGATGACAATCTGCCTACCCTTAGATTGACTAGTTGGTTTTCATATCATTTAGAGATGTTTTTATATAATCTCATTTACAGGTTAGGTTATTGTCGGGTTACACTATAATTTGGAAAATCATATTAATATTTCTCATATCTGCAATGGATATCTTCGTAAGGCATATGGGGATAATGACATTGTGCATGTACACTTCAAGGTGCAATGTGTACCCAGGGCACAGAGTTGGGTACAAAAATAATTCTGTTCATCTTTTCAATGAAGAGACAAAAGATAAAGTTTTTGGTTATCTCTTTGAAAACACTCACCCCACATTGAAGTTGACGTCGTTTTCACCCCAGACAATGTTGACAGTTTCGTCAGAATCGGCATTTACACAGCCGCAAGGTATCGTATGGTTCTTCATGGCCCTCAACTTCTCCCTGATCTGCTGCATGTGTTCTGGCATCACCTGAATCATAAGCCCATCTTCCACAATATTTGATTTTGCTGTGAGTCCACTGGAAGATTTCAGGGCACCATTGAATACAATGAAACTAGCACCGGTAACTGAAATACAGTAATAGAACAATAATTAAGTTTAATATGAAAAATGAGAAAATTGTTATTAATCTCATATCATATTAAGGATCAATCTGAATGAGTATCAAATTTTTTAGATATCAGTATAATTATAACTTCTTAACTGAATTTTTTTTCGAAAAATTAATTTTTTTTTTCAAGATAAACGGTAGGAAGAGGTAAATTAGAAACTCGAAATTTCACAATTGCTCCACTTAACAAATGGATCCTTTCCATGCATGAATCTTTCGTATACCTCATATCTGATTCATCATGTAGGCATTATCTATAAGTCTAAAATATTCTTACTCACTTTTTCTCGGTTTATTTTGGATGTTAATGGCATGGGTGGAATAGCAATTTTCAATGCCCTGCGTATCTTGTATACAGACTAAGTGTGAGTCAGCTTCTTGACTGAAGACCCCAGCAAATGCCAATATGTGATCACTTGTGTTGTTGAGAGACTTGATTACCTGAAAATAAAACAAACTCATTTCACATTCTTTCAGAATATCATCAATTGCGTAACTTTTTCTCGCATTATGATCCAATCGACTTTTGTTCGCTATTCATTATTACTAATTAGGGGGACCAACATTACAATTGTGATAAATTTTCAACAAATATCCCAGATTCTATTACAAATCCCTGAGATACTTATTTGAGAAATTATGCAAGCAAGGCATACCCTAGACCCACAGTTTCCATGGGGTGAGAACTGAAACACATTTTATCCATATTATCAGCATAGCAGATAAATATGTGGTTTGTTTTTTTGTTACCAATATTTAGGATCAATGAAAAATAAGTAGTATACTGTTGGATAGATCACTAGGTTTTCTGATATAATTCATCATTATATTATAATTTATTACAAAAGTAGTAGTAGTATATACCATATACTATTGCTTTATAAAAAATTATTCATTCAACACGCGAAAAGAAAGTGAAATAAAATTTCAGTCATTAAAAAAAATTATAAAATCAGAGTCTAAAAAATCAAGCTTTTGAAACTGTTTCGGAGAAGAAAAGGTGTCTTTTTTGAAGCATTATTTACAAATTTTCAAATCGATTTATGTTTTTCAATTCTAGTTAAATATATATTGAAATAAGGAATATTTCAAAATTAAATGAAAATTCTAGAAAAAAATTAGTATAGATATAATAATAATGTGGGATAATGAATAAATATAAAAACAATTAAAACTAAAACCAGATCAGCACGGGGACTCTGATAAATAAAAACGTATATTAGAATCGAAATGTGACGTCAATTCGACATCTCGGTCCTATACTCACATTGCCGAGATGTCGAATTTGACGTCAATTTGACGTCACATTTCGATTCTAATATACGTTTCTATTTATCAGAGTCCCCGTGATGATCTCAAAAGTGTGAACAACTGCAATCTTGCTCTTGAAGGAGAATATAGGCATCTCCGTTCACAAGGGATTTTGATGAAATTGGGGTCACAAGTAAATCATTATATTCATGCCAAGTACTCGTGTAAGGATGTTTACAGTAAACTGTGTAGTGTCCGCTATAGGTACTTCCGCTCTGATTAGCTAATGCATACAGGCTATGGCGACAAGGTGCTACATTCTGACAAATTGATTTTTAACTGAAAATATATTCAACATTTTTCATACAGAATTCAGTAGTTTCCACGCGCATTTGAATGTTCTCCATATAGATATAAGATACTGATACTTAGGCTTGATAATACTCATTTTGAAAAAATACCAGTCAGCTGTGATATTTTATTCCAATAATCTCTATGTATGAATTTCATACATAATAATATCTGATGAATATTTAAATTATAAATTTGAAGGTCTCTCTCTCGATGTATTGCCATTGCTTAATTTGTATGAATACAATAAATCCCCCTCAATGAATTCACGTACCTGATCATAGCGATTAACAGGAATGGTCACAGTAGTATTTTTGTCCTCCATATGAATAGTTAAACCCCTGATTTGGGGAATAGTATATGAAAAATTTCTAAAATCAGCTAATAAATTTATTATAGTGTGTCCAATTTCGACAAAAACACTGTCCCTATGTCTTGTGGATATTATAGGACATGGATAGTATCTGAAAAAAGTTTAATTATATCAATATTATCATTATAAACAACAACGGACGAGATCATTCTCACCTATATTCAGCACCCAATCTGAGTATGAGTCTTAAGGGAAACAGTTTTGCCCAAGGTGTCTCCCAACGATGAATTAAAATACCTATCAAATAGGGGTCTTTGGGTTTTATAATATTTTCTATACATTGAAAAGTTGGACGGATATAAACAAAGCCTGCGTGGTTTTTAGAATCCAAAAAATTCCCAGAATTATGTAAAGATAGTCCCATTTCTTTAACTGAGGCCCCTTGAAAAATCAAATATTCAATAATTGATCAATAAAACTTCTACACTAACCTTTAATTGCGTCAGTGTAAACATTGTTGATATGATAAAAAATATCTTTAGGCACAAACGATTCCTCAGGTATGTATTCTAATAATATGACTACTTCATCTTGCCCAACATTTATCATTCCTTCTGTAGAAAAGCACCATGCCATCTTATTAATGCAACAGCTCATATCAATTATCTTGACATGTACATATAAGCTGAGATGAACAGCGAATGTTTGTTGACTGTGCTTCAGCTTATCTACTGTAGCCAGATTGTTAGAACAATCTGTGTAGCTTATATCTGCAACATAAATATTAAATGTTTTGTTTAACATATTGATTATACTCTTCTTCTACTATAACAAGAATTAACCAGCTATTGGGCGAGTGGCGAGTGAGAAAATGCTCTTGCTTGTATTCGACAAACTTTCCTCAGTTTGTGGCCAGGTCAAGTCAGAAATTTCTCGCAATAGGCAATGGTTGTTTGCCTAGATACTAACCCCAGTAGGCGAGGTCCGTTCATCGAATACACTAACCAAACGACCGGGTTTTTCTGGGTTAACAAGTGAGCTACGCCCCAGAGCGCCATGGTATTCAAGATCATAAGCAGTCCCTTGCTCGCACAAGGCTCTGCCTTCTGGGCGCACTCGTAAGTCTTTGAGAAGGAGAAATATAAAATAAATGAAAAATGAAATATCTGACGTACTGAAGAGAATGTATGAATCAAAAATATTTCAGGTTTCCCAATTTCGATTGTTCATTAAATCCTGCCTTTAGAAATATCGCCATAATTATTTTTACTACTATTATCTGTATTCATATTGCATTGCGTTGATTTGATATTGTAATCTATTTCTATAAATTGATGAAAATATAGTTTTGAATTTGTATTTATCTCATTTCAGAAGAACGAAAACATTTACAGCTGTTGTGAAGAAATATATTGAGGTTTTACATTTCTAAAACTTAACCAATTCTATATAATTTGAAAATGATAAGTGATGAATTGTATGTTTGAATTGTGTAGTATTTTATAAATTTGGATAAATGTAAATGGGTTCCTTCATATCAAAACTTTTTTTTTTCGTTCACTGCCGTGCCTGTTTGATCTTCAAATGTAAGGTCACTTCATTGCCACCATTGCAACAGATAATAAAAACATTGGCAGCATAGCATGCGTTGGCACACAGGATGGTTTTCTACTCCAAAAAGTTACCAACAACTATTGAAAGTCTTAGAGAACTTTATTCTACTGAATGAAGAAGAGTATTTCATTGAAAAACCTTAGCTAGCAATGACATACATTTACCTGTTTTACATACTGTGACAAGAGGTGGCAAACTGTTTTCACTTTTGGGGATAAATGTATTCGTTTCTGCATCGATAATAGGTAAATTTCTGTTAATATTTCCTGCAGATGAGCTACCTTTCTCTAGTTTTTTGGTTTTTGTGTTGTTATAATTAAAATCGTTGTCGAGATTTGTCAAGTCACTTCCGGGTCGAATACCATCGCAAAACATAACGCTTTTATTTGATTTTCCTTTATTGGAACCTTAAAAAAATAAATCAATTGTTAAAAATACAAAAGCCCCTAATATTCATCTGTAGAAATATCACCCAACCTTTTCTTTTGAGCACACCGACAGGTACCATTATTGCTGGAGGGTTGGCACTACTGCTTCCAACTTGTTGCAATGGAGATATGGTGGAACAATACTCCAGTGGGTTGTTTGGGTTGGGACGATGATGAGGGGAATTTCCAGAATCAGGGGTCAAGTCTGAGCTTGAACTACTTATTGTATCTTTATTCAGAATATCATGACATTTATTGCAAACTCTAGCTTCAGCATCTAGATACTCTAATTTGAATCGAAGATAACAGCATTTGGAACAAAGAACCTTGAAACAAACACATGAGGTAACACAGTTTTGAAGTGTTTATATTTTCATTGATTGGAGCAGTTATTTGTATTCATTTATTTTAGTTGCACTTCACAAACATCACTTGGTTAAGAGTAATATGCATATATTAATATGTTGCGAGTGGTAACAAGTATAAATTCAAAAAATTCAAATTAAGTGTCTTTGTGTCCACAGATTCATTTTAAAATTTACAAATTTCATTTATGATACAAAAATATGAGAGGAAAGTTAGTATCATAATTATACAAACACGATCTGTGTGAATTGAAATTAACCAACTTGATGAACTTTTGAGATTTCACAAATATGTACTTATTTCATGAACACTGATTTCAGAAATATGTATCGAAAAAATATATATTTACCAGTCCACAAGCTCTACAATGATGTCTTCTTTTCAATACTGTGAACTTCATATCACAGTGCAAACAACTAGTGGTATCTGAATCGGGGATCCAAAGTGGAGCTTCTTTTCCCAACCACTGCCTCTCATTACTGGCAATAGCCAAATCGACTTCTGGAGTAAGTTCAGACTGTTCATTCTCAATATTCCCATGATTTTCATCGCTTTCAGTTCTCAAATCAGAATTTTGTATTGACGGATTTACTTCGTTACTTTCTATCACTTCATCTGCACACCCAATTGCAGGACTTGAGCTTTCACCAGTATCATTATTATCAACTTCTGGTTGGTCAATAGCAACTTTAGGATCATCACAAGTCGTAGAAATACCAAGTTTTTCTACAATAACTTCATTATCATCTTTCATTTCTTCTGTGGAAGCAGTGGAGGCAACACTGCTGGCATCAGAAAATGAATTGGATGAGGATGTTGAGCAGTCTGTGTCGCTATCAACCGTTGGGAATTTTTGTAGCTCTTCATTGACATAGACATTGTTATAAGGGGTAGATCCAGGACCTCCTACAAACCAATGTTGAAATTAATAAAAACACCTTTATAGCACATGGCCTAGTATCAATTTTTTTCTGTACATTCTGACTTCTGCTTAATGAATTCAATAATGAATACTCGTTTTGGAATGAGCCTTAGCAACATATTTTTTTGTTCAAAAAAAATTAGGCATTTGAGAGATATCATTTGAAAAGAATTTTTTTAATTATGTGGACTTCTATTGATTCATATCAATGGAATTTTGATGCATGAATTAATATATTAAGACTAGACGAATCAAAGGAATTTGGACCTCTTTGTCCCTATTTTCATCTAAAAACTACTTTAGAATTTAAGAGAATTTTCACTGTTTTCAGCTTTTTATGAGCAGTACAGAATCGTCTTTCAAGTGTTCATAGTGTTTATAGACTATGTTGTGCTTTTCATGAATCTTCTTCTCATTTCATTATTGAAACTGTGATATCAACTAACTCACGATAGTTTGACATACAAAAAAAAATTCGATTGTATGATCAAATAAATAAAAGAACCTAAATTCATTTCAATGATATTGAAAAAGCCCAGGTCGAGTTACTTCAGTAAAATCAATTCTCACATTGTGGCCACTTCGTTCATCAACTGAAATCAACATATTGTGGCTATAGTTTAGTTATATTTTAACCATTTTGGGACCTTCCTCAAAATGGATCTTCTATTCCCCCACCTTGTATAAATGACTATCAGTATAGTTGATTGAAATTGAGTTTGGGAATGAAAACGAGTAAATGGATCGAGACTAGAACAAAGCGTGAGGAATGTTCCTGGTTTTTTCTTTCCCAATCAATACAAGTGAAACACAGCCTTGTAAAAGGAAAAAGTATGAATTGAAAACGTTGGATGCACATATATTACTCAATTCAAACAAATAATTCAGTTTTGTCTTCAATATCCTCAAAAACTATAATTTATCTAGACTGAGACTGCCCAAATTTATGGAAAGTGTTTATAATGGAAACTACTGAAAAAGAATACCTATCAAGTTGATTTCCCTTTGAGATTCCCCATCAGCCCCATTCAAAGGTAAATTCTGTGGCCTACATGAAGAATTGATATATCCCTCCTTATCCTGGAGTTCATGTTCATTATTTTCTCCAATGAAACTATTTATAGATGTCGTTCGGACATCACCACCACTTTTGCTAGCTAGTTCATAGTTGTCTTTCCTATCACATTCTTCAGGTGGTGATTCCGCATCTTCAGTATTTTTATAAACTTCAATTTTATCATTTTCAGTTTCAGGAATTTCATTTTGTGTATTACATTTAGTGTGAGTTTTAGTTTCACTAGCAAGAATCACATCTATTGCAAGAGATTCTGTTATTTTCATGTTAATTTCTTCAATACTTCCATTTGGAATTTGATCTTGATTTATAGTGAGAGATGGCACTCTTATCTCAATATTTTCTTTCAAATATGCCCCTGCAGTTTCTAGAGATTCATTATTGACACAAACTTTGGTGACATCTCCACTCTCTTCAAGATCCCCACTGTTTTCAAGTACCTCTTTGTGTTCTGAATCTAGTCTCTCACTATTTTTCAAATCTTCATGTACATCATTTTCTTCATGAACATTTGGTTCATCTTCTCCTTCTCTATAAACTAATTGTTCTTTGAAAATGTTCTGGTCATCTACATGCACTTCCAAGCCAGCCTGCTGAACTTCTAGATCACTCTGGCATTTATTTAAGTCATCATTTTGAACCTCTTCATCATCTCGATGTACTATCAGATATGCTTTGTTGGTTTCCTCCAAACAATCATGCTGACCTACTAGGTCATTTTTATGAACCCCTAGATCATATTTATGGACATTTGAGTCATCGTTTTCAACTTCCCTGTTATCTTTATGGCTTTTTTGGACGATTTTGTGAATTTCTTCCAAACCATCTAGCAGAACTTCCTGATCTTTTTCCTCAACATTCTCATCTTTATCCCCTTTGTAAATTTGTGGTTCACTGATATGAGTTTCTGGGCAATAAGGCATATCAATTTTTGAAACATTTTGGGTTTCAGCAATTTGTTCTATGTCATATTCTTCAACTCCCAGTTCATCTTCAAACTCTGCTAGTAATTTATTTATATCACTGTCGTCTAAATTTAAATCATCTTCGAATCCAATTCTATATAATTCTGTATTTTTGTTTGATGTCATTTCATCAGTTTTCACATTGCTGGGTTTTTGGCATAATACAAGTTCATTTTCACCAGGAGTGCTCTCAAAATCTACCATCTTGCTATCTATAGGTACTTCAATACTGGGATTGCTCTCAACACTTTCAGAAGTGATAGGAAAGTTTTCCTTATTTATGACAGAGACTTCCTCTTCCTTTGAGCTATTATGAATTTCAATTTCTGAGTTACTCATAGGATCTACTTCTATTCCATTCTCTGGATCCTTTGGCTTTTCTAAATCACCCAAAAATTTTGATGTAACAGGGTCTTCAACATCACTTGATATGCGCTTTTCTTTACTTCTAGTTGGGTTACTCACAAATGAGTCTTTATCATCTCTGACATCTTCCAAAGCACTGGGTTTCAAAAATACTTTATCACATGAAGATTCTCTGAAGTTGTTTTCGATTTGGCTCATATCACCAACATTGATATTTGTATTCAAATATTCATTCAAACTATGGAATACATTGTTGATGGAATGTTTTGTAACATTATTGTGATTACTGGAAGTACTAGTATTTGTATCTAGGTTTCTAGTAGCATTATTCTGATCTGTTAGCTCACTATATTCAAAATCATTGAGTACCTGATCTAAATCAATAGCAAATTTGTCCATCTGAAACAAATAAACTCATAAATGTATCTACATTGAGATGATAGAATGGTTTAAAAGTTTATCCTTATTGAAATTTATTTTATTATCACGACAGTGAAATGTTTAAATATGCGTTATCATACCTCTACTTACATTCACAAGTTTCGCATAAAAATACTCATGTATTCTCCAAATGTATTCGTTTGCTGTTATTGAATATTTCAATCATTTGATTTATTTTCTACGTATTTTATTTCTCTGTTAATCAACCTTGAAGCCAATGAACTGACACTATTGACAGTGACATGAGTCATGGGTTTCTTCTTCTTTTTTATATGGTCGTTTCTTGCGCAGTAATCATTTGAGTCATAACATAAAACTTCAAACTTGTCGCCATCTATATATTTTTTTTTTACTAACTGAAAGGTGAACAACAAAAATGAATTCTGAGGAGTCTTATGAGTGTTGAATTTAAAATTATTATTTTGGAAATATATATAACTTAATACACTACAGAAGTGCGAAGAGTGAAAAAGATATGGAGTGTTATTGTTGTTTACAAACCAAAATTCAGCGATTTCATTGAAGTACTCCTACAAAATCGAGAAAAATGTGCTCGGTGTCCCAGTACTCATCATATAATATTAGTACTATTTCACTACATAAACTCCCTATTAACGACAAAAAGCTTTCTCACAGGAGGGTGGAAAAATACATTAAAAATTAGTAAACCAATAACAAAATATATGTTTGTGAGTAGCCTTCAATTTCTAGAGGTTCAGAAAATATAGTTTAGTGGACGTTTCACTTCCCACTTTAAATTCATTTTCAAGACTTTATAATATAATATTTATTAATACCTAGTTAAAGTAAAGTATGATTACATTTATGTTATATCTCAGTTCACTCAGAGATATTAAAAAAAAAAACAGAAAATGATTCAATACATTTATTACTTGAATTTGAATGGATATATTTGTATTCTATAAACAAATGAACGCTGGAGCTCGTCAATGGGGAAGATGACCCAAAGCTTTTAGTAGGTGGCAGCACGACTGCATGTGCCTAACGAGTGATTTTGCAGGTTATGTTTTATTTTTAAAAAGATACTTGAGAATAAGAAGGATGTTTTCTCCAACCGATAGATATGGATGTTTGTCTGTACCAGAACTGAAAAGTTTGTTGAGAGAACGTGGTGGTATTGCAGAGAAGGGACGTTTAATGTTTTGAATTGTTGTCATTTGACTTGAGAGGCTGTCAAAGGTTCATGCAGTGGTGGCGCTCCTAGTGGTAGAGTTTTGCAGCCGTCATCCCCATTATCTTCTTTTATAGCTTCTCCCCTCTTGAGTTTCTTTGTTCTCAAGATGACTCTGAGGTCTGGCGGAAATGCTGAGTTTTGCTGATCCTAAGAGTAAAAGGATACTGCGCAATTAGTTGAGACGCAATATCTATCAATGGGCCATTTTCTATTTTCATATAGCATTTATGTAAATACATAATAGTTTTCTAGTCTGTTTTATATCCTTTCACACTATTCCCAAAGTAGTCTGTAGAATTACTGCCAAGAAATTTTTTTATCTCCTTGGCTAGACCCGTTTTGTTAAAAAGTATGATGGATTCATAATTGGTGAGATTGGAACCTTTGGTGTGAGATCAATTACCCTAACACCAAACTAATATCACTTGATATTATCAACTTTCTGCTGAAAATGATACCCTTGTTAACGAATTTATAAGTGAGTCAAGTGATATCAGTTCGGCGTTAGAGTTGATCTCTAAAAATCAATGATTCATTCCACTGATTAATTGGCATCCATTGCTTCAACTTTTCGAAAAAGAAGTTTGGTGCATGGTAAGTAAAGTTCCTAACTTATTTCTTCAGCTTTTTTTTTAAATATAGTAATGTATTTCATGAATTATACAATGTATAAGTACAGAAAAAGGTTTTGTAGCAAAACAAAAATCAGTTTTCTCTCATAATTTATTTGAATATTGAATACTAAAATAAAGCATTTGTTGAAACACTAATCGGTGACATTTTTTATTGAATCTGATATATTGATCCTTTATTCAGCACAAAAAGCTGATAACATTCAAACGCAATTTCATCAGAATCAACTTTTACTTCTATATAATATTTTGGAAATGACATAAATATAAGGGTTGCAATAATATGTTTGCAGAACCCAGATAAACCTGATTACCAGAAACATTGACAGCAGTAAATAAATTTCTTGTGGATGCTTTACTAAAGCGGCTTTAAGCAATGTAATCTGTTTTGATCATCCTTAACTCAAAAATTCAACTCGCTTTTTAAAAACCAGTATTTCCAGAAAAATACCCATATTTTGTGAAGCTGAATCACAGTATATCCGATTATACAGTAACGAAATAACTTGAACGAAAATGTGATAGCGCATGCGGTAAAAAGGAGTATTGTATCAAAACCCATGTGCGTTTAGCCAATCAGATATCAGCTCCAGGAAAATGGATATTTTTCTAGAAATACTGGTTTCAAAGGAGCGAGTAGAATTTTTGAGTTAGTAATGATCAAAACGAACACATTCAAATACTATTTACTGCAAAATTTCATATGCCTAATGGTGACATTTTCACGAGAATTTCAGATTGGCAACTGTACCGAAGTCCTCTATTGGTCTATTGCATATGCTGGAAATTTGGTGGGTGGCTACCGGTGATCATCAGTGGCTCTGGGGGGCTCTGGGCCTCGATTCTTGAAAACGAGGGAGTAGAGCAAATGAGAGAAAGTAGGCGTGTCCACGGTCGTCTCACGAAAGCCGTATTTTTGAACGAAATGGCAGCAGAACAGCATTTCCTGGGGAACAATTAATACATCTCTTTAGGATCTGTGATAGAACGAGGCAGGAAACTCTCTTATTCTTAGGTTATGTTTTCCTTGATGTTTTGAGTGAGTGGTAAGATAATATTTACAATATATTTCCTCACTCGTCTACTACGTTCTTCACTTGTTTGAAATATTGTTCATTTGGATACGTATTTTCTTGTCCTATATAAGCTAGAACTGAAAATTCTTTAATTCTGAAGAGAATGTTTGGTTTCAGGTAATTAACCCATCATGTTATTCTAATTCATTGAGTATTTGATATATTTGCCACAACCACAACAACATAAATGGAATATATATTGCATGTCATTTTTGAATTACAAAAGTAATTCTATAGTATCTTCGATATATACTTTCCAAAGCGAGATCCCGCAAAATCTATTTTATAGAATATCTATTCAACTATAGATATTTTTTATGATCATGTACATTTTATTATGTTGAATAATCTCTGATCATTGCCAACAAATAAAAATTTTCAAATAAAAAATTAATCCTATGATTCTGTTCAGGCTAATAAAATACACTTCATATTCATCAATATTCAATTAAAAATACATTACATCCGGTAGACTAACAATCATCCAAATTAGAAAACTTTGAAAACATTAAATTAAACTAGAAACTGATCAAAAACAATAAACCCAACTAGGAAACTTCTCAAAAATGAAAAACTGAACTGGAACACAGTGAAAGCAGTAGAATAAACTGGAAAATCTATGAATAAGCTCTAGCAATAACTTTTTGTTTATTGTTAATGGAGAGCAATTATTTCATATCATAATTCACTTTCAATTTTTGAAAAAAGACCACCATGAAACCACAGAGTAAGGAAGAAACTGTAACTGCAATGGAATATTGAGTTTTTGAACTTAGCTCCTATTCTTCTGTTGAAAAATAGTTGTTTATGATTGGTTAGGACATTTGGCAACATTGCTCGTCAGGAAACACTTAGGCTGGATTCAGACAGATCCGAAATCCGATGGTACGACGATTCGACAGCTTTCTGATTGGTCTATATTGGTCTCAATTCTCATTTAGACCGATCAGAAAGCAGCGGATTTCGGATCTGTCTAAATCCAGCCTAATAAGGCATCGCGTTGACGTCACTAACAGGATAAAATAATTGGTGAATCGGGCCATCTTCTGTAATAATAATGTCCTTGGGTCGATCATCCTCATTTCATCCAAAAACATAAATATATTGCTACGTTCGCGATGATGTCCGATCAAGCGACCAGGGGGTCATTCCTTGAACCACACGTTCGTTCAACGTATACGTTGTTGCTAGACAGAGACCAATCAGATCTGTCGGAGCTTAGCAAAAGCGTATTCGCAGAACTGCGAGTGATCCACCAAGAATAGGGCCCCACGGCCCACGGCATTTAGTGCATTAACAGGGCATTTAGTGCCATTGAAAACAATATAACAGAACTCGTCCGGGTTATCGAGTGCGTGCCTGGGACGTCTTGGGCATCAACACGAACGCAGCTTATTAGGCATTCCAGATCAGCAAAAGGATTCTTATTCCTCGATTCGATCGTCGAGTAGCTTAGACCGTAGCTGTACCATGCGCTGTGCCGAAAATATACGCATATTCTAAGCCACTCGACAATCGAATCGAGGAATAAGAATCCCTGTGCAGGTTATGTCTAGGGGGGAAAATACCAGTTTTAACCAATCACACACTTATAAAAAAGAAAACAAACGAAAGTTCCTGGGGGGCAGATACCGCCGTATTGGTTCATTTAGATTAATTTGACATTTTTGACAAGTATCTGGAATGCCTATAGCTGTTTTTTCTTGAAGAACCGTGTTCAATGCGTTTTGAAACCAAACATTTTGTTGTTGAATCAGTGACGTCAAAAATGAATACGGTTCATTATGTTTTGAAAGCTTCTATAAGAACGGTTGGGAGCATCTCGTTCTACCCACATTTCGTAACACCCACAGTGCATAACACCCAAAGTGCGTAGCACCCAAATGTCATAACACCCAAATTTCGTTATGCCCACACTCACCGAACATACCCGAATGATGCGCTGTTGCCAAATTCATCCTTCTTTTAGGTTAGGTTAGTTAGGTTAAGTTAGATTGGGTTAACAGGAAATTGCAGAATATCCGGTATATTTTGCAACAGTGCATCATTCGGGTATGTTCGGAGAGTGTGGGCATAACGAAATTTGGGTGTTATGACATTTGGGAGTTACGCACTTTGGGTGTTATGCACTGTGGGTGTTACGAAATGTGGGTGTTACGCAGCGCACCCGAACGGTTCGGTTTATTTTGACACTTTTATCATTTAGTTTCAAAATGGTATGTTTTCTTGAGTAAATGAATGTTTGTGTCACGATTGAAAGCGGTTCGAAATCAAACTTGAATGCGGTTAAACAAGAAAAAACAGCTTAAGTGTGTTTCATCCATCCATCAATGTCATTTGTTATATTTGTCTTGTTTTTTGTTTTGTTAGGTAGTGGAGAACTGAGAACTGGACCGGAGTCGGTCGAGTCCATTGACGTAATATAACATGGACTGGGTGTCGCTCAACCCTCAAACACAAGTTCTTGCGGCCCGAACCAACAAAGGGCATCTGCGTCATAGTCGTTATCGTCATAATGTGTTACGTCATCAGTAATATGTGTTGCATACTTAAATTCCGAAAAGGTCTTAAATATCCCTAAAAATAAAACAATGCACTATTGAACACTTCGAATATCTTCAAAAAATCGCAAAAACAAATCAACAGACCAACAACTCCCCCACTGTAAACCGGATTTTTGGCTATGCAAATCATATATATATTAACTACGAATATTGATAATTAAGGCAGCTATTTGATGCGAGATTTTGGGAAACAAAAGAGCGCGATTGGTCGCAAGGAATATTTGCGCATGCGTCAAATTTAAAAGTAGAAGATGTCAGTCAAGAATGACTCGCTAGTGTTGTTTCTCTCTTACGTTTCTCCCTGCTAGGTAAATCGAAAATGATCGTATGTCGGGTATAACTATTTGCCATAAATTCCTTGTTTCGTTTCAAATTCAAACATAACCAAATTGTCAGTGTCAAAATTTTCTTGAAATTCTTTCAATATTTTTCATACTTAATATTATTCTTGTGTTCGCTGATTTCTCGGTATTGTTCGGTACCGTTTTTATTATAGTTATTGTTCAGTATTGGTTTTTTGTTTCCATATTATAGTGTTGTGTTTCGTTAGTCCATAGGTAGTTGTTTAGAAGTTCAAGACTATTATGTCCGCGAAAAAAGAAATTTGTTTTCTGTGTTACTAAGAGCTCCAGTTCATATCATCGGTAAGAAATTCATTACATATGGATCTGTGTTGCTTTCATGTTCAAAATATGCGTATTTATATTTCAGTTTTCCTAAGAATCCATCGCTAAGATCCCAGTGGATGAAAATATGTTATCTCCAGGCAGCCGAAGACGTGAATAAACTGAGAATATGTGCTGATCATTTCTCAAGGACAGATATATATTCTGTGAGCAGTGGAAGAATTCTTTTGAAAACTGGTACACTACCCTCACTGAACGTTGATTGTTCATTTCTTCTACCTAGATATGATGATTCCCAATGAAGTCAGTCTTTTCCTGTTGGTGAGTTCTATATCATAGAATACAATTATAATGGGAAACATTGCCCTAAAATAGTAAAACTATCACAGAGGAAATATCAAATATTTTATGTTCAATATAAAATTAGTTCAGGTGCCTATACAAGTTCTCACCCTCTAGGAGGTAAATCCCTAACCGAATGTTTCCATTGGATAAGATTTGTAATTCTTTCATTCGATTGAGATAAGTGGGTTGCGTATTCAACCCCTCTCGTACTTTTGCCTGAAAAAATTATAATGATGGCCTAGTTAATACGTAGTGCATAACCTAATGGATAATGCATAACTCAAATTAGGGAAAATTACACCTACCAGCTGAAAACTGCCACTTTTGACACCTTGTTATCCTTTAAATATATTGAATAAGAATTATTTGTTATGCACTATTCTTTCAGTCTCCCTATACAATATACATATTTTAAATTGATCCTGTCCTGTCTCTGTCGAACATTAATGAAATGCAGACAAGTTCTGAAATTCAACAGTGAACTCCATTGATTCCATCAGTTCTATCACTGATGATAATAAAAAAACTATTTTGATAGATTGATGAGCTCACCGATGGATTCAAGAACTTGCCTTATGTTCAAGAAGGGGGCTGTACTGTAACCTAGAAATAAACATGTCTCAAAGTCTCAAGTAACTTCAAGAAAAAAAACCTGAAACCATTTTCATAAAAAATATTACAGTATGGCATTTATGTTTCTTGTTTACAGTGAGCAAAGAACTACCCAATCAAGGTGAAGAAATAAATAATTCAAATAGAGAAATCCACAATAATGATTTTAATAGTGAGTAGATGAAAGTGAAACTGATTTTTTTTTATGATTTCATTTAATTTCAATCACATTTAACAAAGAACTGTCCAGAGATTCTAATGGTAATATCTTAAAAGGTTGTTTGACATTAAGCAATGTTGTGTATGTATTATTCATTGTCATATTATTATGATTTTTATCAAATATTTTGGTATCCACCAATCAATTCTTAAGGGTTTGAAAACCCAAGAACTAATGACTTACTATGCAACAACAGCAAATTATAGAATTGCACATTCAAACAATTCTCATTAGTACTAAAAACTGATTATGTAAAGTTGCTGGTTAATTTGTTGAATTATTTGTTATCACCCTTAATATTGTTTCAAATCACTGGGCCTTTTACTTCATATCACAAGTTGTAAAAAGGAACTAGTCAAAAAAATCACAAAGACTGTAATTTCATTGGAATTTCGCACAATTGCTATGATAATTCGATAAAAGGTATTGCTTTGTTGTCATCGTATTGGAATAAAAAATTATTGAATACACATTGAAAACTGCCTTATGGATATAATAATACTGGGTAGTTTTTCAAGAAATAGTCTTTTCTAGAAGAGATAATGAAAAACTATTCTAGGACCTGTCTTGCATGAACTCCACACATATTTATAGGATTCCTAAATGAATGATATGTATTTGACCCCTTTGAATAATATGAATATAGTGAACTCTAGTCATATATCCACTGTTCAAGTTGAATCTCTTATGAAATGAGATTATTTTCAAATTTGGTTAGTAATACATAACCATTATTTTTTATAGATCCAAATGCACATAGAGTGTGCAAAAGAAGTTATGAGGAAGTTAATTCTGAATCGGAACTCATCTGTCGGAAGAAACAAAAAGTAGGCAAGTATTTGTAGTGTACAAAAATGTTGCATTCAATCGAGACACACATTTACCAAATGCACATTGAAATGAAAATGGAAGACACAAATACAGTTACATGCAGAAAGATAAATAGAGCTCCTGAATAATCCTTCATTAAAAAATGCATTGATGTTTCAATCGAGTGATATTTCAAGTATTCCAAAAAAACTGTAAAATTTTGCCTATCAAAAATTTCCCTTTGAAATTTTTCTGTACTATAACTTCTAGAGAATCTGATTTATGACTATTCTATTATGTTCTATCCTCAAAACATAATGATGGTTTTTCAAGTTTTAATCAATAATTGGCATGAGTACTTACCCATTTATCATCACCAAAAGGCCAACAATTCATCACATTTTCTATTAGTTCATTTTTTCAAGCTGAATTTTTTGATTTGATAAATATTCAACAAATTTAAATTGATATATCGCAAAATGAGACTTATTGAAACGTGTAAAAACATTCTGAGGAGTTTTTTTTTCACCTTTTGTGGCATATTTTCGTGTTTTGCTATTGATTATATTCCTTTTTCAGATAACATCCAAAAAATGAGAAAAAAAAAATTGACGAGCAGAAACTGAAGATTCGAATTCTCCAACAGAAAAATAGGCGGCTCACAAAGAAAATTAATAATTTGAAGCAATTCTGGGGCATTTGAATTAAAAAAACCTGATTTCAAGTGGTGCTTATTATCACTTGATGGTAATGTATTCTTCTGATTCACAACAATAGGCCCTATTGTCACCTTTATCCGCCATTTCGTTATTTTGTTGTGGTACAGCATAGTGATACAGCATAAAGCGGAATATTATTAGTTTTTTCTACACCAATACTATAACAATACTCTTATAGGCCCATAATCTGTTTCATAATGAGATCCATTATGAAACGGATTGGAAATCTGTATTGTAATGAAAAATCTGTGTATCATAATGGGCTCATTATGATACACAATATCATAAGATATTCCACTTCCAGATCAGTGGGATCCACAATATAAATATAATATTTATAGATCTTTATTATTTATCGAATGTGAAAAATAGCGTATGCAACTCTCATGTAATGGTTATATATACCCGCATAAGCCTTATATGAAACTCACCTTTGGTTCGTTTCATAGCCCAGTTACAGATAGATACTTTATTGGTGTTTCACAATATTTGTTTACACAAGTCAGGTACAGGCTAGCAAATCCACTAGAATTTAAAACAATCAAAAAATACACATACACGAACATCAATGAAACTTGGTCAATGTCAAACACAATAGTCTTGAATATCATCAAAATTTTCATTGAAATAGTCATCATTAGCATAAAAACATTTTTTAATCAGGTACATGGTAGGCTGAGATCTTTGATGGAGGGTGGCAATCTATTGAACATTTTAGGGGAAAGGTACTGCACACCTGTTTGTGCCTTACACAATCAAAAGCCTTTGTCAAGTCACAAAATATACTACCTATGTATTCCTTATTGTTGAAGCCTTCTTCAGTTATCGAGATCATCTGTTGTAGAATATGATTTCCTAAATCCATATTGAGATATATGAAATAAACTTAGAGATTCAAAATAAGCCACCATCCTCGTTTTCAGAGCTTTTTCAAATATTTTGCTTAAAATTTGAATAAAAGCAGTTGGCCTAAAATTATTGCAAGTATTGTGTGAACCTTTTTTATAGAGGAAGCATTTTTGTTAACTTGAATTATTCTGGGAATATTGAGGATCTTTGACATAAATTGAAGAATTTTGTGAGGTGCACTGCAATGTCATTGCCAATGCGTGCCTATTAATCGCCTTTGTTATATGATCGTTGCATAATTATACTATTATGATTGATAATCGCAGAACAGAATAGTGATGAAAAAAATCATTTATTCAATTCATACAATTCACGTTTTTGAAAGAATTATTTGAAATATATGTGGTGAATGTGGTTATGATTTTTTTTAAATGTCGGTACAAATAGGTATTCAAATTCATGATATGAATCTCCCATTTGATTTTTTTTTTTCCAAATCTAATGATTTTTTACTCTGGAATGAAAAGGCCACCAACAAATAATTTTATTTTATTTCCCAATTATGTTTTAGGAAAATCAGTAATGAGTAGTAGTTATTTTGTGAGTTTGCAAATGAAGACCATGGCCATGAAATATAGTATTTTTTCAACATAGTTCCAATCCGGTATTTTCAACATAGATATAATTGGTGTGTATCTATTGCATCCCAAAATATAATCCTAAAACCTCCGTTTTGGAGTTTTTGCAAAACGCTCCCCTTGAACTACACCTGTATGAATTGTTAACTTATCAGAGACTGATTTGCCTAATTTGCATAGTTGCTTTCTGTTTGGGAGACAATCCTCGAACTTTTTGAAGACTTGAAGTTGTTACTAAAAGTTTTTCAACTGCATTCTTTATTTTTGAAGAAAGTACAATATTTTGAAAAATATTTTCTCAGAGGTTTCTATATCCAATGATTGTATTGGGTAAAACTTCGGTCGCTATGAACCTTTTAAAAAAAAAAGTCCACTAAAAAAAATCCATATCCATTTTGTTGTGAAATTTCACCCCATTTTTCACATAAAATTTCTTTCTCGAAAAAAACAAAATTCGCCGTTCTTCTGATCAAAACACCACACATGCCCTTATTTACTCGTTTTCAACATTTTTAAGCTGAAAAAACCTTTATATTTTCACCTTCTTGAACCGTCCCCAATTTGTTGTGATTGTTGAGGAAATGCATGATGTTAATAAATGAAGTTTCTTTTCTTTTCAAGCAATCCTGAATTGAATCCATAAAAGTTTTGGAAATAATATATTTGAATTGTATTCACAGGATGATGTTCCTGAGAACTGCAAGTTTTTATTCGAAAGGTCAAATGCAAGAAGAAATATAAAGTATTCAGCTGAGGCAATCTGCAGTCAACCTCCAGTTTTACTCCACAAGAGCGTACAATTATGTGAGGAAAACATTTGGAAAATTTTTTGCACATACAAGTACCATAAGGAAATGGTACAGTGTAATTGAAGGAAATCCCGGTTTTTCAGCGGAAGCTCTCAACTTTGTTAGCGAAAAGAGCGTCGAGTGCAAAAATCTCATTTTGGTGTTAGAGTAATTGATCTCTAGGAAAAGGTTCAACTTTTACACTAAAGGTTTCCAATCTCATTGTAAATTTATATGAAGAATGGAACTGAACGATATCCTCAAAGAAGGAACAGGTGTAGTAGATACTATACACAAACTAAAAAGTCCCATTTCACGAAATATACTTGCCAAAAATGTCAGAAAAATATGCTTTGAACTTTTTATATATATGTATGTATATATATATATATATATATTTTTTGTGAAAAATGCCTATAACTTCATATAATTTTCGCTTAAATTGAGTATTTCTATATTTTTCTAGGAATATGCTTTCTGTTTAAGATATAAAAATGTGAAAATGATGCAATTTTTGAGTTTTTGTTCAATATTCACCAAAATTCTTTTGAGATACATGCGCGATCTATCATGAGAGTTCCAAGGTGCGACAAACAGAATGTTAAGCATTTTTCTTAGGTACTTAATCTCAACTATACCGAAATTTATACTGTATTGCATCTTCCTGAACTTTTATTCAATTATTTATTATGTCTATTGAGTAATATAAATAATATTGAAATCATCATTGTTTTATTCAAATATTCTTGGCATAGCCACAGTTCCGAAGCAAGTCTATATTCTGTTCCGAAAGATTTTCTAAATAAAAATAATTTATCAAACAAGTGAACAGGGCTGAAAAGATGCATGAAAGAGATTGATAATTTAACTACATTATACATCAAATGCATTTGTAGCAAGTTATAGTAAAGCCTTCGATACAGTCAGTCATGAAATTCTTTTGAAAAAACTTGAAACAACAATTATCTATGACACATGACTAGAAACAAATATCATCTTGGTTAAAATATCACAAATTGAGTTACAATTATGAAAAATCTACTTATATGTTTTGTCTGACACACTTAAATTTAAAAATAAAACGATATAATTTTCTAAAACTACCAAACTTATAGGACTTTACGTAGATCAAAATCTTTAACGGGCAACTTACTTTATTTAAAAATTACTGTTCAGAATAAGAAACAAAATTTCTTTCGAATATTCGAGATTAATATTTTTTTGTTTGGTATATTCCAATTTAAAATATTTAACGTCTATATTGGCAACGGCCACTGCTTCAGTATTGAATCCGCTGAAATACAGCTTATCCAATCCATCTTGGCACAGAACTAATGAGGTATATGCCCAGAAATCTCTGTGAAGCATAGCAAGATCAAAAAAACACCTATTATATGTGTTCACTGTGTTGAAATTTATTCCTAGTGGATGTTTTTTTTTCGTCACGTTCTGAAGTACCAGTGTGCAACTGGAAAAGTAGCAGAGTTTGTGCCACAATGGATTGGACAAGCTGTACTTACATAATAAAATCGTCGAATATATTTATAAATTGCCTTGCACGAAGCCCACTGTGGATCTTTACAAACCAAATAATCTTCTTAACATCAATTCAATATACCAGTTGAAAACATATACTTTTATTTATTGTGTAAAACATAAGGTGAAACATTGCATACTTTTCAATGAAATCATTACTACACATTATCACAGCACTAGACAGGCTCAACATCTAATTGTACATTCCATACGTACCAAATTTGGGGAGAAATCAATTTGAGGGCAAAAACATCAGTAAACCACCAAATTCAATTAAAAATATTAAAGATAAAAATTCAAACACCATCTTAAAAAATATATTTTATTGCCCAAATGATATATTATAGTTTTATAGATCATTCAACATTTCAAGAGTTTTTTTCATATATTCTTTCACCATATACACATTGTTTTATTTATTTTCTATGTATTAAATATCCCTATTCATAAACTGTAAAAGTTTCTTGGGGTGAAAAAATATTATTATTATTAAATTCATAGGGATTGGAACATACAATTGATTTTTGTTTCCGGGCTCCTAGGTTTTTAGGACTGACCTTCTGCATCTGCAGCAGACAATATTCAAGAGCAATGAGGCAATGTCAGGCCCGAAAATCTGCAGACCAAGGCTTAGAAGAAAGGAAACATCTAACGATTCATTTGTTACCGGCCGTGAAAGTTTCCAATCTCTGAACAACAAACAATTCAATTTTGCTCAACTGGCTATTGACTGAGGTTCTTCCGCCCAACAATCTTTGATATGTCAACAAGTCTCGAAACGTATAAAATATATCTATTATTTTCCATTAACTTCTGTTCATTAATTTTCAAAAATTTAAATATTTGAATGCTTCACCGAGCATTTGAATTTTATTAAGTAGGTATTCGTAATTTATTGGTTACAACGACTTTTTGTTTTTCCATCCAATGAATTTTTTGTAACAGTCAATTATATTGAGTGAATTCCAAACCAACCACATTCAAGTGAACAGATTATATATCGCACGTAATTCATAAGCATTTTCGAATCAGCATTATGTTTCTCTCGTAGCTACAAGACAGGCGCCTGAATGTTAACAGATGGTATTAAAATATGATATTAACATTCTTAATCTGCAAGATGGTATGGTAAATAGTTCTGATGGAATTTCTAATATTATTGAGCCTATATGGGTTTTCTTCATTGAATTATTCATATCTGTGTAGTATGAATTTACTATGACTCCAGAAATCAGGACACAATGAACTGATAAAATATCGGAAAGATCAGGATATTTTATGATCCCACCATTTTTCAAAATCTTGATTTCTTCATTCTTTTGCACACCAAGAAACGTTCCTTCAAAACTGAGTATATTTTTTGTGTAACTGGATGATTTCCTGAATAACAAAATTTACATTGAAATCTCTGTGAAATTATATAAACATAACCTGTAAATTAGTAAATTTGAAGGTCGATGACAATGACATATTTAGAAATTTGAATTTCGCGCTCTATATTCCGCGCATGCGCCCTCGATCATCGCTGCCTATTTCTATTCCAAGGATATTGTGATTTATACAAAAGTCGGCTTCACTTTGCTAACATTGTCTCTTATGGCGTATGGTCAATATTCGTAGTTAATATATATATGATGCAAATATGCAACAAGTAATACATTGTGACGTCATTCGTAAGTGGTGACGCAGTTGCACTTAGTTTAATATGTTCATGCCGTTTTAGGCGTGGGGATCAATCCTCTCACTCTAATGCCCAGTCCATACTATTAGGTCTATAGTATAGTCTATGGTCGAGTCGGAGAGGAGGAGGAGAGTGGTCAGAGTACTCAGAGTGGTGTATGGTGAATGTCACGATTGTCAAAGTAGGAGCTATTAAAAATCTCGGAATCTGTGCCAAAAGCGATTTCTTATCATTATTTTTTATGTGCATAATTTTCAATATGTTTTGTGATGGCATATCACAGCCGTAGAGTTTTTAACAATCAAAGTATTGTATCGCACCTGGCTAGATGAAGTGGCGCCATTTTAGTGATTGTTTATGATCTTCCTGTTTACTTCTAGTCTCTGTCGAAGGTAGGAATCAAAGACGCTACCTTTGACAGATATCTTGAATTTGTCATATCGTATTCAAGACTTTTATTCTTCAAGATGAACTACACTCCTCAGTCTTATACTAAATCGGGAGACTCGGGATGTTACTTTGATACATCCCATTCAACATTCGAAGGCACTCCAAGTTTTAAATCTGAAAATGAATTCTTACCCACATCCAATATCTCAAGAAAGAGGAAGGCATCTTGTTTGGAAAACTATGATGACAGAAAGTTATCAGAAGGTATGGCTTCATGCCCACCATCCCCACAATTTTCTAGTACTCTTAATGAGTCACTTATGAACAATCTACAAAACTTTCACCTACAAGGTGATATCAGTACCATTTGTTATGAAAAAGGTAATTTGAGATAAGTATATCATCAATATAGTGTACCTATGAAGTATACATTTTCAGGACCTGATGACTTCTTGGATCTTGGATTATCCGAAGTTGATGATGGGAGAGTTTTACCATTGAAGAAGATTTTCAAAAAAAGTGGAGGTGTCCGGAAATTTTGGTCTGCTCCCAATACTCCAGAAAAAGCTATTAAAACTGTTGCACATAAAGCAAATACCAACAGCATCATCAAAAACTTTTCTCAAGTTAATGTACACACCCAATCACCCCTTAATAAGGATGCCTATGATATACTGTACCCCAATTTACCTTCTTTGGACTCAAAAAAATATCTCACACCACAAAAATTCAGAACTGATTTGGAAAAAATCATCACACCTGCTAAAAAGTGTCTCTTTTCTTTACCAAGAAAGGAGTTGTTCAGGAAAATCTTTTCAAATAATATTATAATGGAAAGGATATTGAGGGAACTCTCGAATGGGGATTTGTATAGGTTGGGACAAGTTTCCAAATGTATGAAAGATGCCATTTTATCAGACTCCAAAGCCTCAGTTAGATATTCAGAATATTTACGATTCCATCACAATCACAAGGAGAACTATAGGATAACACCTCCATCTTCTCCAGAGCAAATTAATGACAATCTGAATGAGCCAAGTCCGAACTCGAAGAATTTTAGGAATTTTTGTAAGGTGAGTGAGTAAAACCGTATTTTTCTTCCTCAAAAAGACTTTCAGGGAGTGATCGTATTGAATTTTTTAAACGTTTATAAATGTGTTATCAATAGATTTATCTTGATAGACGAATGATAAATTTGGGTTTATATATCATATTCCTTTTTTTTATCTTTTTATTTATTCTGCTCATGTTGGTACTTTTCAAAATTGAATTTAGTTCATGAAAAGATTAGAAAACAATGAAGAAAGGGAGGCGACTGTGTGCAGAAGCTTAGAAGAGAACGTTGTAAAATTTCCCTGTAAGAACTTTTTAATATTATGCATTTGAATATTAGAGAGAATTTTGATGAATTTCTTTATATTGAAGCATTCAGTGTAGAAAACCCGGATATCATTGTTTTTTCTGAGACCTGTTCAATTGAAGACATTAATCAATTCATGATACCTTATTTTGATATTTGCTACAACGATTCACATTTCAATGAAAATGATGATGTGATTATTTATGTGAAGAGTGAACTTGACTACATAACCTTTAGAGATCACTTCAGTGGACTCAAACTTCTAGAAATTTCTTATACATTGAATAGTATGTCCTCTAAACTTACTACCTGCTATCGTCTACCCTCAACAAACTTGAATTGTTACATAACAGAATTTGAAAATTATTTTTCTTTCCGATATGTTGCGGACATTAAAATATTCATGGGCAATATTAATATACTGACTGGAATACCTCTGATATAAGAGTTATTGAGTATGTTTGTATGATGGAACTCCTATGTGTTTTTTCTTATATCGATAAATCCACTAGAAAAATCTGAACTTTCTCCACCTTAATAGATCACAGTCCTCAGATATATGTTTAAAGAAATTACATTTTGAATCTTACATAATAACAAAGAATCTAACTTTATCATTACACTATCCTACTATCAATGAACAGTAAAAATTAAAAAGAAATCAAGAATGAGATAAAACCTCAGGGCTGAGTAAAAAAAAAGTTAGGAAAACTTTTGTTAAAAGATAACTGGAAGTGGTTCGATGCACCAAATCCAGTGTTGCTTAAGAATTTCATAAAAATAAACTCAAGGATGCAAAAAATAATTATAAAAACATTTGGCAGCAAATTAGTCAAATTAGTAACAATCTCACCATTATAACCAAATAAAAATAGGAAATCTTATATTGTCAGTGACAACTGGGAAAAATTCTCATCTGACACGGAAAAGGCAATTTTTTTTTGCAAATATTGGAATCTATATGGCTAGTCAAATTGACAACCAATCACTCCGATATTTCCAATAGAAATACTCCTCTCCAATATCATCTTTATCTGGTAACAAAAAATGAAATTATAATAAAAAAAACAATACTTCTGCTGGTCCTGATGGAATATCACTCAATTTGATAAAACAATTTCATGCATTCTTAGACCCGTTGTGTCACATAATCAACTTATGTTTCGAGGTAGGTTCAATTTCCACTTTGTTCAGGCAATCCTCCGTAGTACCAATTTAAAAAAAAAATTGTCCTCAGGACAATTCGGATTTCGGGAAAATTCATTGTGTTATTTTTTGACCTCGCGAAAGCGTTCTATACCGTTGATCACATCATTTTGTCAAATAGATTAGATAACACAGAAGTTAGAGGAGTCACATTAAAGTTATTTTCAAATTATCTTACAGGAAAAAATAAAATTTTAAAAGTTAACGACTTACCATCGGCGTTCCTAAGTGGACAGTAATTGGACCTATATTGTTAATAAAATACATAAATAATTTATTTAAAATTGAAAACATTGAAGCACAGATAGCATTTTTTGCTGATGACACAGCTTTTTGTTGGTGACACATGGGATGCAGTCTATGACAGAGTAGAAAATAATTTAAAAACTGAATATTGCTGGCTGAGTGTTAGCCATGTCAGTAAAACTAAATTTGTGACGTTTACCACAATTTTAAGAGAACAACCAGTCCGTGAAAAAATTGTGGTACATAAATTCCAAAGTGATCATTCTTCGGAATGTTCCTGTCCTACTATTAAAAAAACATGGTATGTAAAACACCTTGGTGTAATGCTGGATCAATTTTTACGTTGGGATGAACATTATAACTATACAGTTAAAGTACTCATGTATAAATTCTACCAACTGAGGAATGTATTAAACATTAATCTTCTATTATTAATATATGACTTAGCAGAATCCATTAGTAATGCAGTACATTACAGTATGGGGAGGAAAATTTTTGAAAATTTTATTTAAAAAAAATAAGAGGTACTCCACGGAAGCAGTTCATAGGGGAACATGATGATTTCATTATGTAAAATGAATCACATCAAAAGATTTATATATATATATATATATATATATATATATATATATATATATATATATATATATATATATATATATATATATATCTGTGATGTATTCTCGACCGTACTTTATAAACTAGATTTGGAAGTTCTCAGGTTTGCGGTCTGTTTACTAATAAAACTCATTTGTTCTTGATCTCAATATTTTGCTAATGTTCATTAGCTTCATCAGGAGAAAAGCTACAAAGAATGTGACAAAATTGTACAAGATTGAATCGAAAATAACAGTTCTACTTACAATCATAGAATTAATATTCCTGGTGTGTTCATTGCCTTGGGAAGCTGAATCAAACTACCCATGCTCGCATAGTTACTGCCTCACTTAAACTGAATCAGCTAGGCAAAATTCATGTTTATAGGAGTCCCTCAGCTGTACCAGGCAATGATGTAATTAACGTTAATCTAAGGGTTTGTATAAGTGAGCACATGTCTGTCCTTATTTTTAAATATTACAAAAGTGATTAAATAGAACTCAAAATATTGCAATAAATGTTACTTAACTGACCTGTATCAGTTTTTTAATTAACTGTATTTGGTTTTTTGTTAATGTGGTACATTTCAAGGAACAACCTGGTTTTCTGGTTACTGACTCTGTCTAGAATTTTTAAATTTGAATAATCAAATTGATGGCCGGTTTTTGGGAGTGGTCGACTGCTGCACAAGAGTTTTTTCCTAGCCGGGCATCGCTCTTGTCGAGGGCTATTCTTTGTTTGAGCCACTGCGAGGTCTGTCCCACATAACATTGGTTACATCCACCACACGGGATTTCATATATAACGTTGCTGTTAAGTGGGACAGGTGTTTTGTCTTTGACTTTTGAAAAGCGATCCGAAATTTTTGTGGTATTGTATCTGGCTATTTTTATCTGTGGAAAATCTTTGAAAATATTTGTGATTTGGTGGGATAATTTGTCTACAAAAGGAATTGATTTGTATTTGAACCGTTCTGTTTTAAAAAAGTTTCATGACAAATATATTTGTCATGAAACTTTTTTAAAACAGTACCTAAAGAAATTATTTGCCATCTTCACGAACAACGGATATCCTAAACATATCCTAAAGAAACTAATTTACAACTCTAATTTCTATGACGGACCAACTGAAGATTGTAACATACAGTTCAAATACAAATCAATTCCTTTTGTAGACAAATTATCCCACCAAATAACAAATATTTTCAAAGATTTTCCACAGATAAAAATAGCCAGATACAACACCACAAAAATTTCGGATCGCTTTTCAAAAGTCAAAGACAAAACACCTGTCCCACTTAACAGCAACGTTATATATGAAATCCCGTGTGGTGGATGTAACCAATGTTATGTGGGACAGACCTCGCAGTGGCTCAAACAAAGAATAGCCCTCGACAAGAGCGATGCCCGGCTAGGAAAAAACTCTTGTGCAGCAGTCGACCACTCCCAAAAAACCGGCCATCAATTTGATTATTCATTTAAAAATCCTAGACAGAGTCAGTAACCAGAAAACCAAGTTGTTCCTTGAAATGTACCACATTAACAAAAAACCAAATACAGTTAATTATAAAACCGATACAGGTCAGTTAAGTAACATTTATTGCAATATTTTGAGTTCTATTTAATCACTTTTGTAATATTTAAAAATAAGGACAGACATGTGCTTACTTATAAAAACCCTTAGATTAACGTTAATTACATCATTGCCTGGTACAGCTGAGGGACTCCTATAAACATTAATTTTGCCTAGCTGATTCAGTTTAAGTGAGGCAGTAACTATGCGAGCATGGGTAGTTTGATTCAGCTTCCCAAGGCAATGAACACACCAGGAATATTAATTCTATGATTGTAAGTAGAACTGTTATTTTCGATTCAATCTTGTACAATTTTGTCACATTCTTTGTAGCTTTTCTCCTGATGAAGCTAATAAGCATTAGCGAAATATTGAGATCAAGAGCAAATGAGTGTTATTAGTAAACAGACCGCAAACCTGAGAACTTCCAAATCTAGTATATATATATATATATATATATATATATATATATATATATATATATATATATATATATATATATATATATATATATATATTATGATGAACCACAAGTTGAAAAAGGAATTTTTTTTTTTCTTCTTTGTTACAAAAATCTCTAGCCCTGCTCAGGGTCGTTACTCGCTACATTTTATCATCTGTAAAAAAATCCCTGTGAATCATCTGAATGAATTACTTACCTCTTACTATAGGACTTGTACTTGATGATCCTAATCAGACAACTAGTTTTATAGATTGGAACACCTATGAATTGTAACTATATTGCTGCTTCTATAACATAATTTCCTCAATTGCAGATTGCTGAAGAACTTAACAAAAATCAATATCTTCTAAAATGTCCTAAATGCAATAAACCAGCGATTATAGAAAATTCCATCGGTCAATGTCAGGATGTCAACAGATGTGGATACATATTTTGTAGGAAATGTGATAGCTTTGCAACAAACCCTAAAGATTTTAGGGACAAGTGCAACAATGCTCAAATTGTGGATCCAACAATGACAAGGTATAGTATTTTAGCACCCCCTTATTCACCTAAAATTCTGTAGAGGGTGTGCCAGCATAGTAATTATTTTTTGGACACATACACAATTTCCTACCAAAGTGGATTAGTAATATTTACTTTTTGGTTCAAAAAAGATATAATGAATGATATGTTTATATACATGAAAAATTTAACTTATACAATTTTCAACCTGAAACTTGTCATCATATTTTCTTTTTTTTTAAATCCGAAATTCTGCATCCCAAGAACTTTAGTTATTGAACAGGGAAACCTTTACATCAACTTATTTACTAATGAAATATAGCAGATGTTGTAATCATCAATATTGCTTAAAATTGTTTTTGTATACTTACAAACTAAAGACAAGTAAATAAAACAGTAGTTATTCCAGAAATATAGACTGGATGAAAGCTTGAAAGGCTAATTCAGATTTCAAATGATTTTTGAATTTACTTCCATGTAGATGGATATCCTTCTAGTTTCAACATTTGCGATTTCTATTTATGCAACTGTTATTGAAAGATATCAAGCACTGGTATACAGCATATGCTCAGACTCTCAGACACTCATGGTGACATTAGTCATCTCTGATTTATTCCAAAGATAGTTAGTTTTTTTTAGCATTCAGAATATGGTGATATTGTTAATTTCTTTGAGTGTATATATGGAGTCAAATTATTCCAAAGATAGTTACAGTTTTTGTTTGCTGATAAATTTTTTTATTCATTGGCTTTTTGTCTGTTTGAATTCCATGTGCTCATTGCAGTTTAATTGTAATTTAGGTACATAAAATTATGTTCTTTTTTTCTGGGAGTCAAGATTTCACTGTTTCAAAACTGCACTTTTTAAAAGGAATTCATGCATCCGTCCGTTCGCCTACAAGAAGATTGTTAACTTTTTGGGAATGTTTGCTTTTTCCATTACTTGATGTATAGATTAATTTAGTTGAAAAACATAAAAGCCACTGTTCAACCTTATATATTATGTTAGGGGGACATTAGAAAGTGATTAAAGGAAGATTGAATACCTTCTTGATGGCTTTGTTTTGTAGAATCTTCAGTGGCTAAAGGTATTTTTCAGATGCCGTTTCCTATATCAGAGTTAGGTACTATAAATACGAATGTTGAGAGAGAGAGTTATTTCTCGGGCACTGTAAAAAGCTTAGTATTTCGAGAATCCCAACCGGTCCTGATATTTTCCCCCTTATACACTCGACATGCTCCCCCCTCCAAGACATTTTTTCATCAATCACAAGTCCAAATAGTTTGATATTACTTCAATAAGAATCCCAACTGGTCCTGATATTTTCCCCCTAATACACTCGACATGCTCCCCCCTCCAAGACATTTTTTCATCAATCACAAGTCCAAATAGTTTGATATTACTGGAATACTGAGATTGCACTGGCAGAATCAATCTCTTTTTTGTTTTCATCCTTAATATTAGACCTATCAAGATACACATATATTGAGTGTAAGCTGGTGAGAGTTGAGCCAGTACTTCAGACATCCTAAATTGGAGATGATACTGAGCAGAAGTGTACTGTTCTCTAGAACATGCTCCAAACGTCAATAATTTGATTTTTTTCTTCAAGGAATCGACTATGTGACCTCAGCAATTCATCTATTACTAGCGATTATATGACTGAATACTCAACATTCTTCTCTTCTTCGCTGAACCTCAATTTATCCAGTAGAAGTGATTTTTCTGGAATCATATCACAGCGACAAATGTCCACTCCGAAGCTTGCAGTGAAGAGGAATTTGTCGAAATCCTTCATGCCTTCAGAAGTAAGTAGTGATTACAGTATCTAGTCTTGCTTTCTGGCCGACAATGTTTGGCAAATCACAGGCACAGAGTGATTGGTGTATGTAATGAGAACTTAAAACTTTCAAAACATATGAAGCAATATTCTTTCAGGCAGATTTTTTCTCATAAGTTATAAGTCTTTGGTTATTTCTTGTTCTAGTGGTTTATAAAAAAGTGAATATAGGTGTATTTAGGCTTTATTAGTAGTCGACTTTCCATCGCGGTACATTATGATTAATTAATTTTTTTAGTCTATGATGAGTATTGAAATCTGAAGTTTTTGGGATAATTACCCGCACTCTACTTTTATATGAACTCACTACACTAAATGCAAACTTGGATGCATCTTGATCAAAGGCGCAAGAATCGAGCCTATTCATTCGCCATCTTTTCATTATACATGCGCAGTCGACACTTTCTCGTTATTGAACATAAGGCGATGTATTCTCTTATTGAGTAGATGAATAGATAGATTTCTATGTATATGAATATTCAGATTACCATAGCACGAACCAACGTCACATAAATATCTCGGGTGTTCTTTTAGATATTATCTTTTTAAAAAAAAAAAAAAAATTTATTCAGTTATTGAAACAGATATCACTCACTTGGTTTACATAATTTCGTTAGTTTGAAATATATCTTTATCTCTTTAATGAAGTCCATCGTTTCCTAGAATCAATACCGAGTCTGTACAACAAACCTGTAGAGTCGAGCAATATAGTTTGAACATCAACGAAAAAAGGATGCCGGCACTTAAAAATAAATGGATTCTCCCAACAATTCAAAAGGAGGTGATTCCCATTGTTGGAGTCAATAACAAAGTTGATATGAATTTTAATTACAAACGCAAGTTAAAGTCTACTCTCAGTGTTCGCATCACGACAAGGGACATCAGTTTAACTATTGCTGCATTTGCAGATACAATGTCAGTCCCAAAAAACCTACAGACTATGGCTAATGAACCCGAAACCGGTGGAATTCTCAAAAAAATCGATCCTTTTTTGATTTGAATAGAAGTGAATCTTGAATTTGATTATCTATTGATATTATCGAAGGCTTTTGACACAGTCGATCATCACATTCTGTTGAAAAAATTATTCAATATAGGCATATATATGCATAGACAACAGTTTGTTTGTATGGAGACGAAATGAGTTCACTTAGAAGTGTAACATGTGGTGTCCCATAAGGTTCAATTCTGGGACCTGTTTTGTTTCTTATATATATATATATATAAACTCGGTTTCAGAGCTGAATTTGAGGGGTGTAATAAAATTATTTGCAGATGACACGACACTGATTTATTGCGAGAAAAAAAAAAGGAGAAATTATTTGTTACATTGATTACGATTTAAAAAAAATTTCGTTATGGTTGAATAGTCACAAGTTAACTTTAAATATTGGAAAATCCTCATTTATGTTATTGGGGAGAAAACCAAATCATAGCAAGAATAACATTATTTTTAATGGACAAAATATAGAATATTTGGGAGTAACAAAATTTTTAGTATTATACATTGATGAACAACTCTCTTGGAAAAATCATATTGAATATTTAAGAAAAAAAATATCACCATTAATTGGTATTTTGTTCAAAATTCGAAACTATATTTGTTTGAAACATCTCAAATTAATATATTACAGCTTTATTCATTCGAAACTACAATACTTGATATCAGTATGGGGAAATGCTAACGCTTCGATCATACGTCCCCTAAAATCTGTGCAAAATAAAACAATCAAATGCATATTCAAATTACCTCTTTATATAAATTGAAAATTTGTTCTTTCATCCATTTCGTAAAAAATAAAAATAAACATTCTTCTCTAACCTTCAACACAATTGAAACAATTCATAAATATGAAACTAGGCAGTCCAAAAATCTGAGTACAATCAGTAGAATCAAACCAAACTTCGGAAAAAATCAATTTTATACAATGGAGTGTTAATATATAATAAACTACCAAAGAAATTAACTGAAGATTTTTTTTGACAAACGCTTCAAAAAAAACTTGAAAAAGTATTTGATCCAGTAACACTTCTCTTTTTCCATCTGACATTGGATTGATTCATGATCGAAATCTTCTTTTTAATGCATGTATTGTAATAGTGACTTAGTTTTAGGATCCCTTCTTTATAAACATTCATGTTTCTTGGGGTCAATAAAGATTGATTGATTGATAATATTTAACGTTTGTTTAAAAATTATTGAATGAAATGAAGCTGTCAATAACTCGGGAAAGAATAATTATATTGTCAAGAATACCTTCCGGAGAAAGTTTCTGAAGTGGCTGGATTCCTCTGCAAAAAAAAATATTACACTTCTCTTCGCGATGTAACAAATATTTTGTCCATCAGAAAGTTCCAAAAATGATGTCATTCCATGCAGGCTTCATTCAACCTTGATACTTTGTCCCTTTCGTGAGTCGAGGGGAAGTTAATTTTTCACTACTGCCCCGAATTTTTATCACAATTGAGCTTTGTTTTTTTTTGTTTTCCAGGTGAAGAGTAAAGTTCTCTCGTCGAATAATAATACCCGAGTAGTAACACCTTTGCAAAAATGTCAACATCGTACATCACTTCTTCCAGTGTTACCGTTGGAAGATTCCAACAAATCCTATGAAATCATAGAACCATCTAGCCCACCGAAAATCAAAATCCATGCCATTGGTTCGAAACAGAGTAAAAGAAACCTCAAGAGGTTGACTCGTTAATCTTTTGTTGGATGAAAGCCTGTTTTATAATGGAGAACTGGTTCTACAGTTTTCAAGTTTGATGGATATGTTTTCTTATTCATTGTATAGTTTTTTAATCAAACAGACAACATTGTTATGAAACATGTAATATTTGTGATATTTATATCATTCCTTACTAGATTATCGACCATACTGAGGAAATGAAAGCAACTTTCTTTTTCAGAATGTGGTTAAACTTGCTTTACTACCCCCAGTTATTTCAATTTATTGTTGTAATTGTCAATTTTTGTAAGACTATTATAAATATTCCTGAAAGAAGTGCAATTCAATGACTGAGATTTGAAAAGTATCATATATTTTGATCTCGTGTTTACTCCATTACTTGTGGAAAAATATGGCTTTAATAATCAGAACATTTTTTAGGTTATTATTGTAGGTATGTTCTTAAATATACCTTGGATGAATTTTACTTCAATTACAATTAAAGTTTTGCGAGCCTAAAATATATGTGAATTTCGAATTTTTTTCTGTAGAATTGTCTACTTTTCGTACTTGTGAACTCGTTAAGCTATAGATTTAGTCTGAATTATATACACAGTTTTGTAACCGTTCCTTTTACAGTATTGAAAAATAAACATTGAATATTTTTTCAATGTTATTGGGTTTATCTTGCTGAGAACAAGTATGTGATATGGATTGCACACTTGTGTTCGGTGGATGATTCGATCGCCTCCCCGTAGCAGGAATCGCTCGTTAAGAGAAACCTCGAGAATTCTAGGTGGTGGAAAAGGGGGCTTGGCTTCCTCAAAGACATTGTTCGATAATTGTGATTTTTTTGGAATAGCACCGACCACGACAATTGGAATAATGGAATTTTTTTTTTGACATAGTCAGTGGGCATACTTGAAGACTGGCGTTGAATCAACTCATCTTTCGAACAGTCTGTTCAGGCCAGTCTCAAATTACCTGCACACTAGGTTTCGGCTACTGTCAGAAAACAACTACTCCCCTGGCTAATACCACGAAGGGCATTGAATTATATTATCCGACCGGTGCCAGTGCAGGTTTCTTCACAGAAGTAAATCCTGCATTTGCTTTCGTCGATACAAATGAAGGAATTGATCTTCAATTATAGGGACGGACACACTTGCAGACCGGTTTCGGGCTATTTGGCCACTCGTCAGTGCAAGGCAGTGCCATCATCAACATAAAGTCGATGACTTCCCATAATTACAAATCAAAATCCTTCAGAGGATCAAGCCCCGACCAAAGCTGATGCGAACAACACGAAGTCATTGCGCCATCTACCAATGGACGAGGTATTCCAAAAGCAAACCGAATTCGCCCATTCCTCCTGCGAGGAAAATGTAAAAACATTTGACATAGTGGGCATACTTGAAGTCATCGACTTTATGTTGATGATGGCACTGACGAGTGGCCAAATAGCCCGAAACCGGTCTGCAAGTGTGTCCGTCCCTATAATTGAAGATCAATTCCTTCATTTGTATCGACGAAAGCAAATGCACGATTTACTCCTGTGAAGAAAGCTGCACTGGCATCGGTCGGATATAATTCAATGCCCTTCGTCACTTCAGTCCTTCTAATCCATTTAGATATGAACATATTGTATGGATCCAAACTTTCATAGCCTTTGAAGTCTTCTCCTGTACATGCACTCTCATATATAAAATAGTTTATAATGTCATACATGTCATGAAACTTTAGGAAAGTATTCCACAGCATTACTACAATCCCAAAATTTCAATAAATAAGGATCACATCCATTACTTTCCTTCAGCTTCTCTAAATATCTCTTCTGGAGATCCATAGACAAGGTGTTGAAATAATATCACTTTTATCAGCCATCTCACATACAGTTTCCTTGAAGGCAGGAAGAATAATGAATATAGATTGCAATATATAGACATTTATATATGTCAGGTACACTAAGGGTATACCCATAATTAGGGTAAACCCGTAATTTCTTCATAATTACGATCATAATCTCTAAGTTACCATTGTTGCTTATGGAAGTACGGTTTGTTTGTCCAGCAGGCTGATTGACAGTTGTCTTATGACGTCACATGCTCGCGGTCTATTGACTGCGTCTAACAGAATACTGCGGTTAAAGCCGCTTCACAAAATATGATATTTCACCATGGAAAACTGTCAAACTTTGTGCAGCAGCTTCAAGCTATGTGAGCTATGTGAGACGCGGCCATTGGCTGCGTTTTACAGAATAAAGTGGTTAAAGCTGCTTCACAAAATTTGACATTTCACCATGGAAAACTGTAAAATTTGTTAGACGCAGCTATTAGCTTCCTTGAGGCGTGTGGATTTTTTGGGTTAGTGTTAGTGATTTGCTAAAACTTCGAAGGGATCGCCATCTATATATTTTTTTTGAACTAACCGGACGGTGAACAACAAATATTATTTCTATGGAGTCTTATGAGTGTTGGATTTGAAATTATTATTTTGGAAATATTTATAACTTAATACAGTACAGAAGTGCGAATAGTGAAATGATTATGAAGTGTTGTTATGGTTTACAATCCAAAATGTAGCGAATTCATTGAAGTATTCCTACAAAATCGAGAAAAATGTGCTCGGTGTCAGAGTGCTCATTATATAATACTAGTACTATTTCACTACATAAATTCCCCATTAACGACAAAAAGCTTTGTCTCAGGAAAAAAATATATTGAAAATTAGTAAACCAATAACTAAAAATATGTTTGAAAGTAGCCTCCACTTTCTAGAGCGTCTGAAAATAAAGTTTAGTGGACGTTTCAGTTCCCACTTTGAAGCCATTTTCAAGACTATAATATAATATTTATTAATATATAGTTGAAGCAAAGTATGATTACATTTATGTAAATAAATCATAGCCCCTAGTCTGTTTTTTAACCTTTCACACTATCCCCCAATTAGTCAGTAGCATAACTGCCAATTGTATCTCCTTGGTTTGACATATTTTTTTCAAAGCATGATTCATTCATGATTGGTAAGATTGGAACCTTTGGTGTGAGATCAGTTACTCTAACACTTGATATTATTAATTTTCTTCTGGAAACGATAACCTTGTCAAAGAATTGAATAGTTAGTCGAGTGATATCAATCAGTTCAGCGTTAGGGTTGTTGATATCTCCACGTTAGAAGTGGAGTACCCAACCTATTTCTTCAGCTTTTTCTTTTGAAGAAACCTTATGTTCTGTAAGTTTTCTTCAAAATACTCAGTACTGAATTATACAATGTTAAAGTACAGAAAAAGATTTTGTAGCAAAACAAAAATCAGGTTTTTCTCATGATTTATTTGAATAGTAAAAATAAAACATTTTGTTGAAACACTATTCGGTGACATGTTTTATTAAATTTGATATATTGATCCTTTATTTATCATAAAAAGCTAATTACATGCAAAAATTCCTTGATAACTTTTTACTTCTATATATTTAGGAAATGACATTACCTACTCAATAACAAAATAATATGAGGGTTGCAATATGTTTGCAGAGCCCAGATAAACCCGCTTTGCAGAAACATTGGCATTTCCATTCCTCATCAGCCAGCAATATATTGATTTCAAGCGGATGCTCTACTAAAGCTAATGTTCGCAAACATAAGCTCCTTATTTTTATGGTTACTTTCTTCCACTCCCTATGCAATGATATGCCCTGCTTTGAACACAGCTTCACCCTCTTTCAACGGTCTAGTTCTGCTTTCCACGTAATCCAGAATATTACGTAATACGTAGCTTCAATTCTATAAGACATTTTGATCTGGAATGTAGGTTGGTGAAGTAGTTCAAATTATAACACTCACGAGTAAAATAAGGCTGTAATACTAGCCAAACATGTAACTACCTCAGCACACGAAGCAACTAAAGACGTTTAAACAGTAATTTTCACTCAACAAGGCCTCAAGAATGCAAAACATGAACTAATAGTACCATTACTTCAAATGGCCAAAATTTGTTGTTCACCGTAAAGTGAAGCCATCTTGGATTTAGCAGCGCCATCTATCGGTTGACGATTTTCGCCTATAGTGATCATCAAAATCAAAACGAACTCATCAAACAAGGCTTCGGTTGAAGTTGCCAACCAGAAATATTCGTGGAAATGTCATGGAAATGAAATCTTGCAGTAAATAAGGTTCGTTATTTGCATCATCATTTACTTAAGATTCTATTCAATTCTCCAAAAGCAGTTTTTCGTTTTTTCCAGAAAATAAATTCCCTGAAACTGATACCTGATTGGCTAAAAGCACGTGGTTTTTGATATATGACTCCTGTCTGTGTTAGCGCATGCGCTCTCAGATTCTGTTCGGGTCCTTTCGTTACTGATACCACAGAACACCCTATCTACACAGAAGCGCAACTGAAGCGTTCCGACCGAATCGAAAGCTTGGCTTGTATATTGTCAACCTCACATTTGTGTTGTTAGGGTGTTATACAATTTTCGAACAATTATCAATGTCCTTGGGTTATTACTACTGATAAATTTTATTAATATCGGATGAAAGCATGATCAGAGTAGTTTTAAACGTTCGTTCCTGCAAAATTCAGTTGATTACTCTAAAACTATTTGAACATCAAATAGCTGCCTACGCCACTTTTCTATCTACATTTTTTTAAAGGTGCAAAAAACAGTAAGCCTATTCACTGGAATTATTTTGGTAATTATACAAATTCTCCGTTTATATTTGTTGAGAATAAGGGAATGTAGATTGCTGATCAACGAAGCATTTAGACGAATTCGATAGGGGAAATGTAAGTTCTAAATTATTAAGACCTTCCTAGGGTCGTATCTTCAAATGGAATTAAAACTGCCCCAATTTCAGTTCAGAAGCAGAAATGCTCAGTCTAGAAAGTTTACAAAGGTGTATCACTTGAACAGTATATCAACCGACAGTTTGAATTTACCGCCAAGAAATGACATTATACAAGCCAAGCTTTAAATCAAGGTTACGAAAAATTGACCCAAAAGATCAAAGGGACCGCCTTCAAGTTGCGCTTCTGTGTAGATAGGGTGTTCTGTGCTGATACTGTGATTTTCATCCAATCAGCTCCAGGCTCCAGGTCAAATAGACATTTTCCAGGACATACTGATTCTCAAGGAGTAGAATCTTTGAGTGAGAGATAATCGAAACCAAGATATCAAAACAAACCCATTCAATTACAATTTACTGCAAAATTGATTTTCCCTGGTGGTAGTCATTTTCACGAATATTTCAGGTTGGCAACTTGGACCGAGGTCCTCCGTCCTCTATTACCTCACAGTTCTTGAAAGTGATCCCATTCCTTAATTCCTTATAAATCACAATTGTCACTTTTGACAAGCTACAAAAATAGTGAGTTCATCATCCATAATTTTTGTTTGGTGATCTATCATCTCTTGATATGTTTTTTTAACAAAGCTAATTGGTGTAATCTGGATTTTCCTATATTCCAGTTGGGAAATGGGCTCCTTTTTTTTCAGGACAACTGGTTTATCTCTACAAGATTATTTCTGATTTCGAATTGAAAAAATAAATAGGACCGACTGTAATTGTGGAGAAAATAATTCAAACAAATATTGAGAATGGCAGATGATTGTGAAAGCTTTCCTCTTCATAAGGCTGTTTTTGAGAATGATTTACAAAATCTGTCCCGATTGATAAGGAAACATGATGTTGCTACCAAAGACAAGCATGGTAAAATAAGCACTACATTAGTAATTAATAATTTATAATATTGAATTATTTCAGGTAACACAGCATTACACCTAGCAGTTATGTTGGGCAGGAAAGGTTTGTTTGTAAAATCTATAATTTTTATGATTAGATGGTGACACTAGAGTATTAGCAACTTTTGGTTATGTTTAAAGTAAATTTAGTGAACGCATAATAATTGCATGATGCAAAACACAAATAACTGAAAATTACGTTTCCCAGTTGATAAAATTCAAATCGGTCACCTAAATGAATTTTATTCAATAAACCGAAGCAATAATTAATTATCAGAAGTGGCAGTTTTCAGCTAGTAGATGTGATTCTCCTCAATTTGAGTTATGCATTATCTACAAAATTAAGCATTCACTAAATCTGACTTTGATTTTTTTGAAGAGTGTGTTCAGCTGTTGTTGAAACATGATGCACCAGTTAAAGTCAAAAATGGCCTAGGGTGGACAGTACTATCAGAAGCTGTTAGTTATGGAAATCGTCCAACAAGTATGTACCATACATAAGTTCTAGGAATGAAGTTGAATACTATAAATTTTTACAGTATCATCTCTGGTGAGAAAGTTCAGACATCAATCACGTGAGCAAATGGAGGAGCGACGTCCCAATCTAGTTGAGGCTTTGAACAGAATTAATGACTTTTATATGGAATTGAAGTGGGATTTTCAGTCATGGGGTATGTGTTGAACCCTCTTATCAATTTATCCATTAGTTACCGACTGTCTTAGTGTGTATTCATGCAGCACCAATAAACAAATAAGAAATAACAATTAGCCAATAATGAATATCAAAAAGGGAGCATTCATGCATCCAAAATAGCAAATAAGAAATAAAAAATAGGCATGCGCACGTCACAGATCCGAGACATATCTGAGAATTTGAAGTTACCCTACTTTTTAGTGTTGGAGTTGGAGGGTGATATATTAAAAAATTAAAGTCAAATTTTCCAATGATATGGAAGAGGCCGAATCATTTTGTTTTCTTATTAATGCTATTAACTGCAAGTTTTGTCATTTAAAGAAGGAAAAAAAAGCGGATATGGTCTGTGAAACCAATAAACCAAACTGTTCAAGTTTGTGCCTGTAATGAGCTTTTGATATTATCAATTTTCTGTTGGTTCAGAAAATTCTGTCTAAAACTTACTTTTTCATGATCATCCAGTAGATCATATGAAAAATTCAAGATCTGCAGGTTATGATTAGAGATATTAGTATAGATAGTCTCATTGATTGCTACATAGTCCAAATTACCGAAAATATTATATATATATATATATATATATATATATATATATATATATATATATCGATCTCCAGTGATGATAGCCAGCTAGTAAGACAACTCAGACCTAGACGCAAGGTCACGCAGTCTTGAAAATGGCTCCGAAATGGGAGCCGAAACGTAGACAAGTAAATCTTTCCAGACGCGGATCAACCGGAAGTTCCAGCCAGCACATATATATATATATACATTCCCAGGTGTTATGGTTGCATACAGGGTGATTCTCATACTGTCTTTGATAATATTTTCGATAATTTGTATATATATGTATATATATATATATATATACATTTTTGAACCAAGTTGAGATCCGGAAAAATCTTGGACAACCTGAGATCCACTATAACCATTATGACTCTATGAATATATTTCACATAAATATTAAGGAAACGATCGTTTTGATGTTTACCATCACAGAGGGAAAGCATTTTTTCATGATTAATTTTTATGATGAAATCAAACCAAAGCGAGATCTACGAAAGAATACACGTAAGTCGAGATCCTACAGTAGATATATTGACGTATATTGGTAAAGGTGAGATCCCGCACTGTTGTCAATAGTAACAATTCAGACCACCTTATGCGCATCTGTGTCAAATCAGTAAAGGGTAATGAGCACTCTGAAAACGAAAATTCGTTTTCTGGGAAGAACGTAGTGGGGAATTCAGAAGGAGGGGAAGATGTGTAAAATGAATTTATTGAATGGAAAAAGAATCAAATTGAAACGGACGAAAAACTTGAATGAAACCACACTAAATCATCAACAGATTCTATTGATTCATCAGTAAGTTTTATCCATATGTTCAGTTTTGTGTTGAGTTATTATTATGAAATATTTTCTGTATCTTGTAGACATGTTGGATTCCAGAAATCGTATTCCACAAGTGGGTGTGTGTCTGGTGTTGCAGAATCAATCCCAATGCAAACATTATTGCAATATCAGATACCTATTCAATGTGTTCCAGTGTTGCCAAGGGGAAAGAATAAAATTATGTTCCTCCCCATCCAAAAATGTGCGATTTCATCCGAAATTATGCGATTTTTCAAAACTATGTACAATAGTTATAAAATTGATGTTTATTAGTTAATCAGTTGAATTTTTTCCATAGTGGTGCTGCGATCTCAAATTGAAATCCCAAATATCACTTTGTCGTATCATATGACTCAAAAGTAGAAACCTTTTGTGTAAAAGTGCTATTGTTGGGATACTTGTGCTCTGTTAAAATAATTTTCATCAAAAGTGTATGCAGTGTTTTCAAAAATATTTATACTATTTAAACCGTCGAATCGATCAAACACCTATTATTCTCTTCTCGTACATTCATTCGATTAAGACTGCAACGCCTCTTCAGAAAAAACTTCAACTGAAAAGCACCACTCTGACAACTTTTCCTAATTAGGAATTTGACATCGCTTGAAATTTTGAAACCGTATAAGTATTTGGTAAGTGATTATTCCCATTTCCAGGATATTTTCACTTTTCATGTGGAAATCATTCATGAGTCGAGCTTAAAAAAAATATTAATTATAATTTCAATCATATCCCAAAATAACATTGCAGCGCTACTTCGATCAAGATTTCAACCAATTTCCACCACTTTGACAATGAAACTCTCATTCAGAGGGCGTATCGATTCTCTTAAAATCATGCTGAGAATAATTTGGATGCCATAAACTTGAATAATATTTGTTTTGATTTTTTTGTGAATTGTGCGAAAATGTGCGATTTATTTTAGGATGCGATCATTGTGCGAAGACGTTCAAAATTGTGCGCAAATCGCACAATTACGCTCCGATTGGCAACACTGATGTGTTCATTTTAAGTGATGTAATCAACTTGAATCCCAGTCGGGTAAAATAAAACAAAAGTTTGAGATGAATAATGGGTTAATACAAATCGGATAAAAATCAACATGCTACTACAAAGGTCGTTAATTACAGAATTTCAAGTTTTTTATTATATTCCGATTCAATTTGAAATTGGTATATAACGGATTTCGAAGTCAGAGATTATGAATTTTGTCTCAAAATTCATGAATTCAGGATGGCGAACGACTATCGTGATTATGGTCTAGTTCTGTACAAAACTGGTATCTTTGAGTTTTGGGGATCAGAGATTGGGAACTTCTCCAATCTCTGATCTCCAAATTCAGAAATTCAAAATGGCGGACGAATTTCGTGATTGTGGTACGATACTATTCGAAATTGATATCTAGAGGTTATGATTGTTTTTTTTGAATTGAAAAATCAAAATGGCGGACGCGTTTTGTCACTTGAAGTGCGACTCTAATCAAAATGGGTATCAGGGGGTTTTGAGGGGGATATATGATTTTTTGTTTGAATTCAAAAATTCAAAATGGTGGATCTAAAGTTGGTATTTGGGGGTTTGTGAGGACGATGGTTTTGTTATTTTTTTTTCCACAAAATGTTTGACCATCATAATTGTTTCATTTATATGACGGAATGAATAAGCCGTTCAAATCATCATTCCTTCATCAATTTGTTTCAGGAGAGGAATTATTCGCAAGAGATTGATATTGATTAATACTAGTATTTCTTTAGTTGGAGAACCCCTAGCATCAATCAGCAATAAAGCGAACATTATACACAATATCATCGTAAGTGGTATTGCCTGTTTCTGTTAGAGAAACAGTCTTTCAAAAAAAAAATCTCTGAATACAATATAATTCAATTTCAGTTAGATTCAACCAAAGAAAAGAAACCAAAAATAGTAGTGCCAGAAAAAAGAAATGAAATTGAGGAGAGAAAAGCGGATTCAAAATTAAAATTGTATTGATATAAAATAGTACATTATTCAACGAGCGTAAAATGATGACTATTACTTACTAGGTGAAGTTTACGGCCACGAGCCCCAGGCGAGTGGCTCAAATCACAGAGAGAATAATAGCTATTATAGGCGAGTAGAATATTATACTTTGTCCACGACGAGTGTATTAACCATACATTTTGAAAGCAATATTGGAGAGAAAATCGTTATAATTCACCAGAAATATCAATGCTATCAAAAAATTCACCAAAAATATAAAAAATAATTTTATGTATAATACATGTATAATACATGTGTATTTATTACGATATTCATTAATCACTAGTGAATAATGAAATCATTATTCACTATTATCAGTATGATGGTAATGAATAATGATTATTGAAGTAGCTCATGCATTATGAATATTTTATATAATAGTCGTGGACAAAAATAATTATTGTAATTTTCTAAATATACCAATTCATATAGGATGGCTCTATTGAAACTGACTTTAACAAATATGACGGCGCTCTCTGTTGATTATGGCCATCATGCAAAATACTTCAACCTGCGTTCGAAGTGGATATTTTCATTCATCGCTTATCAACCGTGTGTTTCTATTGCTTTCGGTACATTACATTCAAGAGTCTTTTGGTACTTTGTATTTGTTCACCAAACTATATGAAACACAACATTACTGATCATCCTCCATAGAAGGAGAGCAACTGAACTTTCCCAAGTCAACACTCTAGAGTCAAGGGGACAGCATCTCTTTAATTCCCTTCAATAGCGGTGAGGATCAAATTATAGCTTCTCTAGAAGTCTGCCGAACAGCTATGTTATGTGAACTTTGATAGAATGGACGTTGAAAATTAGTGTCAATGAATATTCAGCTGAAGAAAAAATATTTAGTGAGCCAAAGCAAAAACTTCCAAATCTGAATTTGTTGTGAGTTATTGCATTCGATGTTCCTCTGTTCCGATATTTCTTACGATACTTTCCCGTAATCCTATGTTTTCTTCATGTATCATCCACGGAATGAGTTGTTTTCTGACAGGTGTCAGGCCAGGAACCTACTGTATAGGTAGTTTACACTGGCCTGAACGAATTGATCGAAATATGCTTTGATTTGAAGCCAGTCTTCAATTATGCTCACCAACTATATGTCGAATCATTTATACGTGATTTGAGGTTTGGTATTCCATGATTTTCTACAACTCATCTAGAACTTCCTTAGAAAATTCTTGAGAGAATGTTTCACATTACCTCACATAACTGCTACGAGCAAAAAGATTACCAAACTTTCGATCTTTATTCAAGCTTTCTCAATATTCAACCATTGACGGGTCAAATTACGAACATACTCAGAAAGAAGCGGGATGTCACAGAAGGATGAGTGAGTGATCCTATGAACCATTTCAGAGTACATAAACATAAACAAATATTTTTTATCAGACAATCATCGAAAAAAATCATTTGAATAATAATCCAAAAATATATTGGGATCTTCTCGATAATTATATCTTTTGATTGTGAAATATAAATTGGGGACTCCTAGCTTTTATTGAAATGCACTGAAAAGGATGAAACACGTTATCGCACTGAAGAAATAATTTTATTTCATCCCTATGTATAAAAATTTGTCCTTATTTTAAATATCTATTTGATTCTCCTTAGTCATTCAGTCAGCACCTCCAAAACCAAGAATCATAAAATTCGTTTGCCCTTGGGATTCCTGAATTATGACAGAAAATATTTTTTTGAAAATGGACTGCTGATACTTCATGAGAGTCCATAATTGCGTAACACCACCTGATGGAGCTATAGTATAGCGAAACACGTGTCGTGGTTTAGTTAACCCTAAATTAGTTGAAATCGTGTTCTAAAGTTTCTCTATATTCTTTAAAATATCTCCCACCCCAAAAATCACTTGATATAATTTATTCAAGAATCTAACAATCACAAATTTGTTCGCCATCTTGAATTCCAATATATTTACAGAAAATCATATCAGACACCAATAACTCCACATATCAATTTTGCATACAATCTTACCATAAATCACAAAATTCGTTAACCATCCTCAATTCTTGAATTTTGGCATAAATCATATTCAAAAAACCCTTGATACCAGTTTTGAATGAATATTATTACAAAACTTCATAATCATCTAGCTCAATGTCTCTTATGCCAAATATAACGAAACTAGTCTGACATTTTATAGCCGTCATTTCGAAATCTTATTCGATGAAAAAATCAATAACCATCGATCTCAAATCTCAATAGAATCACATACATAATCTATATATGGCGTTCCACATGAGATTCCACCTTCATATTTCCATTGTGGAGATGAATCGGAAAAAAGGTTCATTAAAGGATTGGTGAAACAGAACGTATCTTTTTCTATGCTACGTTAAAGTACACAATATGATAAATTCGGATTTCACGAGCTCCACCACGTTGCCGGATTCTCGGATCTCGGCTGTGTTGAAACATATCCACTCACATACTCCGCTCGTAAGCGCCCCCTACCTTCAACAGAAGTGAACTGCTGGTGTATAAAATCGCAGAAAAATTCTCCAGATGAGATCCTGCATAAAATTCATAACAGAACTCTACCTTATCGATATCGACTGGAAAATTTTGAAATACACACTAAAAAAGGCGAGATCCGAAAATGGATCTCGACTTTCAAAAATGATCTCACCTTGGCAAACATTTATCTGTATATGATCTCATCTTTTCCCTTTATAAATCTATATATATATATATATATATATATATATATATTTATTTATTTATTTATTTGATAAACGGGTTAAACCCCATTACAAAAATAGATACACAAGTACACTTAAATTTTTCATCGTAAAAACAACTTATAATTAGATATTTATATATATAATAATAATCTAATCTATTAATTTTTTTTCAGTACCGTTAGTTTCTAGAATTCTACCTTCCGATATCTGCAAAATTTATAAAAGTGGTGCAAATATTCGGTTGGACACGACACTAGTTGATTTTTCGGATATGAGATGGGAAAGAGGAGATATTTCCTTCATTTTCAATGGATATGCCAAGCCCGATGAGAGTCTAACCGTTCTGGACAATGTTTCAAAGGTCTATCAGAAAGTCAGGCATGAGGTAAGACCCACTTTTGCTTTTCCACTGGATATATGGCGATTTGATGAATGAACAATGGTAAAAATGGATATTTAAAAAAATTGTACAATGTAATGAATACAGTTTTTTCAATAGAGACTTACATAGTTTTAATTTCAGGAAAGTGAAATGGAGATTGAGGATGAAGTGGACCTGCTCATGTCAACTGATATAATGGCAGCTCAAATTTCTACAAAAAGCATATCATTTTCTAGAGCTCAAAGTGGATGGATTTTCAGAGAAGATAAAAAGGTAATTAAGAGCTCTGTTTTCATGTTAAGATCTATTCGCCAAAACAGGGACATATTCAGGTCAGGAGTATTTGAAGGTTTCACACAGTCGTTCAGGGTCACATGGTCGCTGTTATACTTTCCTTTTTCAAAACTGCTTTCAACTAACACACAAATCACAAGGTACAAGACGAAACATGAAAGTCTCAAATATATAAAAAATCATCAAAAATTCCTCAGTAGATACTGTCAAATCATTCAGATTAAAATAATACCTGAACAAATAAACTAGGCCAATAAAAGTTGTTTCAAATCGAGGAAGGAAGCAATAGTATACTCAAGAATCGAAATAAACTCTCAACGGAAACCAACATGTACTCACTTGAATGGAAACCAAAGGAAGATGCAGAGAGAATATCTCTAAACAGAAGAATTGAAAAAGGAAGAATACATAATTAATAAAATATGTTATAAACAACAAATATTTAACCCAAATAAGTGACAAGTCAAAACTAAATAGTATGCCTCTCGTCAAAGTCTTTTTTTTTATACAAATGCCCATTCTCTTTCAACTAAGATAGATCTGTAAATACTGGCTATGAACAATTGATATTGCTGTCAGGTTATAAAAATTTTATTCACTGCAGAAGAAATCAAAGATGTGGAGTGTCGCCATGTACATAATACAAGACAACCAAAGACATGCAAATTCAACTGAAAAATTCAATAGCCCCACACTTGATGCTATAACAAACTAACTGTGGCTGGATATCAAAATTGGCAATCACAAACTCCTTGATTACATATTTAGCCCAAGAAACATATCCGTACAACGACATATTTTACTTACCAGTATATCACTTTAATCAATATGTCAAAACTGTAATAATCTTTAGAGATTCCTGCTACCCACGAATTAATTGTTTGTACTCTTACCCTAGCACAAAACAACCAGATGGCATCAGTTGATATTCTATTTAATAATGAAGTCGAAACTTTCGCGATCAATGGATTAACGAGGTCTCTCCCTTTGACGTGTGAATCCCAGCGTGGTGGTTCCGTGGCGAGGAACCGAACTTCGGTCTCCCGCTTGATAGGCGGACGCTTTCCACTACCGAGATCCACAAAAAAACAAGTTAAATAACAGATCAATGTTTCATCGATTACTTCCATAAAAGCATCCTACACTGGGACTGAGTGACTAACTAATAATTATAGGGCTACAGAAGAACTTAACATCAACCCTGGTACTACACGCAGAATGAAAAAAAAAATCTGGAAAGCGAAGTACAGCCATATTAATGACTACCTTTCGATATTTCACTCCGAATTCCAATAATCCAGTATGGTGACTCTTATTAGGGGCACGGTTTGGTAAAATGTAGTATTACTATTATTCAATTTCAAAGAATTTGTCTCACACCATTGTTTCATTCTTCTTGCAATTTCCGCTTTTTATAGCTAGTACTTGAATCTTTTAGCTTTCCAGAATTATGTTTTTGATCTAGAAGAAATGATTCGGGGTGTACACAGAAACATCGAGACTGTTTTGCCAAAATGTACTTGTATAAAGTTCGCAAACAAGGTTGTTCTGAAAAAAGGTGTTGTTCTAAAATTGTTCGTTTCCGTTAACCAGCTGACGAACATCAACCCTCAGGAGTCGAAACTTGTGTGAGGCAATGGTTTAACGAGGCCTTACCTTTCAACGTGCGATTACCCAGCACCGTGGCCCGGCGGGGAATCTAACACCGGTCTTCCGCTTGAAAGGCGGACGTGCTAACCGCTACACTACCGTGACCACCTTGACCGTCAGGTGGGTTTATTCACTTGATTATTAGTCCCCGTAACAGTACTATCACAGCACCTAGCATCAAAAAGTTGTCAGTGAATAAATAAATGAATAAATAACTTCTTTATTGAGCGCAAACACTCAACAGGCCATCGATCGAGGTCCTTAGCCTATCGCATTACTCATTGCTTTAAAAATTATAATATTCCAGATGACCCGTAACCATTTTACCCCCTGTATCTTCGTTGTTATTTTGTTGTTATTTTGTTGTTGTTTGTTGTTGTTTGTTGTAATATTTAAAATTCGGTAGTTTAATTTAATGTCATCAATGTACAATTTAGCAAGTATAAAACCATATGTGATAACTCCGGAAGCGTATTCAATTTTCATATTTCAAATGGAAAGTATATATCTTTTATGAAAATATCGATTTGAGTATAGAATTACCTTTCCAATGACATATATCACAATCATACTCTCAATTCACAATCTGCTGCTGTAGTTGATATCTTATGAGTATTACTTTTTGTATACCCCTCGTAACGAAACATCTTCATGAAAGTATGCTATTGAAAATTGAGTGATATCATGTGAAGAATTCGTAACCAAACTTTTCACACAATATTTTTTTATGCGGATAAGATATTTTTGAAATTTAATATTGATTACTTTTTCAACATCAAGTCTTTCATTTCCTAAATGCTGAGGAATTTTTAAATTTGGTGACAAACTCCAATACATATTGAAATACAAAACATGGATTGTATTGGCGTTAGAGTTGCCCATACTCTGGGAGAGGTCTACAAATGTCCTTGTAGATTTTGGTAGTATTTCCTAGGGAGATTTCTTTATTTTTATAGGTGGTATGTTGAAGTTGATGAAGCTAGAAGTGAAGAAAAAATCGGTGTACCGCATTTGGTGACAAACTCCAATACATATTGAAATACAAAACATGGATTGTATTGGCGTTAGAGTTGCCCATACTCTGGGAGAGGTCTAACAAATGGCCTTGTAGATTTTGGTGGTATTTCCTAGGGAGATTTCTTTTTTTTATAGTTGGTATGTTGAAGTTGATGAAGCTAGAAGTGAAGAAAAATCGGTGTACCGCAGGGAACCGTTTTAGGGTCACTTTTATTCAATTTTTATCTCAACGACTATTCATAGTTTCCCAGATGATACTGTCATATTATATAGGGAAAAAAACGAATGAATTACAAACCAAAACTACATCAGATTTTGGAAAGATTTAAAATTGGTTTGATTATAATTTACTCACAGTAAATTCTCATTTTATACTAGGACCACTAATACTTCATGATAATACTAGCATTGAAAAAACTGATAGTATCAAGTACTTAGGAGTTATAACTGATAAACATCTGAAATGGGACAAACACATAGCGTTCCTTTTGAAGAAATTACGAAGTTTATTATCAAAATTCAAGTATCTCAAAACATTTATGAGCATAAAAACCCTTAACATTCTATATTTTTCATCAATACAGTCCCAATTGAATTATGGGATTCTGGTTTGGGGAGGGGTCATGAAATCCCACATTAGGAATCTTGAAGTTCTTCAGAAACGATTTTTGAAAATAATTTATAATAAGTCTTATTTGTATCCAAGTGAAAATCTGTACATGGAAACACATAAAATGGACATAAGACAATTATTCGGATATAACATCATGATTTATATCCATAAACACAAATTGAATATAAAATTCAATAATCATATTCATAATACAAGGAATAAAAATAATATCACATTGAAAAATTGAGTAAAAACAACAATGTCACAATTTTTTTTCAAATATTTATTGCCATTCTACGATGATTTGATTCCAAATCATATAAAAATTATCCTTTCAACACAAATGACATTGATCTGATTTAAATTGAATCATATTCGAAACGAATTTGGAATGCGAAAAAAGTAAAAAATCAGATTTCTGAATATTCCAGGAAATGGTTGCTGGGCAATATGAAAGTGAATTATATACTGTTCACGGACTGATGTTGGAAAGCCGTAAAAGAAGAGAACATTTGAATTCGGATGATCTTCAGAAAAACAAGGCTATTTTAGAAAGCTTCACAAAAGGAGGAAACTTTCAAAACTTCGACCAAAATGGAGCAGTGAGTATTACTTGAGAGTGATTTCCTAATGAATTATGAAGATATTGTTTTTCAATGATTTTGATCATGAATACATTCATTTTCAGCCAGTAAGAAGAAATAGTTTGCTTCCTCCTCCTGAAAAAAAAGTAACCTGGGAAGAATATATCAAATCAGATGTAAATAATTATCCCAGGCTAGGTAGGGATCTTGTTTATAAAGAATCATCGAAAGCCTTCAAAGCTACAATTGCAATGGTAAAAAACTTTTTTATATTTCTTCAGAAAAGAAGTTCTGTTTCACTTATATGATGACAATAATATTTGAAGAAAATGGCTAATCTTGCGTTTGCAGAATTTGCTTTTTCACTTCTCAATGTGCATATATCAATGAAATTCAAATTGATATTAGAACCACCACTAGTTAATTAAAAAATGCTCTTGCATAATGCATGTATTTTGTAGATTAATAACAGATTTCATGACAATCATTTTTTATAAGAACATATTGATATTACTTACTAGAAACGGATTTGCTGTAAAGCCTGTTTTGCATTTATCTAAAGAAAATTTTTATATCATTTTGTAGAGTTCCGAGTTTCCACTCTCGGTGGAAATGCTCCTCAATGTTCTAGAAGTAGTGGCACCATTCAAACACTTCTCCAAACTTAGAGATTTCATCACTTTCAAACTTCCTAGTGGGTTTCCAGTTAAAGTAGAGATCCCTATATTGCCAACAGTTACTGCAAAAATTACATTCCAACATTTTGAATTCAGAGATGACATTCCCAAACACCTGTTCATGATACCAAAGAATTATTATGAAGATCCGACGAGGTAAGTTCATACTATTAGGAACATGCGACATTGACTTACCACTCAATTTTTGTCATATTTGCATATGATGAATAACTGTCGGGATATTCAAAAATGAAAAAAGATCAATTTTAATTCTAATATAATATAATACAGTCCCAATTGAATTATGGGATTCTGACTTGGGGAGGGGTCGTGAAATCCCACATTAGAAATCTTGAAGTTCTTCAGAAACGGTTTTTGAAAATAATATATAATAAGTCTCATTTGTATCCAAGTGAAAATCTGTACATAGAAACACATACAATGGACATACGACAATTATTCGGATATAACATCATGATTTATATCCATAAACACAAATTGCATATAAATTTCAATAATCATATTTATAATACAAGGAATAAAAATAATATCACATTGAAAAATAGAGTTAAAACAACAATGTCTCAGAAAAATTTTAAATATTTTATTGCCATTCTACTATGATTTGATTCCAAATCATATGAAAATGATCAAGTCAATAGTATCTTTCAAACTACAGATTAAAAAATGGATTCAAGAATCACGTCGAAATTTATTTCATGAAATCTCTCACTTCAATTAAGAAAATTAGTTGATTTTTCAATATTATTTTGTTGAATTCTACAAATTTATCAAATATATTATACATAAATGTAATTCGTATCTCTCGCAACAAGTTTTTAACTTCGCGGGTATAATTGAACTGTTTATTCACCTCTTTACAAATTGATGTATATGTTCTTTTTTTATGAATTTTGAATAAACTTTATTATTATTATTATTATTATCGATCTTATTGAACTGTTTAACCAATTAAGTCAGTAATTGCATTCCAAATAATTACTTTCTGGATTTTAAAGTTTTCAATTCGACCAAATGTTGCGACTGAGAGGAGATTCTCACAGGATAATGTTGATTCATCCACGAAATTAATAAAAATAAAATGCTTGAATGCCCTGGTCCGTTGACCTATACCTGAAAAATTGATGTACGGCCTTTTTGATTTTTAACTGGGTTACTTCAAGAGATTGCTTCAAGTTGATAAAATGTAAAATGATATCCTAATGATTGTGACATAAATCAAGTTGAAAATTTTTTATGGCGTCATACTTGCCATTATCTGTAATGTACCTTTTCAATAAAAAATTATGTAAAAATTTGTTGTTCTAAAGCAGATATCTCAAAAACGGTTTAAAATTCGTAAACGTCCTATAGAAAGTTATATTGTAAACAATTATCTAATATGCAAGTCGTGTTTCACTGATTACACGTCTCATAACGATTTTTTTCATTTAGTTTTAAACTCTGATAAAAATCCATTACGAGTATATCAAATGATAAACATAAAGACGCGTTCTATGTATTCGTCGAGACAAGAATTTCTATGGAGTAATGGTTTTTTCATAGTTTTTTGAAACTGTCTGAGGAAGCACTATTTTTTGCATCATCTGGAAGCTGATTGAACCATTCTAGAACCTGATATGTAGCTCATTTCTTTCCAATATTTGTTGCACATGGTAGTAAGTAGAAGTGTTTTTTTTTAATAATAATAACAGTTATTTATTCCCAAGAAACTTCAGTTTATATATAGGGAATATTTATATAATACATTTATAAAAAAGCTCAATCAGAATTTTTTATAACTCAAAAATAAAAAAAATTAAATTATTATTTCGAAAAAATTATTCTAACAAATAACGCTTCATAGCAAATTTGAATTTGGTCATTTGAGAAAAACATTTTATTCCAGGGGGTAATCCATTATAATATGTGATAACACCTTTATAGAAAATAGATTTTCTGGAAAATTCCGTCTTCAGATTTTTTGTTAACAAATTATTGAACCGCCTTGTTTTGTGGTTATGTACACTGTTAGATTTAAAAAATTTCATAATAGAATGTTTCTTATTAGTCACAATAGAATGCAAAATAGTACATAGTGGTTCAGAAGATTAAGAGAAGTTGAACAAAAAATGTGGGGTATTTTGTTTTTCCCAAAAATGTTTGCTTTACTGGAGCATGTATATCGAAAGTGTTGAAAAAATCCTGAAAGGTGCATATAATGAAGGTTATAGTGAATGATTTCATTAGCTGCAATTTGCAATGGATGACCGTAAAAAGCGGAATCTTTTTCCCTCCCCTTCCTTCGAGCACACAGAAAAATCTTCAGGATCTTTATGATTCAATTCCCGCACTTTACTACTAATTTTTTCTCATTCTTTTGAATATTTCCCTACTATAAACATGTAATGTTTCTTGGGTAACCAAGTTGATTGATTTATTGAATGGAGTAAAAGCCGTAAGAGATATGTAATCGTTTTTATGGCTCCAATGGACTATTCCTCCAACCAGATTTTAATGAAAATTCCACCTTCACAAACAATTCAATGCCGCCCTGTGTGATGTTTTACTTTTCACTAAGAACCGCAATTATCATATCAGTTATTATTCCAAGTTGTCATTTCCAGATTTCCGGACTTATGACGCCCTGAACTGCTGAACTCGTTCGAGTTGAACTATTCCCAGAAACCACAATTCCTCCTGCCGTACGACAAATGTCACCAATCGGCGAGATCGTCCAAGTTGGTCAGAAAGCTTCGTAAAAACATGACTAGACCGTATTCCACTGGAGATCTCGACGCTGCTCACAACTGCCCGACCGTAATAGTCGAAGTTCCGATGCTGTTCACTCTCGGCAGCATCTACAGCACCAACTGTATAGTATATTTAGAGTAAAAACTTTGTAGTATGGATGGGTATGCGCGTATCAAGTCAAACGCAGTCATCCCTGTGATTTCGTTGTCGAAAGTTGGGCCGAGCGATTTTTTACATCACATCGATTAGTCTATGAGAAATCAGAGCAGAAATTGATAAACTTGAGAATACGATACGGTGTGGTTACTGATCCAAAAAATGTTTAATTCAAGCTATGCAGGTGCATGAAATGTCGAATGGTAGCAGATTATTTTACTTGTAAAACACCTCTGCATATAAGGACTTCAAACTGTGAAAACTTTTCAATAAAGCCACTAACACCACTTTTACCTAACCAGTTATAGTAAATGATATTAATTGGACTGAAATCCTAGAACTGGACCCCGTCTGGCGTTTGTGAAGTCATCTTTCTTTGATGTAATGAGTGTAAGCTTTCATCCAAACAAGAGATTTTTCCACTGAAACGCAAGACTCGAAACTGGTTTGTTCTTCATTTTGGCCTGTAGAAAAAAGATATGCTACCTTAAAAGTATTTGTTTCATCAGGTAGGTATTGATAACGTATCAAAAGATATATTGAAGTGTACATATACGTCGATGGATATTTTCTCGTGGGTTATCAATACCTACCTACATTATATTATTTAATTATTTATTTATTTATACGTATATTAAAGCCCTGGCGTCAGTTAAGGTGAAAGTTTTTACATTTCATATCATTTGCATGTATTTTCACCGCTGTTTTTATGATTTCTAAACAAAAAAACATGAAGATTATAAAATTAAACTTGAAGATAGATAATGAACTGATAGCTGAAGTTCCCAATCAAAAATATTGACAAAATTAAATTAATTAAAATTAAATTAAATCAAATTGACAAAATTAAATTTTGAAAATCATTCAAAAAATGAAGAAATCTATTGTTCCATTCCTGGGGTCATTAGAAGAATTCACATTTTAAACAAAAACGTCCAGATTCTAATATATAATGCCTTCATTGTTTCTCATATCAGATACCTCATTACAGTTTGGTCTTCATGCTCTGAAAAACAAAAAATATAATATATTGTTTAATGAACAAAGCAATCAAGGTTATATTCAGAAAACCGTGGGATACTCCTGCAGATTTATATAAAGTAACAGATAATATGACTTTGGATCATCTAATTGATTATATATAAATTAACAAAAAATCTTCAGAAATGTAATATAAAACTGTCAAAAAATTATGATTTACATGGCCATGATACCAGAATATCAAATAACTTTCATTTAAATATGATTCATTCCAATAAAGGAAAAAATAACCCCATTTCATCAGCATAAATAACTTTCAATGAACTACCAGAAAAAAAATCATCCAAATCCATTCATATTTTTTCAAAAGAACTTAAAAAATATTTGCTTGCATAATGATGTTCACCAAATTATCAAATAAATATTATACTCCAATTTGTTATTTATAGTACATAATTTTATGTTTTTTATTTGACTTCCTCATACCGGAACCCTCTTGTCTGGAAGCTGTATATTGAATAAATAAATGAATAAACACTATTTGCTGATATTTCACATTTTATAACAAATAAATGATGTTGCAGTTATAATTGTCTGTTGGTCGTAGGAGTAATCACTTCATGTAGTAATCTCATGTTTACTAATTTCTCGAATTATTTCATATAGGTACACTAATTGATGGCGTTTGGGAAAAGATCTGTCGACCTAATTGGACAAAAATAGTTGATCGTAACAAGTGATGCATGGAAAGCTACAAAAAATATACCTACTGAGTTCAAATTATTTATCAAAATCGAGTAATTTCATAGGAATCCCGTAAACGTCGAGGGATAAGAGTATCTCAAAACCTAATAAAACATTATAAAATCCGACCTATTAATACAACAAAAACTCAAATCAGGAAAGTTACAGTCTGTTAAGCATTCAACGTTGTGGTAATCGAAAAGTACCCGCAAAAAATTATTTTTCGATTATTGATTTCTCAAGAAAGTTTTCTGAATGAAAGTAAGAGCATGGATGTATAGGTACTCGGATTAGCAACCGAAACTGTCTGTATCGGTAGAAATCAACAGTTATATGATACATTGAATTCAGCTATCGACACCGCTCAAAATCTGGGAAGCAGTGGGAGACGAAGTAGAACCTTCGTCTGTGAGGATGTGTTTGTTTTTAGAACCAGCCCCTCAACGTTATCTTTGGCCTTGATCGCTCAGACCCAAATATCGGGAATATTAGGAGGAAAATATCGTACCTACTTGTTTGAAATTAGGTGATTCAACAGATAGCATAATTTGACGATCAACTTGGGCGATTTTTTAAATTTCATACTTCCCACCGCCAAACTTTTTTGCGAGTGCGCCCAAAGGCAGAGCTATTTCAACTGGGGAAACCCAGAAAAACCCGCAGTTCTAATGGATTGGTCGGTGTATTTAATCAAGAAACTCCATCTACCATGATTGGTATCTAGGTAACCTACAATTAATTGCCTATCGCATCGAGCCAGCCAGAAAAATTCTGCCCCGACCGCGAATTGAACCAGCTCACAAATAAAATACACTATTTTTCCTGTCATGTGTAATTGACCTTGAAATTGGTAGTATCAAGAATGATTTTCATCTTTTGTCACATATTTCTTCCAGAATGTTATTTTCCATTCATGATACCTTCTATTGGGACCGTGCGCCATCCACTTTTGGACCATCTTGAATGGCCTCTTTTTCCTTAGTTTTGCCATAATTTAATGATTCACTGTGATTTTTTTATAATAAATGATACTCAACAACTTTTTTTCTGGGAGTGTGCGGTAGTTCATTGCATACTTCCCTAAATTTAGATGCATGACACGTTTTTTATTACGTTGAACCACAATTGAAATTGATTCTTTTTTCTCACCAAATTGAACATATCCTCTTCCTAGGCGGTTTATAACAATAATTTTTATAATAGTTACTTATTGAATTGGAATTCATCTGGATTCTTCTCTGCATGGCGTTATCTTTGCTGTGGAAAACCTCCATTTTTTTAGTCCCAATCCTTTACAATAACCCAATTTATTGTCTATTTAATTCATGGGAAGTTTTTTGGGAGATCACAGCAGATAAATGACGGCTGCTGATAATTCAGGTGATACCTGACACTGAATCCAATGGAGTATTTTTGGTATACGGGTTGTTTTTGAAGCATACTTTGAGAAAAAAAAGTTCTGTGTGCGAGCACCTATGGAAAGTGGGGAAAATTCCTGGAAAAACTTGGAAAAATGGTATTCTATTAATAACTCGGGAGGGGTTGAAAATTTCGATATAATGTATTGAACATGTGAGAGTGTGAAAATGCCCACAATAAAGATAACCACATATTTTTTCGAAAAATACTCTGAAACGTGGCTCTGAATGGTGGTGTGTTGGTAGTGGGCTCCTAGACCGAAGTGGGCAATAATGCGCATGCACAAGTAATAATTGTGATTTGGTGTTGTAAGCGGACTGAATTCAGTTCCGCACGGTAATTGTTATCAATTCTCTCGTCAATTTTAAAAACAATGCAATCATTTAATTTCAATTCTCAACAGTATACAAAATAAGCGAGAGAATCTTTGATCAACTAGCATCTGACATCGATTGAATTAAATTTGTAAATTGTGGAAGAAAAAATCAGATTATATAAACCGAAAGTTTTTTTGAATTTGGGCTGTTGGTAAGGAAGGAAAAGTTGAAGCATCATACTCTGAATTCTGTTCGTTATAAACAATACCTTCAATCCCATCATTTTCATCTTCTTCCGAGATGGGCGCCAAGTTTTTGCAAACACCATCAACTTAATAAGCCTCACAGAAAGATGAGCAAAAAAGGCCAGCTTTTTACAACTGCAAGTCATTTTATCACCTCTTTTTTTACAATTACAAAAAACTTATTCTAGTAGCTCATTTGGTGCTGATTATACGGTTCATGGGTTAGGAATTAAGGTACGCGTCCATAGGTACGCATCGTACGGATCGTATGAAACGGATTTTAGAATTATTAGTATAGTGAGTTATGCATATGCGTCCACTGACCGGCAGCGGACGGATCGCACGTATCGGTCCGTCGGTAATGCCGATAAAATTGATCGAAGGGGCAACTTTTCCGACTGGTGCGGATGACGTCATGCGGATTGCCGATAAGTGGACGCATGAGACATATGAAAATACTGGAATAATTTTACGTCGTCGTTGAGCAAATCAGTGAACAGTGTATGATATTCTCCAAATTGTGATCTTTTTTTGAATATGTCAAGTATAAACATTCTATATCGGAAACTTTAAACACTGTAATGTTTTCGATCATCCACTTACAACGAGAATGCGAATGTTACTTAAAAGCCGACCGTCGCATCGGCAATCCGATCGCTACGGATTCAGTGGACGCACTACCACAAATCGATACGTTTCATACGATACGTACGATGCGTACCTATGGACGTTTACCTTTAAGGGTCTTTTTCTGGATTCAAAGAGATAGCCATTGTTGAGTCTGATAATAGCCTCGGTAAATGTCATTAGTTGCAGCATTTGATGTCGGCCGTAAATTAGGCAACTGAACTGCCTAATTTTCCTTCGAACCCTTTCCAAAGTTATTATATCCCAGCTCTTTGAGATTCTTAATATAACATTATAGATTACCAGAAGAATTACAACCCCGCAGCAGATAAAACAATTTCTTGAGTAGCATCATGACGCCTCATTGTTGTAAGTGCTCATTGGAGCGATCCCGTTTCATTTTTTTTTAAATTTTGCTTCAATGGAATTCAAAACAGATTTTTTTCCTCGCTCGAAAAGGTAAGATGTTGTGTCACAACCTGTTACGGCATGTAAAAATGAAATGTACTGTTTCAAAAGAGGAAAATCTTTCAAACAATCACTACAAGAGAACATTTCGCTCGAGGCCGTATTCTTCTCGACTTTTGAAAAATAACACGTCTTTGGCATGGGGGTAATAGCTATCATCAAAATCAGGACGTCAGATAGTATCACAGGAATTGTATCACATCTAGAGCACGTTTCACTTCACAAAGATATCGTCACCTGCCTGCCGTACGCCTATACCGACTGTCTCAAATCAAATCAAAATATATTTTATTGTCTGAAGATTTGCATCTTATTGACAAAGTCCAAGAAATACAAATGTAGATATAAAATAGTATTAAAAATGTATAAGGTAAATGTACCTAAATCAGACAGTTTTAGCAGTTCTGCCGAAGTATTGGATCGTATTATATTCGTGTTGAACGTTTTCTTGAATTAAATAACATTTACATGTTCAATGGTCTTTCAAAATTTATGTATTTATTTCATATTTCCCCAAGTTTGGAGATAAAATAAAAAAAGTGGAGTTTTTATCTAGAACTGCATCTGAACCTAAATTCGACATATAATTCCCATGTTCTGACATAAATTCGACAGTCATTCGACCTATTTTCGACATATTGAATTATAGGTTTTGAAGAAAAACGAGTACTTAAAATAAGTGAAATAGAAACCAAAATTATATTTTTTAATTAAAATAATTCATAAAAAATTATATTATAATAAAGTTACATCGTATATTCTCGGAATTTGTTCATTTCCGGAACTTTAAAAACACCTCTGTTATTGACATCTATTGGCACCTCAATTTTCTCAACAATTTCATCATAATCGTACCAAATTTCATCAACCTCTTGGGGCCATTTCCATTTATTTATACCGCTTGACGTCATTGTACTTATAAAAGCCTGGTTTTTATTTTTTATTTTCTTTGCAACACCTGGAAAATATGATCCTTCAAAATTAACTATTACATAATCGCCTACTTGCAATGCTTGTATTGCTTCTTTATTAACTTCTTTTTTTTTGTCTTCACTCTCTTGTTTTTCTTCTATTGTCTCCTTTTTGCGCTATTTCTGCAGGTGTTCCGTTTTCTCGTTTAATTTTATTTTCTTCTCTTTGTTTTTTGCGACTTTCTTTTAGTTCTTGTTGTTTTTTTTCTTCTTCCTTTTTTGTATAATACGCCTTCCATTGATCGGATGTGGTCACCGCAGGTAATTTTTCTTTTTTTCTCTTGCTCACTTTGCTAACTGAATTCTCGTCAGGCCAAAACAACGCTTTTTTAAAAGGTGTTGGAATGTTAACAGGTATTAATTTTTTTGACTCATTTCCGTTATTATCCTCAGTTCTACTTGGAGGAGTAGTTTCATTAATGATAGCATTAGGATTTTGAGAGGTAAACTCAATCATATCTGGAGATATATTTTCCTTATTGTCATTAATAATAGCACTGGGGTTTTGAAAGGGAGGCTCAATCATTTCAGGAAGTATATTCTCGTTATTGTCATTAATGATATCATTAGAGTTGTGAGAGGTGGACTCGATCATTTCTGGAGGTATATTTTCATTATTGATTCTAATGGTTCGAGCAGCAGTAATAGTATTAGAGCTTTCCCCTTGTTCGTCAATATTATCTAATGGCAGTATACGAATATCCTCTAGAATATTAATAAATTGACGGGTATTTTGATTGGTTTCTTCAATAGCAATTTCTGCTTCATTGTTTAATTCACTTGCTGGTATATCTATTTCTTCAGTTAACAGGGCACCCCAACCTTCATCTAGAACTAAGCCTTCTTGAACGTCTATCACCAAGTTTTCTACTATTCTTTCTTCCATTTGAAATTGTAACCCACTCTCTCGATAAATCTGTAACCAAGTTTTGTACAAATTTTGGTCACAAACATCTCCATCCCAGTTCGCTCCTTGAAGATTATAAAAATGACTGAGTGTCTCTGTTGAAATATGATTTTCTAAAAATCGTAGATGTCCAATGATTTCAGCGTTTTCAGTTTTTTTATTTTGATCACTTTCTGGTCCGGCATAAGCATTATTCAGTACCTTCGTGTAGTTCACATTATTCACATTAAATGGAAAAAGGCCACACGTTTTGAATGCGTTAGCAAAAATGTCTTTTAAATTGCCAATATTATCCAAAGCAGTTTTAAGAACAGGGGCGAAGTTTTCTCTTTTTAAGAATTTTTTACCATGTTGAGTTCGCCAGTTGGAAATTGCTAGCTTCCAGTTCATTTTTAACGATCTAAATAAACCCACATCTAATGGCTGCAAGATATGGGTTGAATTTGGAAGTAAACTTATCAAAATTATAGATTTTTCTCTACAAAAATCGCTCAATGGAAGAGTTATGTGCGACTTGTGACCATCCAAATACAAGATGACAGGAAATTGTATCTCTTTTTTGACTAGCCAAGGATAAAATACATTAGATATGTATTCAAAAAATGCTTCGGAGGTCATCCAACCATTCTCGGACTTTCCAATTCCCCAACCATCTGGTATTTGTTGAACTATGTGTTTAGGTATTCGCTCATAGCTGAACATGACCATGGGAGGTGCAATCTCACCAGACGCGTTCCCTAAAAATTACTTACTTAAGTACTTATTGTCTTTAAAAACAAATGGATTACATGTATTATTCAAAAAAGATACCTGTTATCATAACTGTTAAGCAATCCTTTTCATCTGCACCAACTCTATTGTAAACCGTTTTAGACCCCTTTTTGGCTAAAACGCTATTTCCTTTTGGGCATAGAAAAAAAGCTGATTCGTCACCATTGAAGACTCTTCGAGGATCAGTTATATTGGTGCCAGACTGCAGAAAATATTCCTCGATTTCATTAAACCACCCTCTTATACTATTTTCTGTAACCAGTGCCCTTGTTGTTGTTAAATTTTGGGCCATTCGTGTAGACAATTCGGTGTTCCTTTTCAAAAACCCTTCATACCAATGTCGGCCAGGTCTACCATTGGTAAAGGTATGCTTTTTATTTAATGACTTAACCAATAGGGATACGCTGTCTAGTAATTGGTCTTTAGTTACAGGGAAACCCATCTTAGCCATGTTTATTATCCAATCTGTTAAAATTTTTTCTTCCTCCTTTGTTAACACAGAAGAAACACCACTTTTGCACTCTTCTGGAAATTTTCCTCTAATTTTTCCAATAAGGGTGGTTCTTGGAACACCAAACGTTGAAGCCGCAGTTGCGGTTGGTGTCCCACTCTTGATAGCATTTAAAACAGCTTTTAAATTTTCTTTGCTGTATTTACCATATTTTTTTGGTGTCATCTAAAAATAATAGCTATAAGAAAATCATTTATTTAAATACTCAAGAAACACTCAAGTAAGTAATTATTACTTATTTGACAATATTTTTCCATAAGACGAAAATATGTACATTATGTACCAATTTTCGTCATCACTGTCGAATTTAGGTTGGCACATGAGTATGAAAATAAAAAAGGAAGTAAATTGATTCCTTTTAAAAATAATGATGAGTAGAGGGAGATAGCACAAAATAAATAAAACGAACTATGTACCTATTTTCGACAGAACATGTCGAAATTAAAACCATAGGTTGTTCGGTTGTCCCTAAATTCGACATTCAGTTTTTTTCTATTTAGAGAAGTCAAATATCGAAAAAATATAATAAAATACCTTATTTAATTTTACATTTGTACTATACAACAATTGGAATATTTATTTGACTGATGCAAGCATGTTATTTGCAACTTTAAATTATGGTTGATCGTCTCTTACCTTAGAGCAAATGTTGCACTGTAGTCGCACTCACTGTTAGACCAGCACTGACGATTTTTTCGGTTGCTGAGTCTAATTACTATCTGTCACAAATGTGTAGAGGATTTTCAAATATACCCGCCAAAGGTTTAGACCAATAATATCTTTAGATTTTATTAATCTTACAGAGAGGGGTTTCTTATTTTGTGAGGTTTTATAAAAATTCGTCGAATTTTGGGTCGGTGTCTGATTTATGTACAGTTACCTTATATAAAACACTTAATGTAAAATAACAGTCAAAAAATAAATCAATGAAAATTATGCTTAAAAAGATTCACTAAAATATTCATCCAAACCATAATAGGGTCTGTCAACAAGTAGGTCTTTTACCGCCTTTTTGAAATGGATATTGCTCAGATTTGCAGATCTTATTTCTAATGGTAAATGATTGAACAATTTGCCACCATTATAATATATAGAGTCTCTAATTAAATTCGAAGTCGGGATAGGAAGTCTAAAGGTATGAATGCTATTACGAGTAGCATATGGAGTAGAGACAAAATTGAACTTCGATTTATGTTTATAGATAAGGCAAACCGTCTCAAGGATAAAAAGTGCGATGACTGTCAAAATTTTATTGGTGGCGAACAAATTCCTGCATGAAATTCTGGGTTTGACTTTACAAAGACACCTAAGTGCCCTCTTCTGTAATATCAACACAGAAGAGAGAAGGGATGAGTTGCATGCTCCCCAAAACGGTATTCCATATCGTAGCTGAGATTCAATCAGAGCATGATAAACGGTTTTTGCGATATGGAAACCCAACTCATTGGAAACTACTCTCACTGCATAACACCCTGAGGAAATCTTACTCTTAAGTTGTTTAAGGTGTTCATCAAATTTCAGCCTATTGTCAATGAATACACCAAGAAATTTTGTGTGTAACTTATTTTGCAATGTGGCAGAGTCTATTGGAATTTCATCAAGCAAACATTTGAATGATATTATATTGGTTTTCGATGCATTTAAAGATAATAAATTAGCATCGCACCAGCTTTTCACCTTCTCCAAGTCGGATGATATTATCTTATGTAGCTCCACTGAGTTTTTTCCTTTCCACAATATCGTTGTATCATCCGCGAATAGAGTGAAACTACCAGATATGTCGATCATAGATAAGTCATTTATATATAACAAAAACAGAATAGGGCCCAACACAGAACCCTGTGGTACACCAGATTCAATGGACCTGTTCTCCGAGAGTTCCGCTGTCCTCACCATTTGACTCCGCCCTGAAAGGTACGATTCAAACCAAGTGTTCGTCACACCTCTGTAGCTCAATTTTCAGAAGTTCAATCAACCGAGTTTTATTATTTTCATTGGACAATAATTTTCAGTGGCACACAGTTTGTTGTTTTCAAAATCAATAGTCTGCACATACATTTTTATTCGTACGACCCGGTCGCTCAATTTCTTTTACACTCATTGCCGTAATTGTACCCATCAAATACAACACAAACAAGTCGAAGCTAGATAGTTTTTGTTTTTACGCATAGCACCGTTGTCGAACAAAGAGATAGGAAATGGTGAATGTTCGTAAAAGTAACATTTCATCTATCGCAAAAACTTGTTCGTGGACAGTAATTGTACTGGTGCAGGTAACAGGGGCTACCTCTAAATTTGCGGGTTAATTTCACGTTTTTAATTTTTTTTTATTAACTATTGTCTTATTGCCAACGATACCATTTTCGACACTTTCGTTCTGAGGAAAAGGTTCATGGTCATCTAGCTAGGCAGTCAAATTTTTCAAATCATGTGAATCTTTCTTTATCCGTGAATCACGCGCATCCACATGCTCCTCAGAGTCAGTGAACCTTATGCCTCAGAATGCCTCGATCTCTTCACATTAGATGAGTTGAAGGTAATCCTAGAATCCATCTTGTCGTCACACTGTCCACAAACCCACATGGGACTAGATCTCCATCAGTGTTGATGAATCTCATCAAATCTTGTTCAATGGTCATATCAGTCGGATTTCCACCGTAGAAGCCTTTCTATTTTCTGACAGTATTATACTCTTCAATTTGGAGTTGAATGCTGGGATTCTTGAGCATCCAATTGTTCTATCCCTTTCATGTATGCTTCAATATCTTTAGCTTCCAAATGGGCGGATTTAGCATAATTATAATGCCCAGATGCATGGAAATGTGGTAATTAGCTTCTTCTTTTCCTTATAAAAAATTATAAGTTAATTTTCAATCGTACCATATTATTCATATCACAAGTCAAGGAAATAATGTACAACTTGCCGTCTCTTTTATCATCATTGCATTCCCTGAACGGAGTAAAACCAGATTCCTCATTAACTTTTTTTTTATCATACGATTCTAGCGCTTTTTGCACCATTCTTTTTAGCCCGAGACATTTTAATTTCGATTGTATTTGGCCAAACAATATGTACGTACTGACTGGCCACTAACAGGTAAAAAAATGATACTCTTGACGCACATCCACTTAATACTGGCAATAAAACGTTTTATTACCTAATGTGGAAAAACTTTATGGGCACGTAGCTCCTTCTTTCACAGCATCCTTGATATTTAGTGTAACATAGATATCCTTTATCGCTATCTATCTGCTCAGATATAATGAATAGAAGCAAATCCTGGCCGGGCAAGTTACATATGATCATAACCCCTTCTTCCACGACAAAATAAAATTTTTCTACCTTGTATTTTTGGAACCGATCATCGGAGTCAAACTCAAGCTGTATGAGCCTCTGAAGAATCTAGCCACTCGCGCCAGCAAAACGTCAGAAAGAAATTCCAAAAAACGACGGCCTTCAAACCCGTAGTGATACTGGAAACCTCGGCCGCGAAAGCCTTAACCATTCTGGCTACAAAACAATAGCTTCATTTATTTTCCGTATTAATAATTATTACTATGTCAACATGCAGCATTCTTTGCTCACTAAGCAAAAAATTTGTCACCACCAACATGTACTGAAAAAGACAAAATGCTTTTACTATATGATCTCATTTTACAAGAAATAACAACTGTCATTAGGTTATCGTCTTTTGGTATAATTCGAAAGTAACCAATTACTAGCTGGGAGTTTTTGACAGCGGTTACCTAAAAAACTTTATCTACACCCGTACTCTAATGATACACTTATATGCCCACCACCCGTTTTATAATGAAATCCATTACGATACAGATTTTCATTACGATACAGATTTTCAACCAATAGAAACCCATTATTTTTCAATCAAGCATGATGTGCAAGCTTCGCATTTTGACGTTTGTCTAGTCAAAATCAGTAGGTATTGAATTCTTGAAGAATTTAGTCAATTTTCGATAATCGTATGAAAATGTCTTATAGCAGTGATATAGAATAATTATCAGCGACTCCTCCACAGATGTCTTAGACAAGAAAAAAATACAATCGAAAGGATTATATTTTTCATTTGACAAATGCAACATATCTGTTGTTATTTTCGTTTAAGTTAAAAGTGCTTTCATGGGCAAGTGGTCAGCGGCGCAGGTCGTGATCACAAACGTCCCGGGTTCAATTCCAGACCTCGGCAAAGACTCTTTTTCATTTTTTTTTCTCATTGTTGTATTTTCCGTGGTTATACCATTAATTATAATTCTGTAGAATTTTTCAAAGAAATGCGATTGATTACCTACTATTATTGTGTTCAATATAAATACCTCATATTATAATATTTTTAGTTCTTCAGTATTTATTGGGTGTAGATAAAATAGCGTATGCAACTCTCATGTAATGGTTATTAATACACTCGCATAAACCATACGAAACTCACCTTCGGCTCGTTTCGTATCCCGGTTTATGCTCATATATTAATAACCATCATTACACGATCGTTGCATAATATACTAATATATACTGGTGACATTCGGAACACATCAACCCGAAAAATGAAAACAGTGGGTAACCACCCATTTTGCCGGTGACTTGGTTGATGTTTGATTAACCAACTTGATTCATCTATTAAAAAAATTATTACTTGGTTTATTTCGATGCTTTGTAGGATCAACTATCATTCTTTTCCATATTTTTCCTCCATAATCCAAAAAGATTCATGAGTATCAAAATACCATTTCGTTTTTTTTTTCGACTTGTAAAAATGTCAAGTTGTCCCACAGAACCGACAACTGTCCTGTGACCTCCAGTTGCACTATCGCCGCCCGATAGGAATAGATTCGGATATCGCTGCTATCGTGACAGTTAAATTTCTCTTTGTATTAGAAATGACCAACTCATTTATTTTCAGTTGTCGACAAGTGTTTCTGTCGGTCAATGAGAAGGTATTCCGCCTAGGTGAATAGTCATGTACATCAAATTACAATAATTTTGAATCGATGAGAAGCAGCATGAGTAGCAAGCTTTTTGACAAGAAGTTTCCGCAGCAAGTTTTACCTGAGACTCAGAAATGAGACATATTTTGTTCATGTATCAGGCAGCTTTCATTGATTGATTTTTTTGAGAAAATCTCTCTGGCGTAATTCAACCTAATATGTTGTGAAGTTTTCCTGAGAGCCAGTAAAGAGACACATTTTGTTAATGTATCAGGTAGCTTGTTATTCATTTATTGAACATAATCGGATGGGAATGATATCATTGCCCCACTACACCAATAGATACTTTTCAAGTATGATTCTTTCGTGTACCTAATAACATACCGATCAGATGAAATGACTGGTATCATGTGAAAGCACTCAAATATGCTACCTCCAACACTTAGGCTTGGAGTTTTGTGAAATGTTCGTGTACCTTCCCCGATTTTTATTGTCGCATTTTTTACATTCTTGAAACCATGCTGAAATCAGTTTGGAGGTTTCAGATTATTGAAAATTTAAATATGGTTGTCGCGAAGGTACATTTACACCGTTCCGACGACGCAAGTTGTTGCTGCAATTTCTTGCGGCAACTTGTCGCTGTTCGAAATACTTTCAATCTGTCAGTTTTCACTGCCAATATTAAAAATCACTACTGAATGTTACAGAGGTGAACGCCTACATTATCACAACTAATATATGATTTCATTAATTTTTAATTTTTGTGTAATAAATTCACCTCACTACTTTTCTTGATTTCTTCAGTTTCGAAATAGTAGTTTACCTAACAAAAGCATCTGCAATCCTGTGCAGAAAAGTCACTCTATGCACGTGTTAGGTACCTACATTCTTTATTTTACTAGCGTGTGGAAAAAACAAAAGTTAACATGAAGATACATTTAGTATTACATACATATCAACAAATTATCTATTACCTAATAATATTGAACGTGCACTTTGCAAATTAATTTCAGAGGCTAATATGTTTTCCAACGAAACAGATTTCGGTTTTCCACTGCTTTGTCAGCAACTTGGCTGGAAGACATCATAAAGTTGAAGAAGGTCGAGTTTGGCTGACAGATTTATTTTTTTATTTTTGCAAAGGTAATTCAAAATGACAAATGAAAAATGTCAGATGTTTATTATTATTTGACATTCATTTGATGAGGTTCATACCATTGAATTGAAACATACTTTTCTTTTTATTGAAAAGTATTGAAGAATTCTGATTAAATTCCTTCATTTTCCAGTCATTTTGTAAGCTACAACCATACAAATATATATTTTGAATAATCAAATGTCAGTATACTCCCCAAAAACAGATTGACGTTTCCGCCCTAGTACGGAAAAGTGACTCTTCCTACACTGAAATGAGTGCAGAAAAGTGGACTTTTCCGCACGCTAGTAGAAAAAATAATAGCATTATTCAAAATTTCCTTCACGACGAAACCACCTCATATTTGTAGTTCAACAAATTTAATATGGAAATAACTAGGGCGCTGCAACATATTAGACCAAATAACATTCATGCAACTTGAAAAACTTGCATGAATACATGCAACTTCCTTTAGTTGCAGAGATAGATTGCATCGTCGAAACAGGATGTTATACAATAAACAATTGTGCATATAACTATTGAGGTCAGTATTGGCCGGATCTAATAAATTACTAGCTGCATGTCGATTTACTTGCCGTAATCTGCCTGAGGTATCGTCTGTGAAAGCGGCAGGCAATATCAAAGATGATTCAGCAGTGGATGAATTGGTATTCCTTGTACAGTATGCGAATCGCGACAAGGAACTAACAAACCAGAAAGCACATACTAATTTGTGAGGAATGACAAGGATTTTGCTACGTTACGGCATGTCATTTGTTTTTATCTGAATATCATATATTAATATATTTTAAATGAGAACAAATTCTCTCCTCTGAGCTTATTTATGAAGCGATAGTGGTTTATTCAATATATATGAATTAATGAGAGAACGAGATCTATTGGAAATGAAAAAAAATATTTGTTCGTATTACTGCTCAACTCAAGTACCTATACATAATTTCTTTCAAATTTTAATTAATAGGCCAATGTTTTCTCTTCAAAATCGAACCCAATTCATGTTCCTTTCATTAAAACTATATTATGAGCTAACAGTTAGTTGTTTTAAGATAGAAGACCCTTGTTGACAGCATGCGTATATTAATGAAGCTTTCTGAACCACTTGACTGTGATTTTATTTAGTTCTTGTTGGAATATCTTGATTTGTTTCAACTTCAATCAATGAAGTTGATGTTAGAGAGTTATTGCAAACTTGCAGAATGTATAAAGTAGGTATATGTTATACATTAGCGCTATATATCGATGTACGTACGACGTTATACATTTTGTTTACTATTGCGCAGGCGTACATGTTATTGTAATGCATACCGTATGCAGTACAATGTGATGTGCAATAACTCTCAATTGAACTTAGTAGAAAAATCATTTCAACAATAATTTTGATTTCATTTTTATAAACTCGGGGGCAGATTTTCAATGGCTAGCCAAGCGTTGCCTTGAGTTAAAATTACCTTCACAATATATTTGTGGGACTAGATATTTGAATCTATATTGAAAATTCGACCCTCGAGAAAGAATTACTGTAATATTGTGAGTATTAGCTGATGAAATATATAATTGTAGAACATATTTATTACTACAACAGGGTAATTTTTATAAACAAAATGATTAAAAACATTGTTTTTATTTTCTTGAGACTTGTCTCTGAGCATGTTTTGTTAGTATTATTTTTCTTTTTTGTTATCGAAGTTGTTAATTAATCTATGTTTTAAATATAAACTATCATGACGAGTGTCGGCCAACCCATCAAATTTCCAGGAAAGAAGTACAATAAAGTATATCATTTGATCCGCTTCATTATTCAGATATCTCAACCTTTCCTCTGTTATATCTTGAAATATTCCTCTGGGATTAGTGGAATGAATTAATAACCTTCATCTATCTCGAATCACTTGGTACTCCAAAACATTTGAACGCGTTTCACGCTCATGTGATTTGCCTCGAGCTTTTTAAATATAGAGTGTTCTGTGAGGCCTTAGAAACATAAATGCTGGTTGTCTGCATCCACACTGATTTACTTCACATCAATAATAAATCATCAATGAATGAATGAATGAATTTATTGATGTCTTACACAATCGTGCTTACACAAGTCAAATTACAAGATAAAATGTGAAAATAACAAATTTACACATAAATAAATTACATAAAATACATAAACTACTGATGAAACATAAACATTTAAAACCAAGTCACATTGTGCGGTCATACTTTTCCTGATTTGTCTTGACAAATTTCAGGCATTCGTAAATATACTGTGATGGTACTGTTAATATACCCAGTTTAGTGAACTCACCCCTGACGTCCTCTCTATATTTCAAGCTTAACATGTACCGAACAGCTCGCCTCTGAATGCTAAAAATCCTATTTGCATGTGCTGAGTGGCCCCAGCAGAGAATTGCATAACTGAATAAGGACTGGAACAATGCGTAATATGCCTTCAGCAACACGTCAACACTGACAACATTACTGAGATTTTTTAAAAGATATGTTATATTACAAAGCTTTTTTGATAAATAGTCTACATGAGGTTTCCAGGTTAGAGTGGAATCCAAAATAACGCCCAAAAATTTTACATTTGTGTTGATGACATTGTCATGACTTCTTAGGGAGAATATAACGTAGTCAGTTTTGGAATTGTTGAGACATAGCTTGTTGCAGTTGAACCATTCGTTAGCTCTCGACTGTGCCTCTTCGATACTCATGCTAAGATCATTAGAAGATTTTTTTTCGATTAATGTTGTATCATCGGCGAAAAGAACCAGCTCAGTGCTCGGTATAGCCTCTGGTAGATCATTGATGTAAATTAGAAATAATAGTGGACCAAGAACCGAGCCCTGAGGGACTCCATATTCAACCAACGATATCTCAGAGTAATTTTCTTTGAAGTAAGTCACTTGCCTTCGCTCACTCAGATAAGATGTTATGAGTCGGATTATATTTTCATCAAGATTGTAATATTTCAATTTACTTAGGAGAATGGTATGAGAGACACAGTCAAATGCCTTTGAGAGGTCACAGAGCAAGCATCCAACAAATTCCTTGTTTTCAAGACCTGAATTTACTATATTCATCAGTTTACTTATTGCTAAAGTTGTAGAACGAACTGGGCATTTGTGAAAAGGTTATTTTCTTCAAAATGGTTATTGATTTTCAGTTTCAGTATTTTCTCATATAATTTTGATAAGATAGGTGGTAACGAAATAGGCCTGTGATTTGCCATCTCGTTAGGATCACCTTTCTTCAGGACAGGTATAACTTTTGATATCTTTAAACAGTGTGGATAAAGACCCAGTCTGATACTCTCATTGAAAAGTTTAGTCAGTGGAGGTATTATCAAGTTTTTTACTGATTTTATAATGTCGACACTTAGATCGTAAATATCCCTGCTTTTGTTGGTTTTCATATCATTTATGGCATCTCTAATATCATTATAGGTTACTCCTGGTATGATCAATCTTGAGGTCAGCGTTCACTTGGGCTTGGCTTGACAAACTAATCCGGCGACGGCGCTACGATATATTATAATGAATATTTATCTCATATATGAACCCATTTTACAGTTTGTTTTCGTCATCCTTGTTTACATCGATATATCTGGCATCAAAACTAATTTCTGTCTAAATGTTGAATTGATGTTGAACTATGTTGCCGGTTCGTTAGTTATCCCTACTTCTTTGATGGTCTCTTAGACCGTTAAGACAAGGACGCAAGATACTATCATCTGGCAACGCCTGTCTATGTTTGGACGAAGGGTGATGAAGTAGTTATTCATATACAAAGGGAATGAAGTAGATGTTTATAATATATGTGATCAGATAGGTTTCCGCGGTCAGTTGTATGTTGTCGTTAAGTTCGGGTTGAACCGCATCTGGATCGACGTTTCTGTCGATTTTGGAGCCATTTTCAAGAAGTTGATACGACTTCACTGTGAAATTCCAATTCATCACTCCTCAGCTGTTGTCACAGGAAAAAGATTTGTGTGAGGAATTGTGTTTTCGGGTTTCATTCCGTGTTCTGTGGTTTTGATCCTCTGAAGGATAATTGTCACAACGTTTCGGCAAAGTCTCATTTGCCATCCAGTCGAGTTCGGAGATCGAAACTCAATCATCACCTAGAAGATGGCAAATGAGACTTTGCCGAAACGTTGTGGCAATTATCCTTCAGAGGATCAAAACCACAGAATACGGAATGAAACCCGAAAACACAATTCGTCACATATATATATATATATATATATATATATATATATATATATATATATATATATATATACGAAGTCTTTTAGCATCAGGTAGGCCTTGTTACTTCCTCCCTACGCCAAACATCACATTACATACTATGGTTGCTAGAAAAAAACTGCGAAAACGGAAACGTTAAGTTTCGAAAAAAAAAAATGTGTTTTTTATGATAGGTGCGAACCATAAAATAAACTATATCCCCTCACGGGCATGAAGTACTACACTGTTATGTAGTGCGAAATTAGGCAATGAAAGCACAACAATGTTTTTTGTTTGAAAGTAATTTTTTGTAGTGCATTCATTTTGCTTCTGAATTATTATTGGAATCTATACGTAATGCTAGGTGAAATCTTTGACAGTTTTTTTAGTATTTATGAATATGTTTCGAAAATGGAAACGGATTTGGTTTCGGCTCAGAACCGTTACCGAAGATAAGTATTTTCATATACTTTATACTAGATTCTGCCGCCGATTTTGTCCGTGTAGAAGTCGAACCGAACTGTTAGTCAGCGCACGCCGGTGGAGATTCACATCTCGCATGCTATTCTCCAACTTGTTTTACATAATATAATATTTGAGTTATTGAATTTTCGTCCAATCGTACTGAAATATAGCCTATATTAATCTCTAATAGGGTGGCTTTCAGGTAGAAAGAGAATTTCCATGATCGGATCAGTATTTCCGAAGATTACTCCCTTCAAACAAAAAGTAATAGACGTCACCTCTTTATAATAGTAGCATAGATTAGTTCTTGTATTTTCGTGGAAGGCAAATTCACATTATATGAGAAGTTGACTGATAGGAAGTGTTTCATTTACAAGTAACTATTTTCATTTAACGCAGCAACTTTTCGGAGTAGATTAGAAATATGCCTTTTCACATTAATATATAGACTCTATCAATTCCTAATTTTTCATCACACGAGAGTTGCATACGCTATTTTATCTACACCTGATAAATAGTGGAGAACTACAAATATTATATTTATATTGCAAACAATAATACTAATTTAACGCATTTCTTTGAAAAATTCTACAAAATTGTAATTAATGGTATTACTTCGAGAAATAAAACAATGAGAAATGAAGAGAAGATCAAAAATTGAAAAAAAAATTACTCGATACCGGAGTCGAACCCTTGTCTCTTCCAACTAGCTAACATAATCTCAGCGCCTTAGACCGCTCGCCTCTCCAGAAATAAGTTTGAAAAAATAAAATGATAAATCATGCATTTGACAAATGAGAAATTTAACCATTCTAACTGTATTTCTGCCGGTGAAGGTGTCGAAGGTGATTCTCCCATATCGCTGGTATCAGACATTTTGTTATGACTATCGAAGTTTGGATATATTCTTCAAAAATTCAATTCCTATTCCGATTTTGACTTGACAAACGTCAAATGCAGAGCATGCACGCTTGATTGAAAGAATAATGGGGTTCTCTTGGTTGAAAATCTGTATCGTAATGAAAAAATCTGTTACGAATTATAAAATATAACTTTTTCACCCGAGTCGAAATAGGGCTATAATTCGAACCATATCTTACCCAAATTATTTTTTCGAGAACTGATGAACAGGAAGGTGGAATCGTCAACAAGAAATATTTTAATGAAAAACTTGTTGGTATGCCGCGCATTTAATTTTTATTCAATTTTTGCTAGAACTTTTTCGATAGAAGTGCCTACGTCGCAGCGTCAAAAATATTTCAGATTGATGTGAAATTCACTGAATAATATAGCATTGTGATTTCCATAAACGAATAAGACATAAGAGACCGAGAGACACGCTATACAGTTAGAAAACCATTGAACTTTTTACGATTCAATTTGTTCAGTACAGTAGGTACGTACTGTCACGGAATGTTCAAATTCTACCAGCTTAAATACCCAGAAAACTAAGAAAAAAAAATACTCATTCGATGCACAAATTTAATCACTCTGAAAATTTTCTCGAAAGAAACGCTTCGGCCCTAAGAAATTGTATTAATTACAATTTTTTTCATTCCATTTTTCGATGTATTGATCATTTTCATTTTTATTTTATACTAAATGGCATCGAAATCATTGTTTATTTTTTTTTCTATCATATTTGATATACCTAGAAATGTGTTTCTTTCCTAAAAGAACCAATACCTACATATTATACAAATTATCGATAAAGGGCAAATTTCACTCATTGTAAACAACTACGCCAATGTATAAGCCAGCCATGTGGAAGGAAGCAATAATTAGACCTTCCTTCAGCGTGTTTCCGTAATCGAAACTGCTTTCCGAAACCTCATGCCTCATCACCATCTGTCCGTTAGGGGCTGAACTAAAAATGTCGGTAATTTTCAACGTATTTTATGAAACTGGTTCAAATAGTGGGAAATGCCGCCAAATTCCTAATTCTAATTGCATTTCGCAAGGAAGCATACTAACAGTTTGATTTTTTTTAGAATATACGTAACTTTCACAGGGCTTTCGGTTGAAATAATAAAAATGCCTTGTTTCCGAATTAATTTCGAAAATACAATTTTTTTTTTGGAAATTTTGAAAAAAGATGATTTTTTTTATATTCATTCCAAAATTCAACATTTTTTCAATAAGTGTGCCAAATTTGAACTCAAGATGACTTATGGTTTCCAAATGCAATTGGAAATGAACATGGAAGACACTGATCGCCGACCTTAGAATACATAAATAACTATAGAAAGAACCAGAACAGAAGTCAGTTAGCGAACTTCTAGTAGAGAGAGAGCGTTCAATGTGCATAAGTGGTCTCCTAATCAGAACCGGCCTTGGGCACGTTCGAACGGTGACAGCGTCTGGGGAGCCTGCGGATATTACAAAGGCCGGCTCTGCTCCGAAGAATATATTTTTACGGGGTACGTTGCGTTCTACCCACATTTCATAACGCCTACAGTCTCGGAACATATCCGAATGATGTCTGTCGCAAAATTCACCGAATATTCTGCAATTTTCATTAACCTAACCCATCCTAACACCTTCATTGTGGGCATATAGACAAGGATGAATGCTTTTGCAAAAGTTGAATCATTCGGATATGTTCGGAGACTGTGGTTGTTACGAAATGTGGGTATCCCTTTTACGTTCTTTCGATGATATAAGGTATTGCAATATTTCTTTATAGGTTTGTTCTGGTTCGAAGATCCAGAACTGTTTCAAACCTGCGCAGGACATGATGCGTAGAAGCAAAAAATCCCAGACAGTCCAGGACAGTCTTGAACACTTGGTTGAACCAGAACGCTCTTTTTGAAAAGAATATCAGTTGTCGGAGTTTCTAATATAAAATGAAAAAAATGACGATAGGGATGGAGATAACTTTTTTAGCAGGGAGAGAATCCTAATACTTTTGGATTTGTATAAATCATACAAACCAAAAGTAGGTAGAGGAGAAATTAAGAGCGTAAACAAAATGTGGGAAAAATTATCCATAGAGTTATCCAATAGATGCCATATCACCATTCACCCTTCGAAATGTGAAAACAAATTTAAAGTATTGGAGCGATCCTATAAAAAAGTGGCTGACAACAATAATCAACTTTAACAAGAAGAAACTAAGGCCTATGCCACAGCTTACAGCTTAATTAACTATAAGCAAACACCTACCCTACCTGCCTACCTGCGACTTGAACTTGACTGCGCATGCGCATCGAGAACAGTTTTCATCAGTTCTCGCTCAAGAGCAAAAACAAGTCGTGATAGTTCAGGACGGTCCGAGATCATTTTAAATGCGAAACCAGAACAGAGGATTCATCAATCCGAACTTGTCCTCGACAAACCAGAACGCTCTTTATTAACTGCGCATGATCCTGACGTCCGAGAACCACAATTTTTCAGAACCAGAACAAACCTTATATTTATTCGGAATAACGGATTCAGGTCGTCCCTTTCTAGGGTGAAGTTGTATCAGTGGAAATTTATATGTTTCAGATGACGGTTCGATCTCAGTACGTTATTTTTTTTATTGACACCGACACGTACAAGTAGCAAGTGGAAATCTGTCAAAAACTAAAGGATCCTTTTCAGGGAGCAGTAGAATTCTTACTGCAAGTGCAGTAAAATGCAAGTGCGCATGCTCCGTAGAGGCTTTGCTGCAAATGCAGTAAAAATTTCACTGCTTCATGAAAAGGGGTTGAAAGCAGTGGAATCTGTGATTTTCATGTCATTTATGCTATTGAAACTTATTTGTATTTGATTATGATTTCCAGAAACTATACCAAAAACCCAATTACACTGTTTGGCTGAGAGCCGATTAGTAGATTCCCAATCAGGTCTATTCTGCGGTGGCCTATTGATTCTTGAATATCATTAGATTATTGAAAAATATTCGAGAATGGGACCCATAATGCAATTTTGGTGCAAATCAAAATTTTTCAATAGATAATGTTACTCGAAGATATTTCAGAAGTCTTTATGATGTATATTTATATTCTTCTATAACAGTTGTCAATTATTTTCAATAACCATTGCAATATTCAATATTGATAGTTATTCAAAAGATTCACCAGATAATAGACCTGAAAATAATGATATGGAAAATCCACATAATTAAAGTAGAATTGGATGAACTGAATTGTTTATCTCAGTGGAGTTTCATTTCATTACTAGACTGAATCACTATTCAATCCATAGCGATGTTTGTATAGTACCTTGAAGTACTACCTTCCAAGCTCAAGTGTTTTCGTTTAAATGAAATTGTATAAAATTTATTTTATTCATAACAAAACAATATTTTGTTCAAAAAAAATAATAACATGATATCATTAAATATATAAATCAGTAGGGGCCCAAGGATAGACCCCTGAGGAAGGTCACAACTGATTTCAAGATTTATAAACTGAGGGCCGATTTAGACATTTCTGTTTTAATCTTAGTCCCTATTTCATTTGAAAATAAAGTTGATTTTAGACGTCTATGTAGGAGCATTTGAAGAATTAAGTCTGTTCCAGTCTTCCCTAGAATCTCAAAATTGTTACTCAGGCAGCATTTTAATGTGATCAATAACCACCTGATTCCTTGATATAGAGTGTTGAACTAACTGGCCTTCAAGGATTTAGGGCTAAAACAGAGATGTAAAAATTGGCCCTAACGTGAATTAGTCACTGTCAACTGATTTGTCAGTAATGATGGAACTCACCCAGTCACACATTTTCCACCTGGAACCATATCCAAGATCAAGAGGAATAATGAACAATGTCAAACCTCTTGATTAGATTCATAAAGATACCAAAACATTTTTGTTGAGATTTTTTGTATAGTTCGAGAAAGCTGAGCATGGCAGAGTGAGACGACCTCTGTGTTGACTAATGTTGAACATGCCACTCTTGAAGGCAAATTCTACATTTCTTCATATTTGTCTTCTAACATTTTCGACAAAATGACTAATATGGAAAAAAGTCTGTTGGTATCCATGAAGCTTCAAAAAATGGTGAAACCTTAGCTTCTCAAAATTTTTTGAAACACATCCTCTCGACTATTAATCAGAAGTGTATTTTTTATTGAATTAGCAACATGTTTGAGCATATTAGAGCCGATTTGATTTATTTTAAAGGAGTTTGAGGCTCTTGCAACTGGATATCATACTTTTATCGAGTGAAAATGAATACCATATATTTTGGCACCTTATCTTGAGAATTTTCATAATTCCCATTCATTTCAATGTTGTCCGAGAAAACATAACGCCTCCATTTTTTTCAAACTATTGAAATGATCCAAAATTTCTGACAATATTCTTAAGATCTTTTAAATAATGTGTATAACACACGCTATGTTGAACAAATCGGAGGGGTTACTAGACGAACTCTGAGGGTAAAGCAATGAATGAAAAGTCTGAAAATGTATCCTCTTGAATATTTTCAATGTAGGTCATTTTTGTTGAGGCACTTTGCATAGCTTCTCTAGACACAAATTTGCTATGCCTCTATATTTTTCGTTTTTAATGGACCTATATCTAGGACGGATCAAAGAGTTCGTTGAGTAATTGAATTGCAATGTCTTACTGCATCTTTCAGTTTATACACCAAATCTTGCATTTCTTGGGATGTACAGCTGAAATTAACACTTTCCATCTTTTTTTGTTGAGTATCTAAATGAAACTGTTCTGCTACCAAACTTATCCTAAAAATTGGGCCATCTGAAGAATCCATTGTATTTGACTGAAATACATAGAATGAGATTTTTTTTCATCTGGTTAAAATACATTGTTTTAGAATCTCACCTTCACAATATAATCAATTTTCCATTTAGCATCCGTAACATGAGGTAAAGCCCCAGTTATATTTAATAAAGATGTTTCAATACCAATATTATTTCTCTCAAAATATTCGATATATAAATTTGCTCTTACAGAAGGTAGGCCACAATCAGATAAGTAGCGAAGAATTGCATCTGTGGATGATCTTCGTCTTGCAAAGTTTGCTGATATAGAAAGTAGAGCAGCATATAATTCTTTCACAGCATCAGGTTTGGATTGATACAAACCTATCATACCTAAAACACAGCATTTCGGTAACACTGTTCTACAAGATATTTTAAATCTTGCTGAGGCGGATACAAGAGGCCAACTCAACTCAGCAACTGATAACGAATAACTTGAATTATCAACTTATTACCTAGTTTATCTGTTACTTGAGAATTGTTAAAGGCGGATTCAAGCAACCCAACTCGAATTATAATTCAACAATTCTTAAGTGACATATAAAAAATGGGAATTTCCATGATGAGCCTGAATCGGCTTGGAGTTATTTATAGGTTAAGTTGGTTGCTTTGAAACTCTTCTTGAGCGAAAGTTAAAACATAGGAGTTTCCAAGTCATTAACTTGTATGAATGCCCTTATTCAATCCTGATGATTAATCTGAGTTGATAAGTTAAGGTGGCTTGCTTGAATCTGCCTTCAAGTTGGGAAGTTTCCACTTATCTATCACTTGAGAATAGTTCAGTCCCTTGCCATAATCATAATAACATTTTTGATCTATTTTCTATAGCACGAGAGAGTTGGCAATCCAAATAATTCAATCTAGGTTCGACTTACTATGAATTTCTTCCTTTCCTGTTAAAATTGAAAAACAATTATCTAGCAATTTTTTGTAAACAACATCATTTATAATATTTGCATTTTGTGCTAACGATATGGAGTTTTTATAAATGTCTTCTATATTCATTTTCCGTTTAATTTGGATTTGGACAGGGCTCAGGCCATTGACGTATTATAACATGGACTGGGTGTCGCCGTGTCACAGTAAAGGATATCCTTTACTGTGGCCGTGTCGCTTAACCCAACCCTCAAATACAAGTTCTTGCGGCCCGAATAGTGTTGCCAAGGGGAAAGAATGAAATTATGCTCCTCCCCATCCAAAATTGTGCGATTTCATCCGAAATTATGCGATTTTTCAAAACTATGTACAATAGTTATAAAATTGATGTTTATCAGTTAATCAGTTAAATTTTTTTCCATAGTGGTGCTGCGATCTCAAATTGAAATCCCACATACCTATCACTTTGCCGTATCATATGAATTAAAAGTAGAAACCTTTTGTGTGAAAGTGTTATTGTTGGGATAATTGTGCTCTGTTAAAATAATTTTCATCAAAAGTGTATACAGTGTTTTCAAAAATATTTATACTATATAAATCGTCGAATGGATCAAACACCTATTACAAAGAGTAGGTGTTCGTAGAACGTAGAACATATAATCTTTGCCTATTATTCTTTTCTCATACATTAATTCGATTAATATTGCAACGCCTCTTCGGAAAAAACTTCAACTGAAAAGCACCACTCTGACAACTTTAAAAGTTGAACTTTTCCTAATTAGGAATTTGACATCGCTTGAAATTTTGAAACCGTATAAGTATTTGGTAAGCGATTATTCCCATTTTCACTTTTCATGTGGAAATCATTCATGAGCTGAGCTTAATAAAAATATTAATTATAATTTCAAGCATATCCCAAAATAACATTGCATTCATTGCGATCATTGTGCGAAGACGTTCAAAATTGTGCGCAAATCGCACAATTACGCTCCGATTGGCAACACTGGGCCCGAACCAACTAAGGGCATCTGCGTCATAGTCGTCATCGTCATAATGTGTTATGTCATCAGTAATATGTGTTGCATACTTAGATTCCGTAGGTAATCAGTTCTTTTCTGGTATCCTATTGAATCTTAAATATTTACTAGATTATTGAAAAATATTCAAGAATGGGACCAAATGAAATTATGGTGCCTATTGAAGATTTTCAATAGTCAATATTTTCGGGTATTGAATAATATATTTCAATAAACCACTAGGTACCTATAAGAAATTTCAAAAATATCAGTGGTGCCTTTTCTATTTTCTTCTATAACAGTTATTTTCAATAACCAATATTTAGTGTTATTCAAGATTCACTAGAATAGCATATGATTCGTATAAGTATTCCTTGTTCCTCATATATAGATTTTTATCGATATTGGTCATTTTTTCACGACCTTCACTGTAATGAAATGTTCAATTCATATAGTTTTCAGTATGTGATTTGAAAATGTTTTTTTTTTATACATATATCATGCATTGAAAAATGCACTCTTATGATTTCGACTCTAAAAAATCCTATGTTTTCATTCAATGACCATAGCAATTTTCCATTCACTTCAACTGAAGCAATAGATTATTCAAAAATTGGCATTGAAAAAATTTGGACATCATTGTTGTCTTAGGTATAAGATTTGACATTCCTTCAAGAAGTATTATATCTCACATTGAGAATAAATGGGTGAAAAGGGCTTCAAAAAATCGCAAACACAAAGCAACAGATCAACAACTCCCTCACTGTAAAACGGATTTTTGGCTATGTAAATATGCAACAAGTGATACATTTTGTGACGTCACTCGTAAGTGGTGACGCAGTTGCCCTTAGTTTAATATGTTCATGCCATTTTAGGCGTGGGGATCAATCCTCTCACTCTAATGCCCAGTCCATACTATTAGGTCAATGGCTCAGGCACAGAACACCCTATCTACACAGAAGCGCAACTTGATGGCGGTCCCTTTGATCTTTTGGGTTTGGGGTCAATTTTTCGTAACCTTGATTTAAAGCTTGACTTGTATAAATGTCATTTCTTGGCGGTAAATTCAAACTGTCGGTTGAAATACAGTTCAAGTGATACACCTTTGTAAACTTTCTAGACTGAGCGACTGAGCATTTCTGCTTCTGAACTGAAATTGGGGCATTTTTAATTCCATTTGAAGATACGACCCTAGGAAGGTCTCAATAATTTAGAACTTACATTTCCCCTATCAAATTCATCTAATGCTTTGTTGATCAGCAATCTACATTCCCTTATTCCAGATATAAACGGAGAATTTGGATGATTCCCAAAATAATTTTAATGAATAGGCTTACTGTTTTCTGCAGCTTAAAAAAAAGTAGATTGAAAAGTGGTGTAGGCAGCTATTTAATGTTCAAATAGTTTAAGAGTAATCAACTGAATTGCAGGAACGAACGTTTAAAACTATTCTGTCTGATCATGCTTCCATCCGATAATAATAAAATTTATCAGTAGAAATAACCCAAGGACATTGATAATTGTTCGAAAATTTTATTTCTGTGACCCTAACAACACAAGTGTGAGGTTGACAATATACAAGCCAAGCTTTCGATTCGGTCGGAGCCAAAAAGTACCCCCGTTAGTTGCAATGATTATATACTCCAAAGGATGGCTCATTTGCTATCTACGTACGTTGATCAAATTTCAACTGCACATACGCGGATTTGCATTGTCCTTTGACGTCACACGGCCTACATAACTGATGTTCTGCCATAAGAGCACGTAGGTCCGGTGACGTCACGGAAGACATAAAATCTCCGAACTGGGCCATCCTTTGTAGTATATATTCGTTGCGTTAGTTGGGGTACTCTTTGGCCGGAACGCTTCAGTTGCGCTTCTGTGTAGATAGGGTGTTCTGTGGCTCAGGGCTCTTACATTGGCTGCGTCTAATAGCGGTTAAAACTGCTGCACAAAATTCTACAGTCTTCCAAGGTGAAATGTCAAATTTTGTATAGCAGCTTTAAGCGCCGTGAACTGTAGACGCAGCCGAACTAGTCTGTAGCTGCGTTTGAGTTGAAGCCCCATCGGGCAAGCAGGGCATTCAGTGCAATCAGTGGTCTGATTCTAATTCCTCGAATTCGATTGTCGAGTGGCTTAGAATATGCGTATATTGTCGGCACAGAGCATGATACAGCCGCAGTCTAAGCTTCTCGAATCGAATTCGAGGAATCAGAATCAGACCACAGGTCTATTCTGGTGAACTATCGATTATTGACTATACCACAGAATCATTGAACTATTAAACTACCATTATATATTGGGATTTCAAGTAGGGTCACTGGATCTAGTAAGCTAAGCGAAGCTTACTAGATCCAGCGACCCTAATTTCAAGCCAAGTAAAACGCTACCTGGTGGCAGTTGACGAACTAAACTTGTCTATTGACAATTGTCTGTCAAGGTCAAGCATTGACGTAACATACGTCAATGAGATATGAGATCAAATGTTTCATGATTATTACGTTATTCAGCTTGGAGTTCGTATCGCGTAAGATCACATCTTACTCAAAACCACAAGTGGTACAGGCAAGTTATTGATATTGATGGAAATACTTCAATATAAGTACTCCTACTCATTCTGCAAACATGCCTAGAGACTAGAGATATGCCTACCAAGTACCAAGAAACCTTCATGAAACCGATACTTATAAAAATAGCAGTCAATTCACTTTAATATTTATTCACTTGGATGCTGCTCGCCGATCCTAACTCATCAAGAAAATGCAAGAAGAACTTAGCTTTGGCTACTGAAAATGTCTTGAATCGAAAAGAAAATTCAAGTTCACATCCAAAAATGTATCAAATAAAATAGTGAATACTTGGGGCTTGATGGATATATGGTATAAAACTATTGACATGTGCCGAGATTCAGCTTCATAGTGATCTTAAAATATAATATAATGTATTGCTATTTTGCTCTGGTATCAGGGTTGCCAAAGTATTCTTTACTCACCTACTCCAAGAAATTAATTTCTACCCCAGTTGAATGTACGGATTCATATTCAGTTCGAAAGGAATAGTCGCCGATTCTTTTGATAATTAAATAAATTGAATAAAAAATTTACAAAAAATTAACCTACTGTAGTTTCAGGAAAAAAGGCTTGAATCTACTAGACTAGTATAAATGTTGACGCCCGAAACGATCCTGGCGCGCTCTCAATAACATTATCGTATTTCTTTTGAAACTCTGGGCACAGTAGAGATCTCTACTGTGCTCGAAACAAGTTCTGTTCCATTGTTTCAAATGGCATCAAAAGCCCGGCTAAGGCTGGATTCAGACAAATCCGATTGATCTTACGACGATCTGATAGCTTTCTGATTGGTCTAAATTCGAATTGAGACCAATCAGAAAACTATCGGATCGTCGTACGATCGGATTTCGGATCTGTCTGAATTCAGCCTAATGCACTGAATGCCCTGTTCGCTAGATCGGGTTCATCTCTAACGTAGCCAAGGCAGATAGGGACCGTTCCCCGGATCGTTTAGCGCGTCATCTCGAACGCAGCTTCACAAAAAAAGATCGAAGAGCCTCCTTCAAGTTGCGCTTCTGCGTATGTAAATGAGGTGTTCTGTGAAACGTGCAACTCTCATTGACGTAATATAACATGGACTGGGCATTAGAGTGAGAGGATTGATCCCCACGCCTAAAACGGCATGAACATATTAAACTAAGGGCAACTGCGTCACCACTTACGAGTGACGTCACAATGTATCATTTGTTGCATATTTGCATAGCCAAAAATCCGTTTTACAGTGAGGGAGTTGTTGATCTGTTGATTTGTGTTTGCAATTTTTTGAAGCTATTCGAAGTATTCAATAGTGTATTGTTTTATGTTTATGGATATTTGAGACCTTTTCAATTAACTTTTTAGTGTTTATGCGTTTGTGTAGAGTCGAAATCATAAGAGTGGATTTTTCAATGCATGATATACTTATAAATAAAAAAAAAATTCAATTCACAATGAAAACTATATGAATTGAACATTTCATTACAGGGAAGGTCGTGAAAAAATGACCAATATCGATAAAAATATTTATATGAGGAACAAGGAATACTATGTATATGAATCATATAAGCTATTCTAGTGAAGCTTGAATAACACTAAATATTGGTTATTGAAAATAACTGTTATAGAAGAATAGGTATTATGGGGCACCACTGATATTTCTGAAATATCTTGTAGGTATACCTAGTGGTTTATTGAAATATATTATTCAATACCCGGAAATATTGACTATTGAAAATTTTCAATATGCACCATAATTTCATTTGGTCCCATTCTTGAATATTTTTCAATAATCGTGTGGATATTTAAGAATCAATGGTATACCAGAAAAGAACTGATTACCTACGGAATCTAAGTATGCAACACATATTACCGATGACGTAACACATTATGACGATGACGACTATGACGCAGATGCCCTTAGTTGGTTCGGGCCAAGGATAGTAAACTATTTTTACAGAGGATGGCCCCTATTCGCCAATTTCATTATGCTGTCATTGACGTCATCGCGATTCCGTAAACATAACCAAAAACAGATTCACAATACTAATGTTTTGTTTTATTATTGATAGTCATTTCAATTTTTATGAATTCTTGTCATTAACTAGTATGAAATAAAAATACTCATTATACCTATATTGGGATTACACTGTGAAGGAAGCATTCTTCATAGAAAAGAAGAGATTTTTCCCCGAAAACCAACTGCCCCTTCAATACAGAATGCCTGAAATTGAACAACTCAAGTTGATTGATAATTTGAAATCCAACTGCGGTATGACAGTTGAGGATGGAAGCATGAATTTTCGTTGTCAATTGCATTTATCCACCTGGGCAGTAAACTTTTATATAAAGTAATTCCTTTTCAAGTACTCATCAGGCACCTATCCTAAAATTCATTTCATATGTCTACATTGGGTAGAAACACCGGTCAGTCAGTTCAAGGTCAGTTGCTAAGCGCGAAATGGGGAAGATGACCCAAAGCTTTTAGTAGGTGGCAGCACGACTGCATGTGCCTAACGAGTGATTTTGTAGGTTATGTTTTATTTTTATTTTAATGAATATTTTCAAAAGATACTTAAGAATCATAAGGATGTTTTCTCCAACCGATGGATATGGATGTTTGTCTGTACCAGAACTGGAAAGTTTGTTGAGAGAACGTGGTGAATCCCTCAAAGGAAAAAAAAAGATCTGAGTGAAAGGTAAAAAATTCAAACTGATTACAGAGGTGTTTCGTTAAAAATCATCATAATAACCATCTACTAGCCCTGCTACGTTCTTTTGTAAGTGACTGGAGCATAATCTAGAATGTTCGGAAGCCTGAAAGCTCTTTTTTTTCCAGGGCTACTTCCCACAGCTTTTTCAGTTTTGTTTCTTTTGGAAATGAATGCGTACCTACATTTTTACATCCGAATGCACTACATAAGACCATTTTATGTCGATTTCAAATCCTTATATTCTTAATTATTGCAAAGAAGGGACGTTTAATGTTTTGAATTGTCATTTGACTTGAGAGGCTGTTAAAGGTACATGCAGTGGTGGCGCTCCTAGTGGTAGAGTTTTGCAGCCTTCATCCCCATTGGTATTCACTTTTCAAGTTAAGTTGCTACTGTAATGACCAGTTGCTTTGAGTAGTGGTTCACAGGCAACTGCTTTAGATATCTTTTTAAGGAAAAACAGCTTACCACCGTCATTATGGCAAGTTATTATCAGAGTTGCTACGACGGTTAGCAACTGCGATAACCACTTTACTTAGTGAATATAGCCCTGTATATATGAGTTCAAACCCTGGGACTGCTAATTTTACCTTCACTATCGGTTGAAAAATGACATGTGACAAGTTTCACCAGCGCACTTGTATTCAAAACGTATTCGTCTCTACATCTCTCTCCCACTATTTGGCTGGCTGTAAGGCTGAATTCAGACAGATCCTAAATCCAATCGTTCGACGATCCGAAAGCTTTCTGATTGGTCTAAATTTAAATTTAAATCAGAAACATATCGGATCGTCGTACGATCGGATTTCGAATCTGTCTGAATCCAGCCTAAGTGAGGGAGAAGGAGACCGACGAATACGTTTTGAATACATGAGCGCCAGAAAACACCTTTCTGATTGGTCTAAATTTTAATTTAGACCAATCAGAAATTTGTCAGATCGTCGTTCCATCGGATTTCGGATCTGTCCGAATCCAGCCTAAAATTATGAGCACCAGGGCTTGAAACTCTCAAAAAGAAAGCATCAATCACAACATATCTGTATATAAAATGGCCGCATCTAACAGCTTCCAGCGCTCAAAGCCGCTTCATAAAATTTGACATTTCACTATGTAAATATGTCAAATCTTGTGCAGCAGCTTTAAGGGCTGTAAGCTGTTAGACGCAGCCAATGCTACACATCCAAACATTTGGAATTTGGAAAAATATTTCAAATTTTTTTCTGTAAGTGGTGGTGGTGGAATATAACTTATGTTATTTCAATTATATTTTCCATACCTGATTATATAATTGTATTCTACCCTACCTTTGAAATGTAACACATTTATTTGAAAGTCATAAGCGTTCGGGATTAGTTTGGAAGTTAATTACAGATTATTACAGTCATTATCAAGTTGTGCGCTGGTGAACGCTGTTAGGATACATTTGTTTTTCAGTTTATTTGTTGACAGTTGAATTTGTTTTTGAACTTTGCTGTTTTCTATTCGTTCTGTTTCTATTTTAATGAATTGATATGCTTCCGTATATGTGTTTTAGAGTTTAGAAATAATAAGAACATTTTTAAGGAAGAAACAGTTTTGAATTCCGTACAATATAAGGTAAGTTGAACTTATTGAATTATACTATCAACATTTGTGGCCTTAATCCTGAGAACTGAATTAGCAGTATACCACTTCAACTGAAATTTAAAACCTTGATTTTCTACATTTTCAAAAAGTTCTTGTTTTACGTCATATTTGGCGCTCCAACCACGGAAATATCCAGTGTTCCATCAACTGTTGTTGATTTTCCATTGGCCGACGTTGGACGCCATTTTATAGCGATTATTCGTTGTGGTTGATCGGTAGTGAAAATGTTTAGTTTTTTAGTAATTTGTGTATTGAATTATTAATTAGGTTTAATGTCACAAGAAGTAACAAGAACGTCTTCTGATAGCGTGAGTTATTGATCATATTTCATTTGGTAACCATTTTCTTCCGTTTATTGTTAGATGGCCACAATATAATGGCAAAATAACTTCAATCTCATATTTTTATGTATTTACTACAACAATCAACAGCTATTACAACTACATCCACTACTAATTTTTCAAAGAAGAGTTTGTATCAAGAAATGATGTTTTTTTTTTAAATTTGTTGAAAATGAGTTGAGTTCTTTTGTTGCCTATGATGGTCTTCAAGAGGTGAATGTTGATTCTACAATTAACGTTGCTGTTCTCTTCAAAAATTGGGACAAAAAATGTGGAAAGTAGGTCACTGTCTAGGGACTTTCTAGCCTTTTCCCACTGAAATTCTCAGCTGTCATTGTTTTGTTGTCAAGCTCTCCACTCTCCAGCAAGATATTACTGCTTTTATCATATTAGTTCTCGGATTAAATACATATTTCAATTAATTAGCATTAATTGTTTGCAGAAAACTAAACGAATTTGATTAATCCGGTGAAACTGAGTGGTACATTCATTCCTGGCAAACAAATGAATGATGTACCCTAACCTAATTGTCTGGAAAAACTTGTAGGTATCTCTTAAAAGTGAAGGAATAACGAAAAGCTGAAGATGTCGACTTCAAGTCAAAATAACGGAAGAAAGAGTTCAAACAGCTCTATTGTCAACACGCCTTCCAGTACACCCCTTACAAACATTGCCAATGGAAATTCACAAGTTAGCGCTCAAAGCTCACCTCCTCCCAATAACAATGCCCCGAAATATGGTAAGTTAAACTAGTCTATAATTGTATTCTTCCTTCCAATAAACTGGTAAATGTTCTTTCTTGTTAACAGTGATATGAATCATCATTATCAATGACTCAAATATAGAGAATCTCATTGTTTCAGTTTTAGTTCAATGAAATCAAATCATTTCCATTTGTATTTCATTGCCACTTAGGACAAGGTAAAGTAAGAAGTTGCTAGGTGGGAAGTTGATTATTAGTTTTGTGCCTTATCCTAAGGTGAATTTTGGAATGTATGTTCATACTGTTAATAGTCTGGTTGCAGAAACAACCACTCATAGCTTGACCCCTCATAACCTGCCTGTTTGTGACTTTTTACTAACCTTTCAAGGTTTTATTCATGGATAGTTCAAACAAATTTGACAGTGGGTTTCTAAAAAGATAAGTTGATGGTTTCATTCGAGAAACCATGTTGCGATTGTTGAAAGTGATGGAAATTTACACCTTTAATCCTGAATCATTGAGTGACAGTCCCACACTCTATTTTAAGGAATCTGTAGTTACTAATGGTATACTGCTTGAGTAACATAAGAATGAAGGAAATTCTGAAGCTGATGTAGTTCTATAAAATGCTCCTAAATAGACTTGGGCTTGGTTTTCATAGAAAACAAGGATTAAGATTAATACGGAGATGTATAAATGGGCCCTCACAACACACAATCAAGATTATTGCTAGTTTCAGACAATGCCTTCAATATCTTTTGTTGACACTTTAAAGTTTCAAGAATGACTGCTCGACAAGTCTCTATACAAGTCTCTGTATATATATCTCCATATGTTTTTTCATTGAGACATTATGCTTTACATTACGTAAACTACGAATCATTTTCAAAAGTGGACGGATGTGCTGACCACTACACTATTGAGAACATAAGAACAACTGTTCATTACATACTATAAAAATGTTTCATGAAAAACTACTTGCAAAAGTCTTCCTGAAAAAGAACATATCTGACGGAAATAAATGTTCCTTTGAGCTGTATTCAGACTGTCATGATATAGGTCATGGGCTTCTGGTGATTTTTCAAGATGGGCCTACATTTTATATAGTCTCTTTTTGAAAAGCTATTATGAGTGCTTCGACAAGGCAGATATTTGTGCGGGCAAGGAGCATCTTACTGATTGTTTCAGTAGCACATTTGCTATGTCAACTGTAGGGAAACCCAGAGAATACACAGTGCTACATTGATGAATAAGAATTATTCAGGTTAAATTTCTGTATTCAATCAGCACATCATTACAATGATAAATAAATGACCACTAATTTCAGTTTACAGTTATATACTGCTACCATTTATCTAAGAACTAACTTACCACCGGAAACTTCGCGCTATTTCTTAAATTCCGTGGCTCACCCTTATAGTTGTCAACACTCCTTTGAATAGACAAGGTTGCCACTTATTATTCAAAGTACACTGTCTCAGTGAAAAATCTGGGGTCCACGACAAGGCTAGTTCTATGCTATTTACTATTTACTGAGTACTCATCCTTGTAATAATAATTCTGCTCAGCAGAAGGGTCGCAGGTGTGAAGACAGCTTCAATTTCTGCTTTCAAGTCCTTTCCAATTGATTTTGAACTTTCCTATTCATCATCGGTTGTGAACGTCTCCTCCGTAAAGTTTTGTGAAGTCAAAATCTGACGTTTGATTAAATTCACACAGATTTACAATACATTCTCTAGATGATATTCATTTGAACCTTACCTCAGCTGATGTAATCATCGAGGAAACTACTGTCAACTTGACTCAAAAGTTTCCATCAAACGAGCACAACAAGAAACTGTTGACGCCGAAGCAAGGTTGCACGGAATAACAAAAACTTGGATTACTTACCGTAATGATCCCTTATAACATATCCAAAATGCAAAACCACCTCAGCTTCGGTAGGGTATATCTTTAGTCAGTGAATTCAATGGATTCGTTGTAGAAGTTGAAAAATTATTTGGCTCTTTGAATAGTATACTATTATTGTCAGTAATACTTTAATATGTACCCATTCTATCAAAATTTTGGTTCTAATCTTAAAGAATTGATTCAATCATTTGTACAAATCGAATATAAATTCGACTCGTGCGGACCATAGAGACAAAATTTTTCAGAATTATAATGTTTTAAGTTTGAGGATAGTATCTACTTTCATCAAATGATAAAGCTGGCAAAATCAGACTGAATTTTCGGATTTTCCGAATATTTATATTTATGATTGATGCAAAAACTAACTATCATAACAAGACAGTTTGAATGAATCATGGTTATAAAGAGACATAAATATATGCCTTCAGGCGACTAACAAACCCTCAGGCCAAAGGTACTCGGCTTTGTAAGACCGTCGCCCTCACGGGCTGAATATAGCCTTTGTCCATAAATAACTATTAGTATATATTTTTTTATTATGAATAACTTGTTGATCCAAGAAGCTTATCAGCTATCGTTTTGGATGGAGGGTAAATTTTTTTTAGTGGTTCCTATAACAAGAAGCAAACATTGTATTATGTTTAATAGTTAAAACAGCTATTTTTCAGGGACTTTGGTACCAAATCGAATTTTTGTTGGCGGAATTTCTGCCAACACATTAGAAACTGACCTAATACAACTCTTTGCTAACTATGGAGCTGTAAAGGCAGTTAAAATTATACAGGATAGAGCTGGAGTTTCAAAAGGATATGGTTTTGTAACATTTGAAACTGAGGAAGACGCCAAAAGGTCACTCAGAGAAGCTGACAATATTGTTCTCAGAGAAAGGAAGTTGAACATAGCACCAGCTATCAAAAAGCAGGTAAGTGTTTTTGGTATATTGGAAGTATTTTTGTTACGAACTTTATTATATTATTATTTCACACATCTAATGCCAATGTTGAATCATTTAAAAAAAATTTGGATGTATATATTTGAATTATTCTTAGTATTACCTTTTGATTAGTTTAGTGAAATTTATATACAGGGAGCAATTTAATTGATGCCTTAAAATAAAGGGTATGATTCCTTAGCCCAATTTTATAAGAAAAGTGTATATATACATATGTCCTAAACCTCTTAACTTTTTAGATATAGGGTGCTGAAATTGAAAAAAAAACATTTTCTTATAACTTCACTACTGTTCTAGTCATCTTCATGAAATTTGACATACACCTACTAAGCACCAATATGCATATTTTGATGTTGACTATTTTAATATTTCTACCTGTGGCATCCGTATGAGATGTATACTGGAAGATTTTCCTTAAAAGAAAATATGGTACACCATTGCTTTTTTCGAAAATAAAAATAATTTTTGAAATCCTACAAAGTCAAGTATCTCGCTCGATGCTAGAAATTACGATCAGTAATAATCTCTCATGGGAAAACCATGTGAGATCGATCGCTAAAGTTACTTCCCAGAAACTTGGATTTCTGGTGCAAAGAAATACTTCACTTCTTGTCAGCTTCTAATGATCTACAAGGCTCAGATACGACTTGTCTGGGAATATAGTTCTAATGTATGGAGTTTGGCACCAAAACATTCATTGAAGCTTCTCAATTCTATTCAGAGAAAGGCAATCCGTCTTGTTGGTGATTCTTCGCTCACAGACTTACTCACTTCATTGGACCATCGTACAAGGGTCGGAGACTTGTCTCTTCTATAGATATTTTCACGGTCGGTGCTCTTCTGAATTGTTATCAATTGTTCCACCCTTGGCAATATCTACTCGATACAGTACAGAATTCCCACCTTTTGTTGTGAACTTGGAGACCTGTTGAACCTCTCTTGCTCAGGGATCTTTTTATTTAAAACTACAGAGGAACTAAGGCAGAAAATTGTAATCACCAAAAGATAAGAGATACTCCTGGAATGTTTGAATTGTTGTAAAATAAATGATTTCAAAAATGACTTTTACTTTTGGTACGTACGTACGCCGCTGGTAGAAATATTTAAAAATCTACATCAAAAAATGCCTATTTGTTGAAAATATCAGAAAATGAATTTTTCTTGGAATTTCAACACCCTATAGCTCAAAAGTTAAGAGCTCAATTGAATTACCCTATATATATATATATATATATATATATATATATATATCTTAAACTTTTATAATAAACAAATTCTAATCTTTTAAGCCATTCAGCCGGGCATTTGATGCGTCTAGCCCACCGACAGTAGCAGCGGGAAACCCTGCTCATTTTTTTTTCCCACCTGGAGCTGCAGTGCCGTATTTTCAAGGAGGTGTTGCCTATTACCCACAGCCTGCTCCTGCTGCTCCTGGCGATCCCAATGCCCAGCAACAAGTGTACCAACGTAAGCAACTATACAACAATAATGAATTTATCCAAAATGTACTTTCAGAAAAACCTTTAAAATTCATCGAAAAAAAAATGAATTGAAGCAACAAGCTACCTTGTGAATTGTTACTCTAATCAATTCACAATTGATTTTGCTAATTTCTTAACGGAACATCAATTGGTTTCCTTGCCAGAGTTCAAAATGGGATTTTGTTATCCAGCTGACTTTCTCACCTCTTCATGAAATTATGAAAAAAATACCATATATTAGATTTGCACCTTTTGTTTTTGAAAAGAACTTGATGAAAAATTTGTTGCCCAAATATCTCAAGATAACTTGATTTTGTTTTTTAGATAGAAATGGTGATATCTATAAAAAATAAATGATATTCTATTGGCATTTTTAGAAAAAAACACAATATTTTTTAGGCAATTTATCTTTTCTCTATATACTTAAATCACTGACTCACTAACTTTTATGTTATAGAAAAGTGATCAATATCCCTTTTCTATCAAAAATTTCATCATCTTCTCAAATTCAGTGATTTTTCTGATATTTTCTAAATCCTCAGGTAATTTATTGTACTTTAGGAGAATGAGTTTTATACTCGATATTTCAGTTTAGTGATTTTCCTGATATTTGTGAATGTAATTTATTATCCCTGGATAATGATTCATAATAGTTATTTGTTTTACTAGACAGCAAAGTAGTAGATTGACTGCCGCGGCTGATAGTTCATAGCTGAGCATAGCGAGGCTAGGAATTCAGCTAAGGCAGTCAATCTACTTTGCTGCTGAGTTGAACATATAATTTTTTCTCCGATTATTTTTAATGATATATGTAGAATATTGTATTTGCAAATTATTCCAATTCTCACAATATTTTTATTTTTACTGTAGTGATAAATTGAAACAGAATCTGATAAAAATCGCAAGTGTTGGAATGGTTGGTGACTATGGAAATGTATATGTTCATAGTAATTATAGTTTGACAACATAATGGACAGTGATAGCGACTTAGAAGTACTCCTCCAGGTACATATCAATCAGCAAAGTACCACTTTTGCTGCCTAGGCAGGAAACTTCTTACTTTGCTTCCTAACCAGGAAAGGTAATACTTAGCTGATTGATATGTGTCTGAAAAATTAATATTTGCTGGCAATTTATAAGATATTTGATATGACTGAGAATATTTTGATGAAATAAAATTATTGATATTTTTCAATAACTTAGTTTGAGACATCTTCCTAAAGCTTCAATAATATTAGAATTTTCTCTAACAAGGGAATCAGTATGTCTTTCCTATTCAATTTATAATCAATTCAAATATCAAAACACTCTATTTCAGTTTTTTACACTGGTTGTCCAATTTTTATATTAATATTCATCATAATATTTTGTTTATTTTTGTCATATGTTGTGGGAAATTCTGGCATCAGCTGTGAAAATAGTGTGATTATTTATTTTTCTTGTAATCGTTATCAAAAATAAATATATAAATAAATAAATAAAAGTTCAATATAATGTTGTTTAAACAAACTATTTATATTAAATTTGTTTTGTGATTTTTCTGTTTAGTTTTATCTTTTTTTGTTTTTCCAGCACCTACTGTGTACCCCACCCAGGCAGGCCCTCCTCAAACGGCCACTTATCCGTCTATGATGTTCCCTGCACAGACAATTTACATGCCCCAGCAGTACCAGATGCACATGCCGGTATGTATTACATTTGATTTCATTCACATTCAATACCAGCCTTTGGTATCATTTTGTTTTCGTGTAGCTTATGTGAAATAATGTGTGAAAAACATTTGTTTGTGTTTTGATGATGATTGATGTCTTTTTACAACTGCTTGGCATCAAGCTTTATGTGTTTGTGACTACTGTAGGTAAGGGATGCTTACATCTCACTGTAGTTACAAGGACATTTTTGGAAGTAAATGCACAAGAGCATCAAATTAACGGATAATCATGCATAAAAGCGTGTTGTATTAAAACCGAATATTTCCATCGTATGTTAAAAATCCCATATGAAGGGGACATTTTCGATCAATTACAGCGATAACTTCCCGGCGGGACATTTTCGGGCTGGTAAATACCCGGTAGGTATCGAAAAATAATAATAATAATAATAATATATCCAATTTATTTAAGAACAATTTACAATAAGGAATTAGTAACAAATTGTTGCCCAGAGCCAAAAGCTATGTGGGCACTTTGACTGAAAGGTAACATGTGAAACGAATAAAATAAAATTGAGACATATTAAAAGAAATTGTTAAATATCAAATTTTTAAGTTTGAACTTGAATGGCTTCATTCTTAGAGTCTTGATGTCTTGAGGAAGTTTATTGTAGAGTTTGAGTCCATCACATAAAATTGACTTTTGTCCCATGGAAGTCTTGGCCAATGTTGTCCTCATGTGGTTCAGGATTCTTGTTTTGTGATTATGGATGTTCTTGTTATAGGTCAATTGTAAATTTGAATAAATATTCGAATATCTGCAGCCATGAATGAAAGAACAGACTTGGAATATGTAGATAGAGTTCACATCAAGGATACAGTTAGGAAAATAGAGGTTAATTGTTGGATGACGAACTGGAAATTCAAATATCTTCTTGATAGCTCTATTTTGCAGCACTCTTAATGGTTGTAACTTGCTATTGTAAGCATTTCCCCAAATTATCGTAAGATATGAGAGTTGACTGTGAACTAGAGTGTAATAGAGTAGTTTGCAATACCTGATACTAATAAATTTTGCTGATCTTCCAAGAACACCTATCACTGGAGAGATTTTTGTACAAATTTTGATAATATGTTGTTCCCATGATAATTTATCATCAATGTATAGTCCAAGATATTTGATGCATTTTGATCTTTGGAGATTTTCTTTATCAATACATATCTTCAAATTATGCCATGAATTATTTGAATTTGATATAACCATAAAACAAGATTTCTTCACATTTAGAGTAAGCTTATGTTGAATCAACCAGCTAGATATAATATCCAGATCACATTTGATCATATTTTCTGTAATTTTTTCATCGTTTCCAAAATAAACAATCGATGTATCATCTGCATATAGGTTAAGGAAGCCGTGAATTGGTAACGTTGAAATTGAATTTACATATATTAAAAATAAAGTGGGTCCAATAATCGATCCTTGAGGTACTCCATGGGAAATTTTCAAAGTTGAACTTCAATCAAATGCTTTTTTCAAGTCTAATGAAACAAATACACAATTATGTCCTTTATCCAGTTCCTTTATGATTTTAGTTATCAAGTCCACTGTGGCTGCAGTTGTATTACTTTTTCTCCTGAAACCGTATTGATTCTGGTAGAAGAAATTATTGTTGTCCAAAAATTCAATCAAACGATTATTAATACATATTTCCAAAATTTTAGATATCACAGATAAAATTGATATAGGCCTGAAGTTATTAACTTCATGAATATCACCATCCTTATAGATAGGAACTACTCTTGCTAATTTCAAAATATCAGGAATGTAACCGGTTTGGAATGATCTATTGATAAATGTGCTCAAAATTTTGCTTATGTCATCTTCAAACTCTTTTATAAGATCAACAGTTATATCATCGCATCCTGGTGATTTACCATATTTCAATTTGGCAATTATTTCTCTTATTTCCATTGGACTTGTTGGTAACAGAAATATTGAGTTCGAAGGTGGGCTATATGAACTTGTTCGGGGAGATAAAGAAATTGATTTTGCTAGCTTAGCTCCAATGCTCACGAAGTGATCATTGAAAGTATTGGAAATATCTTGATTATCAGTAATTTTTTTTCCATTCAGTGATAAATAATGAGAGGTCTCTTTTCGAGGTTTTGAATTGTACACAATTCTGTTCAAAATTTTCCAGGCTTTCTTGGGAGAATCAACTGAATCAAGTTCTGACTCAAAATATTTTTTTTTAGCATTCACAATAGCCTTTCTCAGATTCTTTTGGGCATCTTTGTAGTAATTGGAAAGAATGTTATTATTCGGAAATTGTTTCCATCTTTTGAATGTGTAGTCTCTGATCTTGATCAAGTTATGAATATCAATGGTAAACCAAGGTGCACAATTTTTTCGAAATCGATCTTTGAATAATTTTCTAATAGTATTTTTTTCAAAGGCAAAAACTAAATCATGGTCCGTGTATCTATAGTAAAGATTGTTAAAATGTACATTTGTCATCTTAACAGGCATAAATACTGGATTTTAAAAGTCGTTGTTTCAACTCCGGAAATATTCTACCGAATTACACTGGTGCATCAAAATAAACCTAATAATTTTCCATTCAATCATGTTGTCAGTGAAAAAACTGCATTCGGTTAATTTCATATTTTGCTAAAATCTCTTTCGACAAAATATGAAAATAAACTCACTCAGTTTTTAGACAACATGCTTTCATGGAAAATTTCCGGTAATTTTGAAGCACTTGTGTAATTACTCCCGATAAAATGATTTTCTAATTTTCACAACAGCTCTATCCTGATTGAGGGTTTTTCCGTAAAATGAAAATTAACAAATGCCGTTTATGAAGACAACAAACTTCAATGAATAATTTTCTGATTAATTTTGTTTCACTTTGAATTTTGGGGAGTATTTCCAGAATAAAAACGTTTTTAAATCATTTCGAGACGTTGCTTTGACAATCATCCGTTTATTAAGTGACAATCGCCGTGGCTTGACATATCACTCTTGTCACGTTGTGATCTCTGAACGTACTTTGAATTTTAGATTGAAATATCCCCGAAAATTTAATTTTAGCACAGGATCTCATTGGGTTGCTGATTATGATTTTGCTTTGGATGGATATAATCACCAATTTAATTCTACTTCCAAACAATTTTGGCATTTCATTCCAAATTTTTGTGAGCTTGAATTGAAATTTCGGAAAAAAAATTCCGTTGTTGATTTCTTAGCAAATGTTTTGGAGATAAATCAAGGTCTCAGTGAGAATTATATCCAAAACAAATATTTTCGGAATTTTAATTTAAGCTCGGCGGAAATAAGGTACGAATATTTCAACCAAATACTGTTAGAAACTAGAATTGAATTGGTGGTCATAACGATCATCAAAAGCAAATCTATACATTTATAACCAGCAAATGAACTGATCTATCTGTTTTCTTTTTATGTTGTATTGCATTATTTATTTTAGTATGTCCCTGTTATAAACATTTATGTTTCTTGGGATAAATAAAGATATTATTATTATTAAATCCTTTGATGAAATCACTCAGTTTTCAAGATAATCTGTTCTAAAAATACAAAAGATATATTGACAGATCATAAGACAGTGATTTATTGTCATATCAATGAGTGGAAATGCAAGCATCAGACAAGCTGAAATTCAGAAGCATGAAACTTTCGAGAATTATGCTCCTTATGGATTCTTTTTACAAAAGGAATTTATTCACTACATTCAGTTTTTTCTGGTTAGGCATATGTCTATTGAGCTTAGGTAGAGTTTTACTTTACACTACCTTTCCAGAATAGTGAAAAGTATTTAAGGTGTGAAATCTTTATATTATGTCGGATAAAACTGAACCAGGAGAAATAGAAATATCAGTATCTAATAAAATATTCAAAATTTATGAGAACATTCTTAACAAACCTTCCATTAAGTGGTTTTGAAATTTAAGATGGAATAATTGGAATCAGATTTAATGAATTATTATATCAAACCGATTTTTTGTCTGCCTATTCTGAATCTGTAAAGCGGGGGTGACCTAATCTCAACCGCTCATTGGGCCTATTGTGCTTCCTCCCTGTCTATCTGGTTTGGCTATACTTGAAAATGCCAAAAACGGGGTGTAGAGTGCGTGAGTTGTTAAACAGCGCGGCGTGAGAGATTTTTTGGACCAATTTTGTACAAATCTGCCTTTGAAAGAGGAAATACTTGGGTCTAAAATAAATCTTGATTTGCAAAAAAAATTATGCACTGCGAAGTATTTCATGTAAACCCCAGAATTATTGTTATATATTGTATACTTTCAAACATCATACTATGTAAATTCCGTTATAAAACTATTTCAAGTTGTAATATTTATGAAATGAGAAAATGGTTCACTTAAAAAAATGTAGAAAATTGGATTTCTTTTGATGATACTTGTATACTGGGACTGGGTGAGTGAAATTCAAATTAGCGCACGGGGATCTTAAAAGCAGTAAGGGTCACAGAAAAAGTTGATTGAAGGCAAAATTGCTCATTATCGAGCCCATCATTATGATGTTGAAAAATATAAATTAACCCTTTTACTCACGAAGGCTCAGAAAATATAAAGATGGATATTTAGTTGAAATGACGTATAAAAATCTATTTCAAAATTTTCGCTTTTCCTGAGCGTATATCTCGAAAACAGGTTGGAATTTGAAATAGTGCATGTGCCACAAATTTGTAGAATTTAATTAGCTTCGATTTGTATTGGGAAATATTTTCTATTCCGAACCACCATTTTTAAGACTTGACTGCAAAATTGGAAACTTCTTTACATTTTTTACGGCTCTAGAGTCTACCTCCAAATCGTCATAACTTCTGTTACATCCTTCCCTGAGCTCCACTGTAAAAAAATCTTCAGGTCAAAACTTTCGCATTCTACACAACCCCTTTATTGGTCAAACTTTTTTCTGCGTACTTCGAGTATTACGAGGTTGGTCAACATATATCTGTTTAGGCTTTTAGACAATGGATGGTCCTCGTTACTATAACGTCGATCATCACTCTATGACAGATATGTACAATGCTCATAGTTACAAATTCAGTGGAACCAATTGGTTGATACAAACAAATAGTCAAAATAGAAGGATACTCTGTTTCAAAGTTTGATCTCGCCCGATTTATTTGGCTCATGGAATTGAAAATAAAAATTTGCAGTACTACTCATAGGAGGTTCATGACTGAAAATCTTAACCTACATTTCATACAACATATGTATAGTATTTGATTCATTTGTAAATACTGGGTGATTTTGTCCAGTCCAGCAACTACATATCGGATGCGGGGCTATACCCCGTTACCCAGCCCGCCTACGTATTGCTGGATGGCCTCCAGTACTGAGGGCATCCTACGCCCCCTGTCGCCCTTCCAAGGTTTCTGATAGCACAAAATTATTGCTTACATTGTTGTTATTACGTTTTATGTTGCTTAGCAGGCTGTTCCATCGTTCATCGTTATTAATAATTATTTTCCTAGGGGTATACATAATATTTGATATATATATATATATATATTTGATATATTTTATTATTATGAAATGAATCGGTAATTATTCAAATAAACATTTGGGTATATGAGAAAAAAATCCTTTTTATTGGATGATAGGTCAAAGATAAATAAAAACTTACAAGCGACTACGGTTTATGGCATTTTATATCAATTTTCGCATTTTCTCTTTCATTATCTTCCTAGAGCATGAATTATTTCCAGAAATTTTTTAGAGTTTCCAATTTTATTGAAAAATATGTAAATGAAGAAAAATACGGGATTTCAATTTAGGCTCGCAAGAGATACGGTAGGAAAATGTCCAATGGAGTTTCAAAAAACCCCCTCTTAAAGGATGCCTCCAAGTTTCAGGTCTCTAGATCAGCGGTTAAGGTTGTGCGTTCATACGTCAGTTATTCAAGCATTTTTCATGTATAGTATACAAAAAAACCTTTGTAGTGATTCAAATATGAAAATTAACTGAATAATATCACAGACTTTTTTGTAGAACTGATAGAGCCAACATTTTTGGTAATTATTATGTTCGGCTATACCGAATCGTTTGGTCGGCGCACACCGTTAAAGCATCTCATCTCGCCGGCTTTTCTCCGGATCGATTTACATATACTATTAATTCTCATTGAATTTTTGTTCAATCATAATCAAATATAGCTTATATCACTCCTGAATAGTGTAGCTTTCTGTTAGTGAAAGAATTTTCATAATCGGATCAGTATTTCTGAAGATTACCCCCTACAAACAATGTTATAAACGAACCTCTTAGTAATATTAGTATTAATAGATAAAGATATTGAAGTTAGGTAGGTAGGTACTTATGAAATATATTTCATTATCATTTGACATTGTGAAGTGGAACAGTCTGTATTATGGACATGATATGCATGGAAGTACATTGCTTTTGTAATAATTGTTATTTTCATTTATTCTTACAGCTTTCAGGTGAGCGTAAAGGGTATATATATATATATATATATATATATATATATATATATATATATATATATATATATATATATATATATATATATATATATATATATATATATATATATATATATAATTAGCAAACTATTAAAACGAAATAATTCATGTCACGGAAAATTTGAAAATTCAACAAAATAATTTTTGTCCTGGCTGTAGATGATAGTTTGGCACAGAGACAAAAAATATTTTTTGTATAATAATATATATTTGTTGAGAGAATCTCAAGGTCCAATCGATTTTCTATATTGAAAATTCATTTTGATCACTCGAGTCTTCTCTATTTTTCATGTTTTTTCAAGAAGTTGTTGTAATCAAATATTATTTTGTTTGAATATTTTTGGTATGTTTTTCCATGGAATTTCAAGTAGAATTTGTTATGAGCATGAATAGTTTCACCGTTGTGAAAAGTATTTGCAAATATTAATTTTTTTGAAAATATATTGGTGTGTGAAATAATTTCAAAAGAGATTGTTTTTTCTTCGTTTTGATGATTGGATGCTTCAGTATAAGAGTAAAACCTTCCAGACCAGCTTCATTACCTGGAGACCAAACTGCAATCGACTCGCATTTCCCATCAAGTACCTAAGTTGATAACTTCTGGAGAATAAATTGTTTTGAAAAGTCTTATTAGTCCCATTAATATTACATGCCCTTTGGTGATATCATCTGATGAGATATACCTTGTCCGATATTTGATGATAGTTTGATTACATTAACGAAATACTCGCCCTCAGATGATATTATCCGACAGAAAAATTGTCGATCTGCAGTCATTTCTTATGGCAGTTTAAATACCTTATGCATGTATTCCTTGAATGAGACAAAAAAGTATAGTAATATGAATCGTGATGAAAACTGTATCCATTCTGTCTTTATACATCACATATATGTGATATTATTACTAATACCATTGTTCATAGAGATATAGTTAGTTAATGCCTGTCTAAAATGGATTTGGAGCGTTTTTATTACGCCATCCACTGTATAATGTCGATATTTCCGTTTACTTGACAATGCCCGACAAAGTTTCCTACTTACAGCAAGAATTGTTACTTCATGTTACGGCCAATAATTTTTACATGCATAATAATGATGAAAGTTTTCCTAGAGGCCAATTACCCTAACACCAAACTGATATTTTTGCACTCGCCGCGCGTTGCAAAAATATCAGATCGGTGTTTGGGTAATTGATCTCTAGGAAAAGTTTCAACTTTTACACCAAAGGTTCCAATCTCATCGTTTATTCATAATCCTGATACTTGTCGATAAAAAAACATTTTGGGGATTAATGACAGAATAATTTATTTCTGGTATCAAATTATAATCAAAATTCTTGAAGTTATTAACCATATGAAACAACGAATATGTTTTTATAAAAGTGGTAATGGATATGTAACATGAAGCAATATAAATAGTGTTCAGCAATAGCCTGACTGATTCATCTGATGAATATTTTTCTTAATGATGTCATTCACAACGAGAAAGACTTAATCAAAACTCTTTGAAATTCCCTGGTGACCCAATAACTAGTAATACATTCATAATATATTCAATATCGCAACAAATTAAATAAGAAAAATGAAATTGATAATTCGAATTCCTCAAAAAACTTGTGGGGTGTTGTAAACGAAATCACTGGTAAGAAAACAAGAGGAATCATAAAAAAATTATATCCGTAAAGGAGAAGGACTAACTGACAATTTACGAATTGCAGAAGCCTTCAAAGATCATTTTGCGAGTATTGGAGAGGAAGTGGCAGCAAAACTTAATAAGCAAATGTTTGTTTCCTCCGTCGATATTAATGTTACTTAGTTGGCACGTTCTAGTATCTCTTATTTTTGTTGAATGCCTACTTTGCAGAATGTACAACTGGTCCGAGCAGAATATTTTTTGGATATAATTTTTGTGAATTGACACGTGTTTTGATGGCCTCAGATATGATGCTATCTCACGTTTTATTTTTGGTTGGCATGGCCTGCTCTTAAATGCATTTTTTATTTTCGTTCAATTATCATTTTCTGAAAACGTTTTCAGTATGACTACAACTTCTACCCGACCAACGGAGCTCCACCTACCACGCAATATATGGTTGGAGGCCAAGGTGGCCCTGGAGGACCACAATGCGGCCCAATGCCGCCTTCCAGTAGCCCTCCAAGGCCCCCCTGTTATAGCCAACAGGTAAATCATAAAGTTTTCTTGTAACCTAGTCAACAGTCACTAATTATCCATCCCAATTCTGTCAAATCTACTTGTTTTGGTGTTTTTCTTGGAAACAATTGAAATATTCATAGTCAAATTATAATGAAGGTTATTCAAAATTCACAAAAAACATATACATCAATTTGTCAAAAATGTGAATAAATGGTTCAATTATACCTGCTAAGTTAAAAACTTGTTACGAGAAAATCAGAAATGAGAATTACATGTATGTATACGTTTTAAAAATTTGTGGATTTCAACAAAATAATATTAACAAATTAGCTAATTTAATAATAATAATATTTTTTCATCCCAATTACTTCATTCATCTATATTACTCAACTGAAGTGAAATATTTCATAATATAAATCTCCTCGAGACTCTTGAATCCATTTTTTAATCTGTAGTTTGACAGATAATGACTTAATCATTTTCATATGATTTTGAACCAAATCAGTAGAATGGCAAAAAATATTTGAAATTTTTCTGAGTTATTGTTGTTTCAACTTTATATTTCAATGTAATATTGTTTTTATTCCTTTTCATATCATAAATATGATTATTGAAATTTATATTCAATTTATGTTTATAGATATAAATCATGATGTTGTATCGAAATAATTGTCTTATGTCCATTTTGTGTGTGTGTGTTTCTATGTACAAATTTTCACCTGGATACAAATAACACTTATTATATATGATTTTCAAAAACTCGTACTCGACGAATAATTGTACAAAGAAATAAATGAGAGTACTGAATATCAGGACAATGAAATATCATCCCTTTCAGATGCCCTCCTATAATCCAGCAGATTCCATGTTCTACAACTTACCCGTCTATGGTGCCACAATGGAGGGACCATCTGTCTACACTGAGGCCTTTGACATGGGAAATGGTGGACCATATACAGAGGTGAGTATAGTTACTGATTTGAAGGAATTATTCAGTCATATATGTATACAATTATCACGTTCAATGAAAAAGATATTTATTCACGATCATTCTGGAAATGCTAATTTCTAACCCTTTTTATGGTTGGAAATTATTCATCATGGGGGATTAGAAAATATTTCCAACTTCATGTTACTTCTCGTCAAATTAATAAGATTTAATTTCTGCATATACTCAAAGTTTACTTATATTTATTTTTATCAAAAGCTTTCCATTAGCAAATAAGTCTCACATTGTTCATTTCAAGAAATCACGAAAAATCACTATAGTTCAGAAAATGAAGCTAAAAAAATGGTAAAACCTCGCAATTTTTTCGTCCAGCACCGATTTGTACAAAAATTTGGGATTAGGCTTATTACACCCTCTAGCTCATTTTCTATATTGTGCCGTTGTACGCTTTTTGTTTTTTAGGGGTGAAAATTACCCCTAATTGCCAAAAATTATAAAATAACATTAAAAACCGAAATATGGGTAAAAATAGTTAAATAATGATTGTTTCATGCTTTAAGATACAATTTCATAATCTTTCAACCTACCCTTGTTATAAACTACCCTTGAAAACGTTGAAATTTTTATAATATATCTTCGAACATAAGAATACACTGGTGAGAAATCAACACAATATACACTCATACACGCGAGCAGATTTTTCTTCTTCTCCGTCTTCCAATATGAATGGGAAAAGTGGAACATATAATGTATAACGGCCGAATATACCGGTTATGTACATTACTACGCTCCGAAGCGGGTGATTCAAATTTTTCAAAAAAAAAATTGATCGGTTTTTTAAGCATAGCTCCTTCATTTTGGGTGATAGAAATTTTTTTTCAGAAACGATTACGTTGAACTTTTCAAGAGCTATAAGACTATGTGAATAAAATTACTTAAGATCCCTTAATTTTTAAATGGGGAGAATTTAAAACGCTTGACTAAGGTGATGTTCGATCGTAAATGTAGGTGTTAAACGGCTATATCTCGCCGAATATTCACTTTACAAAAACTCTACAAACAGGGAAATTTTTGTCATTAAAAAAGCTACAATTTAGTACTGTATCGTTTTTTTCGTATCTTTAGTATTTTGAGCGATATAAGAAAAGGGTTGAAAACACGAAATTGAAAAAAAAATCGTTTTCCCTTTAAACTCCAATTTTTCTAAAATTAGGCATTTTAAATTGGTTAAACTTCGTGTTAACTTCCATCAATTTTAGTAAGGGGGTACTGTGGAGGTTGTTTTCACATATTTTTTTCGTAGAAAAAAGCGGGTACCGATCTTATTTTGATCATAAGTCGGTCAATTTTCATGCTAGGAAGACATTTTTTTATTTGTTTGAAAGCTCTAATTGAATACTTTAAAAAAGTTTCTATGAGCTTTCTTTGAAAAATGCAAATTTTTCTCGTTATTTCGCTCTAAATCTTCCAATCTATACATTTGACGAAAAAAGCTAAGCACTAATTTGCTGTATCTCAGTTCGTATGTGTCGTAGGAAAATTATAAAGAAAGCATTGTTTTTGTTTTTTCAAAAGCTACAATTCGCCTCTCGACACTTTTTTTGATAAAATTCATAGTTGTAGAGTCATTTGCAAAAAACCATTTGAAAAAGTCGATTTTTTCGTCAAAAAACTTACTTTCAACATCGAATAACTCAAAAAAATATTAGTTTTACGAAAAAAACGTATGAACATTTTTTTCTCAGGATTACTCTTTCCATCGATTCCTACAGTTAAAATGTAATAAGAAATTTCCACCCCCGTGATGGGGTGGCAACCACCCCCAAGGCTCTAGCGTACAGCGGCATGATATAGAAAATAATCGTCGAGCTATTCCCTACCTTCTGTGAAAATTTCAGGTAAATCCATGGTGGACGAAAAAATTGCGAGCCAAAATGCTTCATTTCCTGAACTACTAGTTTATGATTAACAAGACAAACACCTTAATTTTTACCTAGTCGAATGTTGACGATGTTGCAGAAGCTATTTCTTATCAATTCCATCTTATACCTCCATTTTATTTTGAATGGTCGTGAATATAATAGAAGTCGGTCGATAAGTCCATTACTCTCCCGAGAAATTATTCACAATTCTTTCTCTCGAGATGAACATATTACGCCTCATTTATACTTAATCATTCTACTACATTGTTTTGTGGTTATCAGGACACCTACAACATGGCTGATCACACCATCACACCACAAAGCGTAGAATCTTCAATCGCGCCACCTCCTCCTCCTCCGATACCTGCCATACCGACACACAATCATCCTATTCACAACCTAAACGTCCCCCCTCCGCCTATCGTTCCTATCGGCGCAGAATGCAACGCGGCTAACGCCCCATTGCTGCAGCCCATGGATTCTGGCGTCGCGGGCTCCGACGAAGTTTCTACACCCAGAAACTCGCACACGCCAGTCGTTTCGATCCTCTCGATCGATCAACAGCAGGAGAAGGACTACTCGTCGATGCAGGGCGGCAGGAAGTTGAAAATCCACCCGCAACACCTGCAAAATAACTTCTCGATGCAACACGCTCACCCCTCGAACGGTTACGTGAATCACTTTTCCGGTTACCACAACGGACCTCCTCCGCCGCACTTCGGTACGTACAACAACGGTTATTCTCACAACGGTCCCGCGTTCGGGGACTACCGCAAGGCTAACGGTTTCGACAGCCGCGTCAACAAAAACAAGAGGAGATCGTACGACAATCGAAAGTCGAACGACCACCACTCGAGCAGATCGAGCTTGCGCACCGATTCCAACTCTTCGGCGAGTTGCGTGGACGAAAACAAAAACGAAGACAAGTCGCACCCGCGTACCTCGGTCAACACGCCGCCTCCCGCGCCCTATTCGCCAATGACCAATCAGCAGTTCAAAATCATCTCGAACAGCAACACGAGAAACTATCAAAACTCGCTCAGATACAACAACAACAACAACTACTACAAACAGCCGTACGTCGATCGATCGAAGACGACCGACGCGTCGAGCCGTAATAAATTCATCAAAGAATCATCCTCTATTGGTATAAGTAACGTTTCTTGCCCGAACTCCCCGCAACAATCCTCCATTTCCCAGGTGCACGTGTCCGCGACTCAGACCTTTGTGCCGCAGGCGAGGCGCAACAAGCGATCGCTTAGACGTTCCGGCACTGGTGGCTTGAACGAAATCGGCGCCGGAGATGCCCCCCTTCCCCCGGAAATCGGCGGCGAAGTGTGCAAGAAGTTGGAGACACTCAAGTTGTAGACAAGGTGGGGGAGACAGTCATTATTTTGTATATTTTTTTTCTATTTATTTATTAAGACTGTACAATAACTGTAAAATATTATAAATTTAATGTAAAACTATGAGACGGATGTCTAATATAATATATATATTTATTGAAGGATGAGTAGACGCGGAGGTTTTGATTTTGAAGAAGGCTGGCTTTCTTTTTGTAATTGATTGGTTGGCGGTATGGACGAGCTGAACATGTCGAATGGGCTGGAAGTATGAATGTCATGTGTTGCTTTGTTGAAATCTGACCAGTGGTGGGACTCTGATGAATAGAAATGTATCATAGAATCGAAAAATGACGTCAGAATCGAAATTTCGGCACTCTGATTCCTATCCTAGAAACGCTTCGATACGAGAATATTCATCCAATTGGACTCTGATGAATTGACCTATTCATATTTTCGTGTGGAAGCGTTTCTAGGATAGGAATCAGAGTGCCGAAATTTCGATTCTGACGTCATTTTTCGATTCTATGAGACATTTCTATTCATCAAAGTCCCACTGCAGGTCTGAAAGTTGGAATTTTACGACCTTGATATTATTTCGATATGGCATTTCGAGATTGTGTTTACTGCGGCAATCGAGTGGATGACTTGTTAGTTTTGAGCATAACTTGGCATAATAAAATTTTGATCAGGTCGTAGAGTATAAGCCTTTGAAAAGCTAATCCATTTATTTTACATTGTATGAACTATGAGTAGAAGTTGTTGACATCTCTATGTTTACAATCTCATCAAGATGTTGATGCTATAATTGAATGAATGTTATGTTCAGTAAACAATGATTTGGTATAGGAGCCAATCGATAGAAGTTTGAAAATTTGATGAAAGTGAACAAATCTGAAGCTTTAGTTTCAAAACACTTCGTTAATTCATGCTGTTATAATCATGAACGAAAAAACGAGTTATAATCATAAGATTGTTGTTTATATAACATTTATACACGAGAACGAAAGTGATTTGGGTCAAATTTTCAGAATAGTATTTTCAAACAGAAGCTCAAAAAAGTTTTTGAGATTAGCTTTCATTGTGTAACATACTATTGCTTTCGGGTGATTTCAACAAAGTAAGTTTTTGTGTGGTTCAATAGGATTGTTGGAATGTGGTGTTTATGGCGTGTTGAATAGTTGCTGACATTTACCAGATAATTTTTGTCCACTCTTTTCTATGTCTCAGATATGACCTAGAATTAATCAGAGAATGATGAAATCACGAGGAAGTTTTCTCATCAATATATTATTTAAAGAAACAGTGGAAGCTGAAAAACATGATTGCTACAATAGATGATTCAATTCTAAAAACTTGTTACTCGTTTCTTGGTGGACATAGTATTTAACTTTTATTTAGAACTGATGTTGGCCTATTCAGCTCCTACCGCCCAGTTTCGTCAAAATGTTCAAAATGGTTCAGAATCAAATTTTAAGTAAACGACAATATTACTTTGAAGTGAAACACAGTGAGATGCCATCAGTAGAGGACTTTTCGTAGATTAGATACAAAGTAGATTTGTTTTAGAAGAGAGTTTGTGCTCTAAGGTGCGTTACTTAGAACAAAACAATGCAAAATATAAGTATGTTATTTAATGTTTAAGAATACGCGATCTTGCATAATCCCTCGTCTGTATATTTTTGTTCATTGAGTTGTTGAATTTTTTTTGTAATAATCAGTTTATATTTTTTTGTTATGTTTGAGAAATTAACAATATGCCATGGATATTGATCATTCGGTTGTTTTTTATTCCAGTGTGGTGAATAATTATTTGTTTTCTCTTTATTATTTGAACATTTTCTAAGTATTGTGGGATAAACAACACCACTTTTTTTTCGTGGAACTTCAATAACCAAAAGCTGCGGCAATATCTTCAAATCCCATACTTTATAGAAAGTTTTCAAATATTTCAATTAAGCTGGTTAGCAACACTTTTTCAACTTTTTCACTCGACAGGTGAAATAATTTTGATTTGATCTCAATGCTTTGAAAATGAACTCCCGTTGAACTATATAATTTTGATGCCATAAGGAAGACTCATGCGAAAATATATCGTCTTATAATTGTTTATGAAATCACTAAAATAATAAATTCACGGTATGCTACTGTAATTGCAATTAACAAAGTCAATCGGACTGTAGAACAAAATTTCTGTTGGGATTTCAGAATATCTTCAATCGTTTTGTTGAAAATTACAAAAATTTTCACAAAATTTGATGTAGCTTCTTTCTGGCGATTTGTCATAAGTCTTCTTTGTGACAGTTTTCTCATTGCCTTCTCTTTGGGTTATAACTTGAAAGTGATTACATATTTTCATAAATGCGATAATATTTACCATCTCTTCTAAACCGAACTTGTAAATATTTATTTTTAAACTGACAACGATTATATAGACAGGACAATCTTGTTTGGACAAAACCGTTCATTCTTAGGTTCAGCAGTTATTTGAAAAAGCAAGAGCAGATTGTTGTAGAGTCTTCATAGACTATAAAGCTAAATTTGACGTGAGATCTTTGCTCAAACACCATTTGGCTCTCTAATTTTTGAAAATTTTGAATTGAATGTGCAGTTTTTAGTCATCTTAGAAATTGTGATGTCTTTTGAATGAATCATCATGGTTTACGAAGGAAATTTTAGTCACATCTTTTGAAAGGGCCTTCAGTAGCAATGGATTTTTTCAATTTTTAGGCTGTGACAATTATAAAATATTTATTGATGTTTTTGTAGTTTTTATACCGATTGAAAATCACTTGCAAAATAATATTTCGAATATAAAATGGTTCAAATAGATTTTTGCAATTTCTCAATTAATTGTTGTCTTAGTAATTTTTCAAAATAAGTCAATCAAAATGGCGATTGTCAAACTTGAAGTTAAGATGTTTCAAAGAGCCTAAACCCTTCATGATTAGAGAAAAAAATGAACATTTTCCATGATTTCGAATAGGTTCATTGAACAGAATATAATATTTTTTTCCAAAGATAAAAGTTATAAGTAATTTCTAGATTTAGCTTGTAACATATAAATATATACATATTCTATATATATACAGAAACTTAGATTTTTAAGGAATAGTAACTTATTAACTAGTATGTAAGATGATAATGAATAGGTCCGTATGTCATTTAAGATGAAAATTTGGCTAAAATATTATACATATGTGTATTTTCGAAACTGCAGATTCTTTGTTTCTTAGTTTTTCGGAAATATCCGAAATGACAAATAAAGAACTTCGAAATTATTTCCATTTTATTTTATTATATAAAGTACTTTGTACCTGCGTGTTTAAAAAATGTATATATTTTGTTGAATATACAGGGTAAATGTAAATACACCATTATTTATACAGGAAAATGTTTTCATTTTGAGACAAGATTGATGTTCTGATTGAAAGTTGTTCCATTTCTCAACGATGAATTTATAATATGATTTGTGGAAGTTATGCTGTCATAAGTTTATTGAACCATTATCTGTTATGGCAAAAAAAAGAGAAAGTATAGAATATTTGCAGCTGCATAGAATCTAGTAAAAATTCTCTTGATTAATATGGAGAAAATTAGAAAGAAAATATTTCAGTTTTCATCTGGTCTTCTGCTTATTTTCGACGTACCAATAAAAAATCTGGTATATTTTTCATTCAGACAATCCTGCTACAAACATTACAATTGCCTTATTTTGATTACTATATCCTGTATAAAATATTTGAAGGGTATATTTTATCAGATCCTGTATACATGAAATTGTTGTCTATACAAAATTTTATCCCACTGTATTATATGATTTTAGTGCATCGTGAAAAATTTGCACCTTATTGACGTTGGCCAATATTAATATAGTGTAGAGATGATAGTCCTTGATAGTACACTTGAAACCAAATTATGACGAAGTCCTGCTCACTTACTGCTGAATGTACTCGGTGAATTTTCCAGTGATGGGAAGACATTTTGTTCTTGGGAATGTGTCATCCAAAATGATATTTTTGAAAAACTTTGAATGCAATTGTTCAATGTTGAAATTGTACCTATTACAAAAAGTCAATCCTTACCTTGAAAAACTATTTTAAAAAGAATCTAGATATTTCAGTGACATGCAATTCAATCGTCAATTATATCATTGTTCAAAAAAATATTTTCATTTAGGGTCAGTAGTTTGTTCATTACTACTGATTGAGTGGGACAAAATTCACAGTAACGCCGAAGATTTTTTTTTATAACATGATTCTAAAAGAACCTGCTAATGCCAGCAGTTTGGTAGAACCTGACTAATTGTGAAATATTCTGTCAAATATTTCTGTTTTTTTTTTAATATTTTTTATATAATATCCAGTTTATTTTCACATGAACATTTTCATATAAAGACTGAAAAAGACAAATGAAATATATATAAATTAATATTAATTAACTTTTTTTTCTGTTATACAGTTGGTACTTATCAAATTAATTTTTTTTAGTTTCAGGACAATTTCAACAAATATTTCGAAAATATCAAGTCTTCGAGTACATTTTTCTCTCTGAGCAGTAGTAATGAGCGTTTGTCAATTTTTGGTTTCATAAAATGTCCGAACGATGAAATCGCTAAATATAATAAGAATTATTATAACAAGCTCTGAAAGGTTGTGTTGAGTACATGTAGGTGTAGCATGTAAAACTCATATTAATTATAAAAAATATATACGAATGATTCGGTCAATTATATTCTGAACTATTTTAGTTGACTTGTAGAGTGCATGGACCGTCAATTTCATGTCATGTTGGCATACCTGTGGAATATATGTATGGGGATTTAGAAGTATTGTATGGATTAGAAGAGCAAATACAGGTCCTACTTATACCTAATTGTAGAATTCTTCATACTAGGTAAAATGAATATACAGTCCGTTTTTTTATGTCATACCACTATTGGCATCTCGAAAACGGTAAATGATACGAACTTGGTTAAATTAGACAAAAGTTTCCTATTCTAGTGAACAATAAAACGATGTTTCCAAATCGAAAATGTCATGGACCGTTTCTGAGATATACGGGGAAAACCGAAATGGCCCGTTTTCTTTTCTTTGCGCTGGCGCCTTCATTTTTAGAAATAAGGAAATGTGTTCAGTAGACTTTTTTCTCTATTTCAAATTTGCTTCGATGTGCTGTGCTTCGATTTTCAATACGACGTTACGTTTCACGGGGGCCACCCTCAACTCTTTTTTTTTCAAATACGGACCTGTATTTTTTTCAATGAATTTGAGTAGTCTCTGTCTTACCCACTTCAGATATGTATCTTACCTGATATTTATTTGTACGTTTCTGCCCATAAATTCCATTATCAAAGTCCGAACAATGAAAATCCTCCCCCTCGGAATACGGTCCTGATTTTATTTTTGATCTTATTTGAAATGATATTTGACTTCAGTTGCGAAAATGAACTTCAGAATAAATCTACCTTGAATGAATACCCTTCAAAACATAATACCAAAACTTCAGATGCTTATGTGTCAAATCCTAGGCAAATTCTGAAGTTCATTTTCGCAACTGAAGTCAAATATCATTTCAAATAAGATCAAAAATAAAATCAGGACCGTATTCCGAAGGGGAGGATTTTCATTGTTCGGACTTTGATAATGGAATTTATGGGCAGAAACGTAGAAATAAATATCAGGTGAGATACATATCTGAACTGGGTAAGACAAGGATTACTCAAATTCAGGAAAAAAGGTACAGGTCCGTATTTGAAAAAATAAAATTGAGGGTGGCCCCGAAGAAAGAATTGTCGTATCGAAAATTAAAGCACAGCACATCGAAACAAATTTGAAATAGAGAAAAAAGTCTCCTGAACACATTTCCTCATTTCTAAAAATGAAGGCGCCAGCGCAAAGAAAAGAAAACGGGCCATTTCGGTTTTCCCCGTATATCTCAGAAATGGTCCGTGATATTTTCGATTTGGAAACATTGTTTCATTGTTCACTAAAATAGACAACTTTTGTCTAATTTAATCAAGTTCGTATCATTTACCGTTTTCGAGATGCCAATAGTGGTACGACATAAAAAAAACGGACTGTAGTGTCTCTGTTTGCTGGGCTATTCTTTTGTTTGGCATCCCCTTCGAATTGAAGTGATCAAAACTAAAATCAATTTTACTTTTCGATTCCAAAAAACGGAGATAGTAGGTTTTGGTTGATGTATTGAATGGCCGTATGAATGTAAAAATGAATTGATTGATGAATTGAAATCAGATTCATTAGAATCACTTCATTTCACCAAGTTATAAGGAGAGAGGCTATTTCTGAGCCGCTTTCGACTCATCACTGATCAGGTGAACACAATGGGTTTTGTTCATGAATCATGTTTGTATGTACCAATAATTCTGTGATTCGTCCCTCTACAACATATTTCCCAATCATGACGGTGAACAAACGAATCATGATTCGTCGATCATGATCCAATGTTAAGTGATCAGTGTTGAAACAAAAGCATATGGTCTCACACTGCCATAAAATAATGAAAGAAATTATTTGAAGAATGGAAATTTATAACACCTGGAAAATCTGTTTTACCCCCTCAGCGTGTTTTCGAGTAAAATTCGCTATTGAAAAGATATTGATCTTCAGATGAAGAAATCACGAACAATCATAAAATACCGTCTTGTTACCTGCTGCCTCAATAACATTCTAGGCATATGCTACTTCTCTTAATTAATTAATTAAAGTCTTTGTAACGATCTCTCATGAATACTGTTGCTAAACTTGATCGCTGCATTGAACTAGAAACTGCTCGCCTTTCGCACTTGATTTCTTTTTGTTTAAATCAACTTTTCATTCGATAAGTTGCGTTGCATCCGGTAATCTTTTGATCAATGGAAAACTGAATGGACAACTTGCTCATTTATTTGTGGGCTCTGTATAAGTAGGACAACAAAATACGGTGAATTGACCATTTTGGCAACATCACTGGGAAGGGGTGTTTAGTCGGTTTGAGAAGAGCCAAAATTTTGTGATAGATGACAAAAGTATGTTTCAAACCTGAACTGTATGGAAACTTCAAGATTTGAAACATATTTGGTTCTGACTATAAAAGTGTGTTCAATAGAAGTATTCTTGAGAGTCTTCAAAGTGCAGTTTCACTGTAGCGGTGAAAGATTTTTTTTTAATGATATTTTGCCGCAAACAGCGAGCATCAATACCTACTGAATCGGTACTTTAGGACTGAATATGACCTGCAAAGATACATTTTTCACAAGAATCGAGAAAATTTTTCATTTTGAAATGTTTCGCGCCTCGAATGTGGAAAACTGTCTTTGCCCTATTAAAAAGTGAGAAACTATTATTAGAACAATACTCTAGTGATGTTAAGCCTATGTACAAAGTATATATCAGATAATAAATATTCATAAGATGATTGTTTTTCCTTCAATTTTATGCGAGTTGAAAATTATTCAATGGTCTTAGGATCATCGTTCGGTGTATTGAGACACCGCTTGTAATGTTCTCATGGTTAGGGATTGATTCAAATTTGGACAAATTTATGAAATTACTTTCAGTTGTTGAACTAATTTTTTTCACTGCCTAATAAGCAGCAAGTGATCAAATAACTAGAAATCTTACCAGAGGTATTTTCTTTTGCTTCTAAAACACCAAAATGAGCGACGGTAAAGAAGTGTATCGTTGAATCTTTCTTTTTGCAGAAAACAACAATTTGGATAGATAAGGATTTGAATAATTATCAAAACTAAAAGATTCATTTGTGTGACAAACTAACTGGTATATATTCTGTCTTTAGATGCAATTATGTCAAGTAAATTATAATATCTTTAGCCATAAAATATTAGAAGATCTGAGGAATATATAAAATTTTCATTAACAAATGCCGATAACTAATGAATAAGTATATAAGACGCGTGGGAGTTGTCCGAGATGGGGAGCTGAAGCCTGATTGGCCAGCAATTGTTGTTGAGTCACCCGTAGAGAGCCAAAGCCTTTTCACTTTTTGAACCACGAATCGAGGATTTTGAAAGTATCAACCATAAAATTGAAAACAGTATTTTCTGGAGAATTCATAAAAAATAATGCCGAGGAAACCCAAATCAAAAAGAGATTGAATATTTCCATTCAAAATAGTATATTATGCAACGATCGTGTACTGATGGTTATTAATACATGAGCATAAACCGGGATACGAAACGAGCAGAAGGTGAGTTTCGTATGGTTTATGCTAGTGTATTAATAACCATTACGTGAGAGTTGCATACGCTATTTTATCTACACCCAATGAATAATGAAGAACTAAAGATATTATATTATCAGGTATTTATATTGAACACAATAATAGTAGGTAATCAATCGTATTTCTTTGAAAAATTCTGCAAAATTATAATTAATGGTATAACCACGAGAATACAACAATGAGAAATGAAAAGAAGAAAAAATGAAAAAAAATCTTGCCGAGGTCAGGAATTGAACCCGGACGTAACTGATCACTGCCGGCGCCATTGACCACTCTGACATGACAGCTCATATAATATGGTTGAAAATAAAGGCATATGTGTTGCATTTGTCAAATGAAAAATATAATCCTTTCGATTGTATTTTTTTCTTGTCTAAGACATCTGTGGAGGGTCGCTGGTAATTCGTCTATATCACTGCTATAAGACATTTTCATACAATTATCGAAAATTGACTAAATTCTTCAAAAATTCAATACCCTCTGATTTTGACTCGACAAACTTCAAAATGCAAAGTTTGTACATCATGCTTGATTGAAAAATAATGGGTTTCTTTTGGTTAAAAATCTGTATCGTAATGAAAATCTGTATCGTAATGGATTTCATTATAAAACGTGTTGTGGGCATATAAGTGTATTATTAGAGCACGGGTGTAGATAAAATGTTGTTACCGATCATGGGACAGAGTTGAAAGAATTAAATGTGCTTTGGGCGTCATCCTCAGTCGAGCTTTCACCCGAAATTAAACCAAAAAGAGCATGCATCAATATTCATAATTACGATCAAGTTTGTTTCGCGTGGGCAATCGTTTCTGCATTGTGTCTTGTGTCCAGCTAAATTCTCATAGACCCCTTTCAAAATTTTGCTGGTTCCAGTGGACCCCCTGCAGTTATATTCCTACCATATTCCCAAATTCCCCATTTTTTTATCAGGCTAACGTGGACCCCGTTAAGTCTCTCGTGGGCCCCTGGAGTCCACCTGGACTACTTTGGAAATCAGTGACTGCTGAATTAAACTTCGCAAGAACTTCATACCGGCACTTTTCTGAAACCATATTAAGAGTTGGAGGGTATTGATGGTGATATCGGCCATTGATAAGTTCGAGAAGTTGAACATCTGTAAATGTTTTTGCGTTTGGAATTGAAAGAAAGACGTTAAGATGAAATGGTTACCAGAATAACAAAAAAGTTGGAAAAACGTCAATTTATTAGTGATTCAATATATCTATTATCCCAAATTGAATGAGCATGAGCCCATGGAAGTTGATGGTGATGATAATCAACACTGAAATAAAGTATATGATAATCCCTTCGGAAATGATGGCGAGAGATTAAAAGTCTCCACCTTAATTCCTTCTTGTAGTCCTATCACAAAATTTCTCGAATTGAATATTACCGTGGAAACGATATAACCAAACTCCAAATAAGTCAAACACGTAGGTAAGTGTTTCTGTCTCTCTCTTTTTTTTCTCTCTCTCTCTGCCCCTCTCTGTCTCTTTCTCTGTCTTTCTCTCTCTTTGTCTCTTTCTCCCTCTCTCTCTTTCTCTCTCTCTCTCTCTCAACAAAGAAAAATTCCAGAAGATTGACCAAAAAAATGAAAGCAGACGTAGAAAAATACCACCAATTATCGTCCAACGGAATGCTTATTCATTGTCGAAAGTATAGGTCTTTTGACAGCAACTATTGTTGTCTGTGAGCCAAACACCGAAACCTTTAACGACATCTTAATCCAAGATGCTGGATTCTTAAAAATGCAACCAAGATGCAAAAATGTTTCACATTATCATCAGTACTGGTATCGACAACCAATTTTACTTGTAACTTTACACCTTTCGTGCCAACAATAAATATAAATAATGGCGATTGTTGTACGTTAGAGAATATAATTTTGATGATGTGATATTTCATAGTAATTCATACAACAATAAATTTGGAACGGTAAAGAGAAACGCATATTAAATCCAACATTTTTTATAGAAATATATAAATATGTATATTTCAAGATTCATGTTTAAAACACTACTTCTCATTGGGATTTCGAAAGTGAACTTGAACATGGAATTGAAAAAAAAGTGTGCCAATTATCGAATAGTTCGTTAAGGTAAGCAAATTTCTTCTTTTCTTTTGCTTCTCACTTCATCAATTTGCTTGACAAGTTTCAAAGATAACGTCATAGTGCTGCTATATTAAGGTTGGAAGAAATGGCGCCGAAGAAGGAAACGTGAATAAAGATAAAAAGTTTTAATAAATATCATTTCTTTTTTCTTTTATTTTTCGATTGGAAAATTTCAATTGTACGAGAAGTTGCTGACTAATAGGAAGTAGTTCTCATTCAAAAGAAACTGTTTTCATCAATACAAGCTAGACTAGAAGTCTGCTCTTCAACACTTGTTGAGATTCCAACGTTATTCCTTTATTTTTTCACCAAGTCGGTGAGTGAGCACACTGATACCTGTTGAAAATCAACCTCTTTCCTAGCAAAAGTCTTCCCGAAAAAAATCCGCGTATCAATGTAAAGCATACGTCTCTTTTTTTATATATACGATTTATACGAAAGGGAAACCCTGTAATGTTCAAAGAACACCGCGTAAATAAAGGAACAGGAGATACGAATTGACATTCACTTTAAACTTTTGAAGTTTGTATGTCTCAGGAATTGGGCGCTTTGAATTTGCTTCTCGTGTTTGTCTCGCCTATGGTCAGATAGCAAGACGACGTCTTATTTTGCTCGTAGCTAATGTCAACTCTTTTCGAGGTATGGAGGAAAATTATTTTCAATTTTGGAAAACCATCGGTTTCGAGTTCATAGTGGGAAACATCTTGTACTAACGAGAGGCCAATTAGCCCGAAACCGTTCTACAAGTGGGCCCACATCCCAAAAATGCGGTTGCAACGCCAGGATAAGCATATGCAGGAATTACTTCTGTGAAGAATCCTATTCTGACACCTGTCGGATAAAATTCACATCCTTCGTGGTTTTAGCCAGGGAACTAGTTGTGTTTTGACAGATGTTAGTCCATTAACCTACCGAGTAGCTGAGTTGAGAATTGCCTGAACAAACTGTTTCTTCAGATGATATGATTCATTTATTCAGATTGTCTTATATCGTTCAAAAAATTATCATGCTCTATCGTATAGTTTTGAGAAATATAAAGGGTTTCATTTGAAATTTCAGACTCGAGTTCACTTCGGGACTAGTCGAAAAGGTTGAAAATATTTCATTGCTGAAAACATCGGCCTCGATAAAATATAGCCATTTCCCAAATATAACGTCTTTAACCCTACAAATAGTACAAATAACTGAATGGCGCTGTGTACAATGATTTCGTAGGCACCCGGTAGTTTAACTACAAATTAAAATCGACATCTCTTTTACCAAAAGTTTTACCAAAAATTAGATAAATGAGCTTGAGGTGCTGCAATAAAAATAGCAGAAGTGATGTACCTGACCTGGAATCTTGTGCTGATATTCATCATCGAAAAACCTACATATAAACTTATGATCTGGGATTTACACGTTGAAAGGTAATGCCTCGTTAGTACATTGCTCGAGTTCTGACGGTTGACGATCGTTGGGGGCGTCAGCGAGTTAACAGAAAAAAAACTCATTTTGAACTCACCCTATAGGTGCAATCAGTTTTTTGATAAATTAAATAGTCTTATTACTATTTTGAAGAGTCCCCTATCACTTTCTTCTTATTTGGTGCGACATACAATGATGAGAATATCAAGAAAATTCGGATATTTTCTGAGAAACAGCCTGTCAAGATAATCTGATTACCAGAGACTACCTACTACTATAGATCCAGGTAACTATTCGTTTCGTACGACCGAAGAATCATGACGTCGATATATATTTTTCATATTGAACCACCAGTTATTTCAAAACTACCAAGAAAATTGAACAATTTCAGCAGATGTGACCTACCTCTTGAGAATCGAGGATGTCTGTCAGGACCTTTATTGCCTGTGGTTTACCGTTTGTGCAGTGAGTTTTGTAGCTATATTTCTGTGATGTTTTCTGCGTATATTTTTGGTGTTTTTTTAGTGTTGGCTGTGGTGAGTACTTCTTCAAATATATTGCATAAAAACGATCGTACCTGCGCGAATGATTACAACTGACTTTTCCGTATTGAATTTGATCAAAACCATTTCAGATTGGCAAATATCGAGATAATTGAAAGCAAAATATACTAGACGAGACTCAAATCGTGTATGAAATCATCACTTTGCATCTTTTGATTCCCCTGAGGGGTGCACAGGTAGACACATTCTCACACATTAAGTAAATCAGGTACTTGTCGTGTAGCAGACACAAAAGAGTAGGTACTCAGTGGGGTAAAACACATCAGTTACACTGAGCATCTGGTGTCAAATATAGAATATTTCAAACTCAATTATATATGAAATGTGACTGGCGTTATCTAAAAAGTGTTCTTGACTCTAGGGGGTTTCATAAGTTCGAAACTATTTGGTTTCAAATGGGGCGTTGAAGGTCGTAGTTAGAATGTACATTTTTGTAGATTTCTCTAAATCTCTCTCTCTTTTTCTACATCACTGACTCCGTATTGACATCGACGTTATATTATATCATTCTATAAAGATATGAACTTTTAATTGTCTCGTTTCTGAATTATATCATATAATAAAAGATTAGAAGAGATGTTCATTCTCAAAAAAGGTTACAGATAAAAACAAACCATTTTCGGATAATAAAAATAACATTATTCAATAAGCGGAATAATAAGTATTGAATTTACATAGAGCACAAGTGGTAATGTTTGAATAAAATATAACTGAGCACATTAAACCTTTACAGAAATGACAGTTGAGTCACAGAAGCTGTGGTGACAACTTCATAATATGTGTACGTTTGCAACTGTTTGTTGAAATATAATTTCATTTTTGAAGTTTTCTCATTCATATAAATTGAACAGATTCATTACAAAAGCACATACAGAAAATTTTGGAAGAAAGCATACATACATAAATGAAAGCAATCAATTCAAATAAAGTAAATATACTGTAGTGCAATGTTCACAAGCAATAACTCTCAACTAAGTTATAAATTATATCCCTATCATTATTAGAAGTAGATTATAGTAGTTAAGATACTCCATATATTAATATCCTGATTTTTGCACAGATATGGAGGATTAAAATTGGATTATATTTGTAAAACTAAATCAGTATATTTTCTTTTATAGGTACCACCGCTCTATTCCAAGCCCCTTTACCCTGGAAACACTACATATGATAGCGACTATGTATTGAACAATACCATCAGAAGTAAGTGTCATCATGTTTGGAGTTATAATATTGATAATAATGAGTATATATTAAGAATGAATAGAATCGAAATGATTTGACACACATACAGTTCGTCAAATACTTTTTACTCATAAAGTCTCGATATTGATCGGACAAGTGATAAAAAAGTAACGCATACAATTTATAATTCTGAAACGAAATAGTAATGTGGGATAACCTCGGACCTTTTAAATTCAATTTGTGGTGATGAAGAAAATACTTCCGATATACAAAGAGATATAAATATCAGGACTATGACCTAAGTGATATTTTGTTCAAACAGCACACCCAGTATAATATTGAGTTTTTCAAATTCCCCAAGACTGGCAATTTTAGGTATGTATCAATCATATGTATCGAATTGATACATGGTGGTGGAAATTATCGAAAATAAATTAATGCACCCGTTGCATGAATCATTGAATATAGTTGAGATTAATTGTTCAAAAGTGTCTTTCTTTCTCATCCCATAGCGATATCGAAAGCAAGTTTGAGATTTTTTCATGTATATTTGTGTGATTTCCAATTTTAAGTTCCAAGTCTGTGACACGAAGAATTTCGAGAAGAAACTGAAGATCAACTTATCCCGCTTCACGATATTTCATATGTAGATGGAGCATGTTCTATTTTCTTGAAATTCCAGCAGAAACTGCTTTAGAAACTTTCCCATCCCCAATTTGCAATTATGAAGCAATCCAACAATCTTTTGCGATCACAATAATAACTAGAAATCAGGATTCGAACCTTTTACTGATAATTTTTATCATTTTACTCCAAATCAATGCCTCTGTGCAAAACATATCTGAAATCAGTACTCATTTGATCATTTTCAACTGCATCTAACGGTTTACTGCAAATCATTCTTCAATTTCTACCACCTTGTACAAATTTGATACCTTTGAGGGATGTATGCCTAAAAAAGGATTCTTGGATTAAAAAAAAACATACTGAGTGCGCGATTTCTCAGGGGTCATTAGGTACTTCAAATCGACCTGTCCGAGGAATTTTTGAAGTTATTCCGTTTTGGAATTATGAATTTTGTATGATACTCTCGCAAAACCCAATAGTTTCTCAGAGAAGTTAATTCTCACTAGTGTAACTGCTACCAATGAGCTAGTAGGATTGTTCTCTTTCGATATAAATATCCAAATTGAAACTCGTATTTTCTTTCATTTCGTGTTATAAACAACTGAATTATTAGACATTAAAATTCAATGTACAATTCAATTCGTAAAAGTAAATTCATCTCAATTCTTTATCACGTTCATATCTATTATTTCCATAAACATAATTTTCATTTTCACTTTCAATTCCTATTTCTGAATATTTCTCAACTTATATACATACTAATTATTCAATCGCAATTATTTAATGTTCGATTTCGATATAAACTGTTATCTGCTTTCCACGAATCCACCCCACATTCTAATTAGTGATGAATGCGACTTCGACTAACTGTAATAGCTATACAATTATTGAACCAATGCGAAAATGTTTTTAGCTACAGCGTAATATGTTCCTATTGTATTGATCTTATATTAGAAAATCAACAGCACGAACAGAATATTTTCTAAAAAACTCGAAAAAGAATTGAGGAGAGGAGTAAAGTGTTTTTCATGTAGTAGATTGAATAGTTATATATTATAATTCTCAATCATTTTCTGAAATTTTTCAAAAAAAAAGTAAGACGCCCCGTAGCACTTCGGTAGTATTCCCTTGCCCGAATTAAACATAAAACTGAAAAAAAAAAAAATTGGAGAAATATTGAATTTTAAATATATAATCCTCACCCAGAACATGTCTCATTAGTCTGCTAAACCAGGACGCTAATGAAAAATGAATGTAACCATTGACGAAATTAAAGTATTTTTGCATATACACCAACCTTCCAAAGCAAGAGATAGTATTTTCAAGTAGAGATTTAGTGGTGGATTCATCTAACGCAAACAGTGGCGGATCCACGGGGGGTTTCGGGTCCGGACCCTTCCCCATTGGGAAAATAAGAGATTTTTTTTTCAATTTTTATCGGCTCCTAATTTCCAAATTTTGTTATTGAACGAAAAAATGTCAAATGAGCAAGACAAAAAAATAAAATAGAATAAATTTTTTTGCTTTAAAATTGAAGAACTTAAAAAATTATTATTACATTCCATTGAAAATTGAAGAGCAGGCTACATTTAAACATTAGTAAATTTTCATTTTTCAACAACCAATTTCATCAATTTATTCAATTCAATGATCCTCCAATTTCTAAAAAAATAATTTTCAAGAATTAAAAATAGTACAAACAAGATCTGGATTGAATGTTACCCAAACAAACAAACAAACAAATTTCGCTTGAAATTTTTGGACTCACCGATTGTTCTTTCCTTTTTTTTTCTGGTTCAGTCGGTTCAGACGCTGGATCGAGCCGAGTAAAATATGAAAATAGAGTCCTCTTCATGTTGTAGGTTCAAAATAAAATGCTTTTTTTTTAACTATCAAATTGCAATTTTTCTCGATGACACTTTAAAGAAAATTGACATTTGTCAGGTTTATCGAGGAAAAGTTCGAGAAATTTCTGACAGTGCTGCCATTGGATCCTTTTTGGCGCAGTATTTGAAAAATTAGACGTGTTACATTTGTGATGAGTATTGTATATGCTGGTAACGATTTGAATATACTATGTATGAGTAGAATATGCTGTTGATTAGGTTAAATCAACTCGATTCGATTTGAAAAGCGTAAAGTTTCGAACCTACTTTACCTCCTGGCTACACCTTCAAATTTTGCTCATGTCAATCTCTTTCACCTTTTTTTTGGATCTTGACTAGTTGTATATGTATCCTCGACCTCCAGTGATGATAGCCAGCTAGTAAGACAACTCAGACCTAGACGCAAGGTCACTCAGTCTTGAAAATGGCTCCGAAATGGGAGGCCGAAACGTAGACAAGAAAATCATTCCAGACGCGGATCAACCGGAAGTTCCATCCAGCAAATATATATACATATATACAAATTTTGAGTTATAGACCCCCCCTTGACCTGATCCTGGATCCGCCACTGAACGCAAGACACTTTAAATCTTTCTTCATTTGATTTCTTCGACTATGTTGTCTGTGGACACATTTGAATGATTTAGATATACAATGAAAATGTGATTGGTGTTTGTTCTAATTTTCATTGCTTCCAGTATTGGAATCTGTTGAAATTACTCAATGAACTTGGATTGAAGAAATTAACGAAAGTTTTAAATCGAGGAGCGAAGATGGACATAAAAAGTTGAAAGAAATCGAATAAAAAAAATGATAATCCGAATTATTCAGAAAAAAATGCAGTGGGATAGATAAATGAAATAGACAGGAGTGGACGATAAAAATGATATTAAACAATGAGGACTCAAAAATCTCGAAATATATTAAATCAAAGGTCGAGTTTAGTTTTATACATATTTTGTATACATGTATATGTTTATTTTTTCTGATTTTTATGATTATATCTGAAAAACAAATTCCTCATCAACTTTCCATTTCAAGTTTTTGGCAGATCTCAGTGGGATCAAAAACAGTCAGCCACATTCAATAACAACGCATTGACATTCTCTTTCCAGGAACCCGCGAATCAGATTTTGTGTTTCCCGAATCAGACGATGACGAACCAGTTATGGCCCTCCCCAAGCTAATGGGCCCTCCTCCATGTGCACGAGGGACCACCTTCTGCGAGAACTTCGTCTCCTATCCTGGCGAACAACTCAAAGGGATACTGGAAAGACATAGGGTGAATAAAGAGTTTTTTGGAGTGGATGCTCCGCCCGAGGAACTTGGCACTAGGGACGATAGCGAGGACACTTTTGTTTGTCCTTCGGAAAAAACTGTGATCTTCCCGGAGGTTGCCATGGACCAACGCGGTGGATGGAAATTCATCATCAACCAGAAGGAAGAGGGGTATATTCAAGGTCTGCAGGTTGAAATTTGCAAGAGGTAAGCAAACTCATAAGGTTTTAGGGGCGAACCATATCTCCTGTTACTTGTTACTCATTTCATAGAACAGGTATAATGCTTCCATATTGAGATTTGTAACTACGATCCTAGTCACAAATTCATAATCACAGGCTGTTCATCAGTGGCCGTGAAAAGAATATTGTTCAGAATATGTACTGTGGATACACAAAAGATATCCAAACTGATAGGAAGTTGCTCTCAATCACCAGTGAAGATATTCTGGACGTAAAGAAAACATATATTTTGGAACTTCCATAAGGATTTATGTTAGACATAAAGTCCTCAGTTTATTTAAATTATAACCAATGGATATTCATCAGATGTCCATTGGAAGGCCTTGTACTATTTGGATAAGGATCATGCCCGTTATGAAATGCTCTTGGTTGGATTGTTGACTTCATGTTAATTTCATTTTTCAGACATGGAAGATCTTGTAAAGCGGTACAAGTCCCGAATGATTTCACTACCGAATGTAAGCAGAAGTATAATTATCGGCGCTTGTTGGCGTTGAATGATAAAATGGTCCCAACTAAAGACATATTTTTATTACCTTCGACTTGTGCTTGCGCCTACAAAAGAAATTTTTTTCTCGTTCCTGCTTTCACCGATCGACGAGACTAAAAAACAAGATTATTCGAAGAAGACGTGAAACCAAAGATATTGGCAGTGAAAAGAGGTAAGAGTAGCTCAGCACCACAGACAATGGACTGGCCCTAGGAGAGAGAGAGGACTGCGGAATGAGCAAGATAGAATACTTCAAGTATAACCTTTAACCGAATTCCTTCCTCAACGTAGCAGATAAAAGAGATGTTGAGAAGGATAGAGTAATTCGAGTATAGAATTACCATTCTGTCACTCACAATATCAATTCAGTGTGCATATCCTTTCTCTCTATCTAATGTATTCCGCATCGTTTATATGGAAAACTTTTATGAAGGCCAGTCCATTAGTAGTTACTTCTATGCTCAGTACACGTGATTTTGTGGTGTGTCTAACGCCTGTCGTAATCAATGACCTAGGTCGTACTGGGTGAGGGTTGATTATTATTGCTAATGTCACTAAAATTTTCTTAGAAATTTTTTTCTGTGGAATGGTTTCAAGAAGTGTTCCTCCTTTGATGTTGGAATATAAGGTAGGATTTCTGATGGAATATTTCGAATTTTTTTCTCGGATGGAGAGATATTGATATAACAGCTTGGAAAGAGTTTCAAATTGTGTAATGAGACGATATTTACGGGACGACGGTAGTATAATTTCCTATCCTGTTGCATACAATATTTTTTTTATTAGTATCAAAAAAGTTTTCGTTTTGTTCCTTATATTTGGATTTCAAATTTCCATTAGTGGAATTTTTTGAAATTCTGAATACTCTGAACCATAACTTTTAAAACAATTTCGACGAAATAATTTTTTGCGATTTATGTGCTGTTCTTTATTCAAGAGTGGATGAAGACCACACTTCACAAAACCTCATCGACAGTGAATATTTGTCTATTTTCTTTTCCTTTCCTTCTTTCATAGAAGTTTGGTATTTCTTTTTTTAATTCGAGAAGAAAACGCAAAAAACAGTACCCAAAACTTTGTTCCCTCACAAAAATAATCATGTTTCTAATGGAAACTGAAGAAACCCATTAAAGACGAATACATCGCCAAGATATCGCGACGATGTCACTATGTGACTTTCGATGTCACATTTCATGTCGCAGGGATATCGCAGTTATATCGCAGTGCTGGAACTTTTACCACTCTCCAGTTACAAGTTATTTGAAATATATCTCGATGTAACGACATTTATGATTTTTGCGTTCTCGCAGTGGCATGAAATATGCGAAAAACTCTCCATTGTCGTGAATGAATACAAAATATATAATACTGTCCATCAATAGAGGATATGAATGAAAAGAAATCACGTCATCAAAAATTTTCACCTTCCTTAACAAAACATATGTCATACAACAATATACATTCCTAACAAAATTAAATAATAACAATTATTCATTGTTCCGAAAAGGTTTTACCAACGTTTAACTTAGTCCATTTATAAACTAAAATCTTAGGAATGATGAAAACCGTTTTTTTTTCTCCTCAGCCGGATTGCATGTCCTGGTTTGTTTACTCAGCGGCGGGCACCCTGTCACTGTAACAACTTAGGCTGGATTCAGACAGATCCGAAATTCGTTCGTATCAGATGATCAGATAGCTTTCTGATTGGTCTAAATTTAAATTCAGACGAATTTAGACCAATCAGAAAGCTATCTGATCGTCGTACGATAGGATTTCGGATCTGTCTGAATCCAGCCTAAATCATTGTTTGATCATATTTTGTCCTGTGGGTTTTTGAATAACGCCTGAAGATAACTCAAACGATAGTTGGTGAAAAATTGATCGAATACCATTAAAGGTATAGTCATATATACATCAGTAAAACATGACAACCTTCACTTGAATACACCACTTTGGAAAACAGATCACTAGCACCTATCAACTACAATTCCTTGCTCGTTCCTACTTTTTAGAAAATGAAAATTTACTTCTACTCTATACTCCATCAATTTGACAACGTTATACAAGATTGCGTATGGACAATCAATGAGAAAGTTAGGTTAAGATTTGTTGACGCTTTGTCAGGTTAGCCAACTGATACCTATGTCAACTAAATATTTATTCAAGAACATATTCCATTCACATCCAAAATATCGATACATATAAAGTGTTAAACTAACTTGAGCTAGTGATATATGCATCACAATATACAGTAATGCTTGATTTGGTTCTCGAATTCCCCTTGATATCTCAATTATCACGAATTATATCTTGCAGATATCGCAGTGATGTAATCAGATGATATTACAAGTCCAACTCATTGTTTCATCTCGGAGATGTCAATGTAACAGATATGTTTGCTGGAAAATCACGTATGTTCGTAGTACACTACTTTCATCAAAGAGAAGGAAGCTGGGTTATGCCCCCCATCACATTTCACATTTTTTTTCACAGAAAGTAAGCAAAAGGTGAGTACAACTCATAAATTTATCGACATCGAATATTTGTAACGCGATATCCCTACTTAGTCACTCAGATCATTTATGATAGTCGTTGGGTAAAACATAAATTCGTTTACTATGTTGCGGTTCATGGATGTTTTAATTCTAATTGGATATTCTGTGATAGTATTCATTTGTTTTAACAGTTTCATTTGGTCCGGTACACACCTTTTTTGGCTTCAAAAATAATTCGTTTCGTCAAATCTCACATGAGGAGAAATACCCCACGAAACGAAATACCTGGCGTTCAGTTTATTCTTAACAATCGAGATGATAATATGTGGCACAACTTGTGCCTCCACCCACGAAAAGAGTTTTTGTGCGTTCATTCAGGCGCGTATACAGCTTTAGCTCACAGGGCACACAAATGTTTATTGTTTTTTACCAGCTTTTTTTTACAATGACTTGTATTATTAGGAAACTGTAAAATGAAAACGTAAGATTTGTTTAATCTCTAATTTAAACATAAATTAAATTAGAAATTATATGAAACGAAAATATTCAATAGAAATAAACTTTAGAATTTAGAGATAACTAACATTCACCTTTGGCAACGTAGGTGAAAATAAACCCTTATAATTACATTCGTTCATGTTATTATACCACATATTAATATAAGTACATTGAAAAGTATATTTCACTCATTGAATAGAAGATAATCAGTGGCGGATCCACATGGGGGTTTTTCGGGTCCGGACCCCCTCCCCATTGGGAAAATAAGAGATTTTTTTTTCAATTTTTATCGGCTCCTAATTTCCAAATTTTGTTAGGGAACGAAAAAATGTCACATGAGCAAGACAAAAAAATAAAATAGAATTTTTTTTTGTTTTAAAATTGAAGAACTTCAATAATTATTATTACATTCCATTGAAAACTAAAGAGCAGGCTACATTTAAACATTAGTGAATTTTCGAGGTTTTTTGAAAAATTCTACTAGAATTTCGTCCTCGGTGAGTTCAATATGGGTATGGATATTTAAAGAAGCAAGACCATTCAGTCGTTCCTGTCCCATCGTACTTCTCAGGTAATTTACGATACACCCTAAAGTCGAAAATGCTCGTTCTGGAGTTGCTGTAGTTACAGGTAATACTGCCAAGATTCGCAAAATTTTATCAACATTCTTGAATCACTTGCTTTTGAAAAATTAGACTTGTTACATTTGTGATGAGTATTGTGTACGCCGGTAACGATTTGAATATACTATGTATGAGTAGAATATGCTGTTGATTAGCTTAAATCAACTCGATTCGATTAAGTAAAGTTTCGAACCTACTTTATCTCCTGGCTACACCTTCAAATTTTGCTCATGTCAATATCTTTCACCTTTTTTTTTTTTGGACCTTGACTAGTTCTTGCTATACGGTAGCTCATAATTTTCCATTATATATATATATATATATATATAAATTTTGAGTTATAGGCCCCCCCTTGACCTGATCCTGGATCCGCCACTGAAGATAATGCAACATAAAACTTGAATGATAATTTCTAATTTTCCATTCTTCGTATAAAAAAACTTCGTTCTGCAGGAGCGACTCTGCTTGGCCAGGTCAGTCAGTAGCATGCATTTTTTAATGAGAGGGAAATATTAGAATCTCGAATTTGAAAAGCGTATCTATCAAAATGGAAACGTTATTAACGTTCTTCCAGTACTGTTTGTATAAACCAATGAAGGAATGTGCGGCGTATCAATGTCGGTATTTTCCTGTAATAACTGGATTCTAAGATCTTACAGGGAGTAAAGTTAAAATAAAATTGTGATTGATTTTTCACCCATTTTAAGTATTTTTTGATATCTATCCATATTTTGTTATATATGTTTGATGTGAATGGTCATGAGGAAGGGGTAACTACCCCCTTTTGCCCCTATCTGTATACGCGCCTGCGTTCACTCAAACCGTTTTGTTGACTATTGGGAGGTTGTCAATCACTTTTTGATTGCAGAAGTTTCAGTTTTCATGTGAATTATATCACCTCCAGTATGATATCTGATTCGGCTTCTCTTGATTCCATCAGATTTCAGACGTCCAATATAATTCATTATATCATATTGAGTGACATATTTATTTCTAGGAAGATACAGTTGTGGGGTGTTTTATTCTCTCTAGTTACTTGGAAATACTTGTGTTCAGGCAATGGGGAAGTTTTTCACAGATCTGAATGGCAATTTAGTAGCTTTCCCCATCATATATAGGCCACATTTTTGTTTTGATGTTCAAGTTCATTTATTTTTGTATCACACGGATGACCAAGTCTTTGATGCCACACTTTTTCCGAAGCTATAGCATTTTCAATCGCGTACATAGGATCTAAAGTTTGAATCTCCGTCATATATTTCACGACATCTTTTACAAAATTATCAATGATTCCACTTTAAAAAATAATTTCACCTTTTGAGTTTTATCCTTTCATGCCAAAAAAGTTTATTTATCGTGATCTTGTTTATCTTGGTGTGACACAAATGATGACAGCAAAAATATTCCACCTTCCAAAATCTAGGGTTTGATGCATCAAAACCAAAATCATCGTAATGATTTTCCGCTCCAGATTTCAGTTCCGCATCTAGAAACCGTTCCCTCCAGTTTCGTATCAACTTGCATAAAATGATCCTGAAGTTCTCCACTGAACTGAAGTTTCTCAAGATGAACGGTCTATGAGCGGACTTTCAGACACAATATATTTATCAGGAATACTACTATGATGCATGAAGCTTTAACACCCTCAGTTGCAAAAGCATCCTGTTTTTCAGCTTCTATATCCTTCTCTTCTTTGGTCAGACATTTGTTAACTCCTTCATTCGCCAATATGCACAGATGCATAATGAGAAATTGTTATAAGTCAGCTGAGGAAGTGTGTAATAGAGTGAAGAAGCCATGGTGTTTGGTATGCCAACTAAGCGGTAGAATCTCGACGACCTAAAATATTCACCTTTTGATTCAGAGGTCGAATTCTAGGCTTATAATATGATTAAATATGTAGGATAAAAGACTGAAATCTACAGAAGGCAAACTACTTGAGTGACAGCTTTATATTCAAAGTACATACTTGATAGAACAGATTTTCAACCCATGACACGAACCGAAGAAAAAGATACAGGTCATTTAAAATGGAGTTTTGATCACTTGAAATTGTACCTGATATATTCAATAAGTTCAACTTATCAAAAAAAAAACTTCAGTTTCCCATAGGATTGTGTCGGGTTTCGAGAATCAATTGTTAGTGAGAAAATTGTGATATTTTTTGTTGGATATGAATATTCACAACTATTTACTCTTTATTTGCGAACAAGGACAAAATCCATGTTTTTTAATGTTTACTCACTCCTGAACTTTTCGCATCTCAAAATTACTGTCAGGTTCGGATCAAAACAGGTATTGATGAAAAGATTATTTATCACGAATAGAGGTAATTTCCTTCTTGCAATGGTACCTCGGCAATTACTGTTTCTTCTCATTCCATTGAGAGATAGAAATTATTCTAATTGAGATTTTTACACTATCATCTCATATTCTCTGTCCTAGAGTTATCTTCAAAGAAGAAACCACCACGAACGAATATTTTGAGCGTTTCCCTGTGACTAATGTAAATAGTTTGGAACAAGGAAAAGATTATCCTAGATAACGATCCGATGATAAAAAATATTATGGTGCCTATTTTAAGACAACCACTCATAACATGAAAAAATATCACTTTTATATTGGTTCGTATTATCTGTTCATTCATTGAACTATTCATCCGCATAATACCAATTGAAGCACTCAACTTATTTTTACCTAATGACATCAGAAGGACCAAATCAACTCAATCCCTGTTTGGGGGTTCTATTTTCTGAAGCTACCTGCCTCAAATTTTATAACATAGTGTGGTTCCTTCAGAAGATAATCTGCTATCGAGCTGGAAGATTATTTGTGGGCAAAACTTCACCTTCTCTATTCTATTCAAGTTGAAATATTATCCGAGCATACAATATACAGTTCAATCATTTTATCTTCACCCATTTTGAGGAAATTTTGGTGAAAAAACCGTCTAGTACGACGTGGCTGATATCCCGATAAAAATTATATCTTGTAATTAATGACTCCCGACATTAACTGAATTAACATTTTCAAATTTATGGAAATGCCGGAGTTGATTTTTCAATTCAAGGGAACTTACAGTATATATTCCAATAATTACGAATCCAGGGACATCAGGTTTGATAGGCTAATGAAACATTGAGGCGAAGATATGTGCATGAAATTTTATTTGCCAGTGAATTCACTAAAACTTCTGTCCTCCCTACTATAATTTCAGTTACACTCACAAAATATATAAAAGAATTTTGTCTATACCTCCGATACCGTTTGACGAATCCTAATAACCTCAGAAGTTATTTTATCCACATGCATACAATTTGGATACATGTAACAGATCAAGAAAAAAAGTTGCTCAGAAAACTAGGTTGGCTGCAATGTAGAGTTTGCATGTGATCATTTTATCCAGGTGTTCATGTCTATCAACCAGCATATTAATTATTGATACATTTTTTTTCCAGAAAAGGAAAATGAGGAGACTTCTTGGGCCAAGTGATACCTCCTGCTTGTACGTACTATAGACATGGATATTTTAAAAATATCATTATTAGAGACGTTGTTATTGTACAGTATTTATTTATAAATTTATAAGAGTTTTGACTATTTATGATGAATCAAAATTTGTGAGTTTAGTCTCAAGATGCCTCTGGCTGACTGGATTGTATTGATAATGGAAAATATATGCAAAGAGTGTGGGAAGATGTGTGTCGCAATATTTGAGTTTTTGGTGTTACTGTTTAGTGACATATTCACGAGAATACACAAACATGTCTAGCAACCGAATAATAAGAGTGTGGGAAAATGTGTGTCGCAATATTTGAGTTTTTGGTGATACTGTTTAGTGACATATTCACGAGAATACACAAAAATGTCTAGCAACCGAATAATAAATCTACTACCGACTATACGAACAACAAAATTACAGACCATGTTTGGATTCTCATGGAGTCCTAGATCTCCAATGGTAACATGCTACTGGATGATTTTGAATTTGAACATATTTAAGCAATGGTAGATTGGCTCATTTTTGATCATATTACAGTGTGAGATTATTGGGTTCTGAAATTTGAAATTAAAATTTCATGATCATCTTTTGTGTTTTTTGATGACTTGAGATATTCACGCCGGAGGTTAGAACAACACGATGTCATGAATAATATATTCGATTACACGAATATATCTGTAACTACTTCATTGATAAGAATGTGTGCAAAATTTCACAATTTTCCTGGGGAATCTTGGGATTCGCACTGAATTGTCACATAATTAATCATGTATCATTGCGTTATTAATTTTTCGCACATTTTCATTCCTACCAAAAATATAATAATATGCCGAGATGGCATATCCATTTGGTCTGAATCCAGGCAGACGTAAACAAAGCCTCAACTTCTATAATGTATAGCTGATATTAGTAAGTTGATGAAATACGTGAACTATAATGAATGAAATGTATTTCATTTATCAATTGGACTCGAATGAGATTTCAGGATTGTATGAAATTGTATCGTAGAATTGATAATATTTATTTTCAAGAATTAATGTACATAGTCTCTGATGTGTATTTTATAAATATATATATATATATATATATATATATATATATATATATATATATATATATATGGATATATGATAATTCGATTTCTTCTACATTCCCTGCCAGAAGTACTCTCTCAGTCAATCTTACACCAGTATCCATTTATAATTTTACTACTGTAGTTCGGGTTTGAAGGCCGTCGTTTTTTGAATTTTTTTCCTGACGTTTCGCTGGCGCGAGTTGGACTCCGATGACTAGACATTACGACTTCGTAAAGTGTATTTATATGGATTCAGGTAGCCAGCTTCTTCTAGATTCGGAGAATTATCATTAATACTGATTGCCGTAATTACTGAATTCATTCATTTATTTTATTCTCAATGAGGGATTTCACTGAAATCATCATATAGGGCGATCTCAATGTACATGGCTTTAATTCTCGAACAAAACAAAAGAAAGAGGACGACAGACATATGCATTTGTGCATTTGCTATCAATAACGATGTGGAACAACTTATAGATCAACCCACTCCCATTCCTGATACGAATAGCAAATTTGCCAATACACTGGACCTGATCTGAGTATGTTAACGCAAGAAATAGGTGTAATGCAACAATTGAAGCTGCTTAAGAAGCATATAATCATAGAATTCGTTCAAGGACGGTTCTTGTTCGTTTTGGTCATTTGCTAAAGCTGTCGCTAGAAGCTTCACTTTCAGTTCATTTCTCCCTTTTACCAATCAATTTGTAATCATTTATTAGAATATTATGAGAATACTAAAGCTATACGTACAATTGTAGTTGTATCAAATATGAATACAGACTACCGTTCAATATCATCACATACACACTGATATTACATGTACGTTCACATTTATAGAGTAAAATACGACAATATAAATACGAACCATAAGTAACCACAAACAATACATTCAATTAGTTTTGAAGTTCTAACTGTAAAACATGTTGAAAGCCGCCTCCACTTCTAGGGAACGTACCAAGACATCGCTACTCCTCTCAGTCAGTCTATAAATATCTACACCGCTATCTGCTCCTTGAAATCTCCAGGTGTTTTCGGGTAAGCAAGCTGAATTAAGCGTCTTACATCTACTTCTAATTCTTGCAGACTCTCACCTGATTTTTGTGTGCGAGTTTTCATTTCATCCCGGTACAGCTGTTCTCGGTGTTGATCACCATAACGCAACAATAAGCAGAAATCAGGTCCTCATATTCCTCCTGCTGTTCGATGGGTATCGACTGTAATATACCCAAAGTTGGCTCGCTCAAAGCTACCATTAGTGATGTACCTTTTTCTTCTTCTCTATCCCATCCACTGGTTTCTGCAACAGCCTCAAATTGTCGTCGATACATGGACCGAGAAGACTGTCCATCGAAAGTCGGTGGTTTCACGGAAATTGCTGATGTGGCAACCCTGCCTCAACGGATCCTGGTTCTTGGGAAGAGCTTTCTGCCTTTCCAGTTTTTTCATCTTCTCGCACTGTATCTAGTTTATCATTGACCTCGTCAATTTCTTTGACGTCTTCCTTCAGTTCTTCTTTCAGATCTACTTTTGGTTTTTCTACCAGTTCTTCCTTTTGTACTTCGGTTTTATGTTATACATGCTCGAAGAACTTTTCGTGATGCTCTAGAACCTTCTGGAAATCTGCTTTCTGTGGTTTTTATTTGTCCTGATTAATTTTTTTTCATAGATTTTTCTGGAGTGCTTCGTCTCATTCTCGCTTTTTAACTTCTCGTCTTTTTTTCATCTTCTCGCTTTTTTTTTTCCTGTTCTCTGAGAATTATCTGGAGTGTTTCTTCTCGCCCTTTCTTTTCATCTTATCGTTCTTTATTTTCATCTCTTTATTTCTTTTTATCTTCTCGCTCTTTTATCTGTCCTTCCAGAATTATCTGGAGTGCTTCTTCCTCTTTTTTTTTCATTTTCTTGCTTTGAGCTGCTTCACTATATTTTTACCCTTGTATAGCACATCGGAACATAGGAGAATCTCCCAGATCTATAATTTCCGATGTTCAAGAAAACTCTCAGTCGTCTCCAGATTTGTAGAGCTCGAACATTCTTCCGCCGGGTCGTGAGCGAATATACTCAGTGGTGGCGTTAGGGAATTTATTTCGATTTCGTAAAAATACTGCTACATGTTAGTTCCTACAAATTTTAAAGTATGAATTCAAAACACACAGTGTAATGCAAAGACATTAAGTACAGTGACCACACCATATTTTTGGTTACTTGTGTTACAAACCTTCAAGTTACTGAGAGTGGTACTACACAAAACAAAGCGACAGGTTGCGTCTATCATCTACCATAACAATATGGCTCACCCAATTTCGTTTTGTATTTTGATTTTTCAATTCCATCAGATCGGTAGTCAAAAAACGGTTCGTTTGGCAATGCAGGCGATCAGTTATATCAACCATTAATTTTCGACGACGCAGCTTAGGGGCTCATAAACACCCTATGTAAATCCTATGTTGTCGTAAGTGGAAAGGAACCGCACTGCGCCTGCGGATATCTTCGCAAAATTTGTAGTTGGGATATTTACCTTGTTATTCCAGAAAAATACGATTCTTTCGAATAGATGGATGAGAAGTGCTTTTTAAAAGGTATAGTTTTTCAATCACCAACTTTTCATTGGCTGAAAGTGGTGAGACGTTTCATTGTCAAGGCTGACTTATAGTGTATGAAAAAAGTTATTGGGACGGGCACACTTGCAGAGCGTTGGAATTGAGTTATACTCAATAAAAATTCATCGTAACGTAATTGAAAAACTTCATTTAGCACAACAGTAATACAGTTATATGGCCTGTTATTGTACTGGTGTTAAGGTACTAAAGTGCCCAAGACTGAAGGGGCTATTGTATTGTGAAATACATGTAGCGGTTGGGTGAACTGTCTGTTAAAAATCACACAATGAAGTGTTTTTATTTACGTTAAAAATATAATTTTAAGGATATGATATATCTAGCATTTTTCCAGAAATGTATAGATACGATTTATGTTCAAAACTCACTACTTTTCATTGAGATTTCAGAATTCAACATAGTTTTGATTTTTTTTGCGATTTATCGAAGAAATCGTGAAGCTTAGCAAATTTCGTCTCCTGCTTCTTACTTCTTCAAGTTGCCTACAATAGATTCAAATATAACGTCGTAGTGTTGCTATATTCGATGAGTCTATCAAGACAATTCGGATTTGTTCTGAGAAACAACCTGTCTAGATAATCTGAGTACCTACTTTTATAGATCCAGGTAAATATTCGTTTCATACTACCATGGCATATACTTCCGAAGATTCATGGCGTCATTATAATATATATATATATATATATATATATATATATATATATATATATATATATATAAATAATTTTCGTTTTGAATGGAACGTTGCTATGAACAAAAATTTACCAGTCATTTCAAAACTACCAAGATAATCGAACAATTTCAGCAGATGTGACCTACCTCTTGAGAGTCGAGGATGTCTGTCAGGACCTTCATTGTGAATTAAATGTAATGTGAATACATTAGTTGTGGTTTGCAGTTTGTGCAGTGAGTTTGGAATATTTCTGTGACGATGTTTTGTGCATATATTTTTGGAGTGTTTTTAGTGCTGGCTGTGGTGAGTACTTCTTTCAAAAATATCGCATAAAAACGAGCCTACATACACGAAACATTACAATTGAATTTTCTGAATTGGAGATATAAATAAGTACTTGATCAAATCCCACTAAAGATTGGCAAATATGTTGTTATCATTTATATGTATGATGAAAAAGGCGAATTATTATTTCAAGACAATTGACAACAAAATATACTGAATGAGACTTAAATCGTGTATGAAACCAGTGATTTGCAACTTTCGATTCCCCTGGGGGTGCACAGGTAGGCACCTTCTCTTCGATCAGAACACATTATTAATTAATATGGGTAGGTATTTGAAAGAGAGAAATTCACAAAAAGTGAGCTTGAAATGAGCTTTCACTAAATCAGATATCGCCCGAGTACGAATGGCATTTCTGAAAAAGTGAAACTTTAATTGAGATAAGATTATACTTGGTCGTTTTACCTGCACATACTCAGTAAGGTAAAACTCTCGTTAATACAGGTCCCTTTTATTGTTAAACTTCAGCATTTTTTAAGTTGAATGTATGTCACTGGAAACACCTTCTTTCATCAAAACACCACACACGCCCTTCTTCACTTGTTTTCAACATTTCTGAAAGTAATCATTATCACAAGGTTTGTTTCCTGACAATCTGTTGCAATATTCTTCTCCTCCTCAATACATAATCGTTCCACAGACTTTACTCGCCTCTTAAATCCGTTATGCAGTGTTCCACTTGCCCTTTCATTACCTTTATCGAAACAAATATGAAATTGAAAATATTGAAATGAAAATGAAGGTAAGTGACTGGCGTTTTCTAAAAACTGTCCTTAGGGGTTTTCATAAGTTCAAAACTTTGTGGTTTCGAAGATATTGGGTATTGAAGGTCGTAGTTCAAATATACATTTTTGTAGATTTCTCGAAATATCAACATCCCGAATAAAATATCAATTCATGTCTTCTCCTAATCTTACTCATATTTCTTGAAAAAGTTCTGACATTCAAAATTTTGAGATTTAATGATGATATGCACCGCATTGAATCAGTCTGTTTTCGTCGGAAACGGTTTACTGAAATACCTACATTAAGATATCTTTGTTGTATACATGAAGATACGCCTTGTGGAAAATCCCAAATATCATGGAAAAAGTTGATCTTTTATTGAAATTCTTGAAATTTTCTGTTCCCTGGCTTTCCTTTTCACATCACTGGTTTCGTATTGATATCAGCTTTATATTATATCATCCAGGATATGAACTTTTCATTTTTTACTTTTTAAATTATATTATATAATAATAGAGTATATTATAGATGTTTATTCTAAAAAAATGTTACAGACAAAATACAAACCAATTTTTTGACAATGAGACAAAAATCTTACAATAAGTGGAATAATAAGTATGAAATCAACAAATCAACGGTGATAATTGAATAATATATATACGAGCCCATTGCAACTTTGCAAAAATAATATTTAGGAAGCAGACAGCTTGTTCGTGATATTTGTATGCTTGCAACCGTTATCTGAAATATACTCTCATCGTTGATGTTTTCTCACACACACACACACACCCACACGAGATTCTCAATGGGTTTACAAAACCGCGACACCCCATGTCAGTTAGAATCGAAGTTGTGATATTTTTGTTAATATGGAATTTCATCAAGTATCAGTTCAATTCAATGAATTATATCCCTATTATTATCAGAAATTGTAAACAGTACATAATAAACCTCATAGGTTTTTGTCCTGATTTTAGCACAGATATGGAGAATTAACATAGGATATTATTTGTGAAACTGAATCAGGCTTTTTTTCTTTTATAGGTTCCTCTGCTGTATTCCAAGCCTCTTTCCTCTGGATACAGGACATATGATACGGACTACTTGATATTCAACGACACCATCAGAAGTGAGTGTCATCATGTTTGAAATTATAGTAGGTATAATATGAAAGGAATGAATATAATAAAAATCATTTCACATAAATGAAGCTTGTCAAATATTCGTTATTTTTGAAGTCTCGTTATCGGACGGCAAACAGGAACAGGTGATAAAAAATTTCAAGTTGTGTCCTATATTTGACAAGGTGTAAGTACATACATCGTATTGCGGATGTAACGCATAGAATTTTAAATTTCGAAAGGAAATAGTTTAGAGACAAACTTGGATTTTTTAAAATTATTTTGAGTAATTAAAAAATATTTCCAACATACAAAGTGATACATATCAGAACCCAATGTATTATTGATTTTTTCAAATCTCGGACGAATGGAAATTTTAGGTATGTATCACTTATATGTATGAAATTCCAAAAGGGTGGTGAAAATAATCAAAATTAAACCAATGTACCATTTGCGAAAATCTTTGTATATAATTGAGAATGATGAACGTTTCAGATTATTTCAGGTGTGATTTTTTAATTTCATCACAAATTCTGAAGTTTATTTCTTCGATATTGGCCAGTCTATTGAAATGAATTTCAGACCTCAACTTTCAGTGATATAATCTGAGGTCTGGAGGTCTTGCTGGCCATTCTATTGTTCGAAGTTTGAAGAACGAAGAATTTCGAGAAGAAACTAAAGGTCAATTTAGTTCCCGCGTCACGATGTTTCACGTACAGATAGAACATGTTTGATAGAACATGTTTTATTTTCTCGAAATTCCAGCAGGGACTGCTTTATAAACTTTCGCAACCCGAATTTTTTATGCGATCATGAAACAATCTCTAAAATCGTTTGCATTCACGAAAATAACCTGAAATCAGAATTAGAACTTGTTATTGATTATTCCCATCAATTAATTCCTATGTGTGAAACATATCTAAATCATTCTCAACTGCGTCTGAACTGAAGAACTTTTTTTTTCTGCTTCACAATGTTTTACCTGCAGATGGAGCAAACTGCTTGGTAACTTCTCCATCCCGAGTTTTTATGCGATTTGAAATGAACTGAACAATCTTTTGGATCACAATAATAACCTGAAATCAAAATTCGAACCTGTTGTCTGTTATTTCTATCATTCTATTCCGATTCAATGCCTATGTGTAGAACATATATGAATATATCTGCATAGATTTACTGGAAAAGAATTCCTCGATTTGTTCTTGGTAATTCTCACCAGCTTATACAAATTTGATTCATATAAGTGATGCATGCCTAGAATGAGCTTTCTTAGTAGATGAAAAAAAAACGTAATTATATACTGATTTGAAGGAAAATTCTCAGGGGTCATCACTCTGCCATGTAATCTAATTCAATCGACGTGTCCGGGTTTTTTACAATTATTTCATTTTGAAATTATGATTTTATACGTTACTTTCGCAATACCCAAGAGTTTCCCAGAGAAGAAAGTTCTTACTATTGTTATTGCTACCAATAAGCTAGTAGGTTTGTTTCCATTCATATCCATATTCAATTTGAAGAACGTGTGTTCAATTTTTTTTCATTTCGTGATATAAACAACTGAATTATTAAATAGTCTAATAATCTGGAATTTCGTTTCCATTTCCCTGTCAGTCTATATCAAGTACAATTCGATTATTTCTGGAAACATAATTTTCGTTTCTACCTTTAGTACCCATTCTTCTGAATATTGCTCTAGTTATACACATACTGCTTATTCAATTACAGTTAGTTAATGTTCGATTCTGATATGAACAGTGTTACCTGCTTTTCATGAATCCATCCCACATCTTAATTACTGATGAATGCGACTTCGACTAACTTTAATGGCCCCTACAATGATTGAACCAACAAGAAAATCCATTCAGCTGTTCTTATATTAGAAGAATCAATAGTATGACAAAATATTTTCTAAAAAATTCGAAATGAATTGAGAAAACTATATTTCATGTAGTACACTGAATATTTCTTTATTATATTCATTTTTAGAGGTATTCCTTTTCCAATCACTTACTGAGATTTCCAAAAATGATCGGTAAGCGGTAGCGCTACGGTAGATTTCCTTTGCCCGTATAAGACATAAAACTGACAAAGAAAAAATGATTAAATTAGAAATATTGGAGTCTCAATATATAATCTTCACCCAGAAGTGTCTTATCAGTCTGGCGAAATAGGACGCCAAAAAAATTAATGTAGCCATTGACGAAATTGGAGTATTTTTGGTTACTTTCAAAGTAAGGAATAGTTTTTTCAAGTAGATATGTGGTCGTGGATTCATCTAACGCGAGACACACTTCATATCTTCGAATTCAACTTGCGATACTTGATGAAAATCCATATAAACAAAAATATTCCTGTACGTTTCTCACTGTCAGTGGGAATCGTACAGTAAACTGTAATATTTTTCTCCATAGGAATTTTTCTGCATTTGATTTCTTCGACTGAGTCAGCCTGTGGGCACCTTTGAAAAGATTTAGATATATCATGAAGATTTGTATTATTTCGAATTTCCATTGCATACAGTATTTGACTCAGTTGAAACTTTTCAATGAACTTGTTGGATTGAAGAAATAATTGAAAGTTATGATTCGAAGTGAAAAAATGGACATAAAAAGTTTAAAAGAAGAACCAATAAAATGGCACCATGAATTATTCAGAAAATGGGAAATCATGTGTCAAAATTCAGTGGAATAAAAATTATATTAGATTGAATGAAATGAAAAAACAAAAAAAAATCACGAATGATATTGAATCAAAAGTTTGAGTGGAGTCATCTTTAAATTTTTCAAGCATCTTATATTCGTGATTTATCTAATTTCAGAGATTATTTCTGAAAACCCATTTCTGATCAACTTTCCATTTCAACTTTTGCATTTATGCTGATAATCTCTATTGAATTCTCCAACGCGATAAGGTTTTGACAGGTATCGGTGTGGTTAAAAATTGTCAGCCACATTCAATCACCACACATTGACATTCTCTTTTCAGGAACCCGCGAATCAGATTTTGTGTTTCCCGAATCCGACGATGACGAACCAGTCATGGCCCTTCCCAAGCTAATGGGCCCTCCTCCATGTGCACGAGGGACCACCTTCTGCGAGAACTTCGTCTCCTATCCTGGCGAACAACTCAAAGGGATACTGGAAAAACATAGGATGAACAAAGAATTTTTTGGGGTGGATGCTCCCCCCGAGGAAATTGGCTCGAGGGACTATAGCGGGGACACTTTTGTGTGTCCTTCGGTAAAAACTGTGATCTTCCCGGAGGTTGCCATGGATAAACGCGGAGGATGGAAGTTCATTATCAATCAAAGGGAAGAGGGATATATACAAGGTCTGGAGGTTGAAATTTGCAAGAAGTAAGCAAGCTCATAAGGTTTTAAAGGCTCGACCATAACATTCGCCTTAAAAGTCCATGCTAATATCTGCCCTTTCTCAGACCCAATTATTGCTGCCACCATATGGCAGTAACCTTAGAAATTAATGATCGAAAATAAAAAGTCACTTTTTGAAAACAGGGCCCGATGCGCATGTACGAGTTGTGGTAATCATTCGTCAATACTTTTATATCTCTTTTAACTCTATTCATTTCACCTAACTCAAAAACAGGTATATTGCTTCCATAAAGAGATTTGTAACTACAAGTTCTACTTAAGAATTATCATTATAATTATATTGATTACAATGCCAGTCTCAAATTCATGATCACAGACTATTCATCAGTGGCTGTAAGCAGGATATTGTTCAGAATTCATTCTGTGGAAGTTGCTTTCAATCATCGTTTGGGATATACTGGACGTTGAGGAAAGACATCCTATGGAAGTTCCCGAAGGATATCTTATGTACGTCTGCAGAAGATATCGTCCGGACGTCCAACGATGAATATATATAGAACGTCTCCCCATGAATATATATAGAACATATTTCAGACATAAAGTCCTCCGCTCATCCACATTATTCCCAATGGATATTCATGGAATGTCCACTGGATGTCTTATACTGTCTGGGGAGGATCATGTCCGTAATAAAATGCTCTTGATTGAATTGTTGACTCCATGTGATTTTGTTTTCAGACATGGAAGATCTTGTGATGCGGTAGAAGCCCAGAAGGGTTACACCACCGAATGTAAGCAGAAGTATAGTTATCGGCGCTTGTTGGCGTTGAATGATGAAATGGTTCCGACTAATGACATATTTTTATTACCCTCGACTTGTGCCTGCGCCTACAAAAGAATATCCTATCTGGTTCCTGGTTTTACTCATCGGCGAGACTAGAAAAACAAGATTTTTCGACAAAGACGTGAAACCCAATATATTGGCAGTAAAAAGAGGTAAGAGTAACTCAGTATCCGTGGAATTTTCAAAATTTTGGAAATGCAAAAATTTTGGAAATTCCGATAATTATGTTCTCCCCCATTTAAAGAATAATTGTAGCTTTCTGATTCTGTTGTATTCCTAGACTTGAATGAGTCCTTTTTTGTTGCAATTTTGTAACTGAAGACATATGTGGAGACGACTTTGTTTTTTTAATTTGGTAATTACTAAATATACTTTGAGGATGGACTACATATTTCTTAAACAATACATAGGAGTTGCATACCTTATTTTTTCTACACCCGATAAAAGATGAAGAACTATAAATATTATATTTATATTTGCATTGTGAGTCCTACTGATCTGGAAGTGGAAGGAATACAACATCTATTTCATTATTGCTAGTCTCAATACAGTTCAATATTGTATTGAAAATGCTGATTCTGAACCGAATTTTCAATGTAGCTTTCCGCCACTGAATTGGATTTTCAATTGATTGAAAATCTGTATCATAATGTGCTCATCATAATATAGATTTTCATTACGATACAAATCTTCAATCCGCTTCGTGATGGATCTCACTATGAAAAAGATTATAGGCATATAAGTGTATTATTGTAGTGGGGGTGTAGAATGAACTATGTAGTTATAAAACGAATCTCCCTTTGGATATGAGATGCAAATTGATACTTTTCGAAATTGTCGTAAATGTTAAAACACCTTACTCCAAATATTGTTTCAAAGTCATAATACAGGTAATAGAGGATTTTAATTTGCAAAATTAGGCAGGAGTTATTTTATTGCATGGATAGTTGCAGTCTGACGTACTTAACCTAAAAACACAAAATATTTACAAAAATGGCGAACGGAAGTGCCGCCATTTTGTGAAAAACCGTTTGGGCCTGTATCTCCGTAACCGTGCACTTTAGGCCCAAAATTATCAGGACCTTTTTTATAGATAATTGAATTTCCTATCTTTTTTATCAGATAATTTTTTCTATAGCACTTACCGTTCACGGCTCATTATATTATTACTTTTTGTTTATTCACTTTTTTACCGATATCTCTTTAAATAATTGTTTAAACAATAAATTGTTTATGATAAAACTTTTGAATCGATTGATTTTCTACAACTTTTTATCGACATTTTTTTCTCTAAAGTTAATATTTTTGAAGTTACAACGCGTTCAATGTTGTACTACCGAGTACATGGTTATTAAGAACGAAGTATGCATAGCGTAATGATGTAGCGAATCCGATACATAATAAAAAAATATGAATTTTTTGAATTTTTTTGATTTAGTAAATAATTAATAACTCAAGTTCTTACCTGCAAGAAATAACGAATACCCATTAAAATTTTTTCTTTGTATTTTCTTTTATACAATTAATTATTACCATAAATAATTCAAAAACTACTGCCATAATGAAACACGCAAATAAAAAGATGGAATATTTATTGAAGAATATATGTGAAATTTATTTTTACAAATGTACACCAAAATGAATCATATGTCTTCTCTGACTATTTGGCGTCTCGATGGTGGTGAAATTTCGATGTTGGTTACATTCTCCTCTTCCTCTTCGTTATCTTCGTCAGTGGCATATAAAGATTGTAACGCCTCTATTAATTTGTCGTTAGAATCATCACCAATATCTTCATCGATGTCGCACAATTCTGTGTTGTTGACGATTACTTTCAGCTGATTAGTACACGTTTCCTCTGTGCAGTTCTCACAGATTACCGCACAGTCCAATCCTGCTTTTCGGCACCCACAGGCTCTGCCACAGCCAGTTCTGCATTTGCATGAAATGCACTCTAGTTGATCTCCCAGATACAAGACGATTGAAATTAACGCGTTGTAACTTCGAAAATATCAACTTTAGAAAAAAAAGTTTTAAATGAAAGTTGTAGAAAATTTATCGATTTGAAAGTTTCATCATGAACCATTTATTGTTCAAACAATTATATAAAGAGATATCGGTAAAAAAGTGAATAAACAAAAAGTAATAATAATATAAGTCGTGAACGGTATGTGCTACGATAAAAATTATTCAAATGGAAAAGATAGGAAATTTAATTATCTATAAAAAAGGTCCCTATAATTGTGGGCCTAAAGTGCACGGTTACAGAGATAGAGGCCCAAACGGTTTTTCACAAAATGGCGGCACTTCCGTTCGCCATTTTTGTAAGTATTTTGTGTTTTTAGGTTAAGTACGTCAGACTGCAACTATCTATGAAATAAAATAACTCCTGCCTAATTATGCATTATGGACACGAGTAGCTGGCTCCCTATAACCTGTACTATCAAGTCTTCTGGTGGATATATTCTTGTCTTTTTTTGGTATTTTTTGTTTTCTGAAACGTTAGCAACACAGATGAATACTTTCCATAGAAACCAGATCAGTTTTCATTTTTATTGGCGAATTCGAATTGAACACGGTGCTGAGTGATTGTGTGTTTTCTCCGTTGTGATTTTTTTTTAATGCAACAAGTCATCAGAGTAAACCAGAAGTCTGCTCTTCTACAATTGTAAAGTCTTTTATATTATATTCGGGAATGTTAAAAACTCAAAAATACTACAAAGACTACTTTTCAAAACTATTTATGACATGTTTTACTCGACTTGAGTGATTTAGAAAAGTGCATTTTACAATTGTAATTCATACCATTCGGTTATCATGAACTTTACCTTTTACCCGTTCTCTCCTTTAACTCGGAAATCACTTAAGTTATTATCTTTATCGAAAACTCACACCAGTAATCTCCTGTAGCATACTGAGGTTTTAGGCATGTCATGTTCTCAGAAGACGTCAAGTTGTCAAGGTAAATGTTGACAATACTCATTGGATATAGTTATTTGTATACTAAGGCCGCAAAATGCTTTTTCGCGATCCGAGGTCCCGAAAACATTTCGCGGCTATAGTGAACACAATATTTTTCGTGCAACTGTGAAACTCATATAATTTCCACAAAAACATCATATGACAGCGTTTCAACGCGAATAAAGAAAAGTAAATTGATAGCCTCTACGAAAATGAAATGTTCAGAAAAGTCAAAAGCTGTGGTGACGTTCAGTTTACTCTGGGCAACGCAGCAAAATATCCTTTTGCGGCTTGTGTTGCGCTTGCAAAATGCCAATTTTTTATCGGATGATAGATTCTCAACACGATATATTTTTAGCGGAAATCCACTGGATTATCAAATGAATGAAAAAATTGCGAAAACTTCCTCTAGCGATTTTTTCTTTTTCTTTTGGTTCAAGAATTGATTGCCGCAATAAACATGCTGAATTTTTTATTCAGTCATTGAAAAAAAAATCATGTCGAATGTATTCCATGGAGAATAATACCCAATGCTCATGTGAATACACCAAGGATGAAGAAAAAATGAAATTTATTTGGAAAGAATCCATTTCATCCTGTCATGAAAATGATGACGTATTGCTCAGTGCGAGACAAGTAGCCATACGAAATCTATTGCCAATTCAGTGCGCAACCGAATGTGGAACCATTTACCGTGCCAAGTTGGTTTGGATGAGCTGAACCTCATTTTTCTTAATGTCAACTTCTGAGCTTTTCGCTTCTGAGTATTACTGTCAATGGTGTTGAGTTTAAAGGCGTTGGTTTTTGAGTTTTTTTATACATTTGCTCAATCGACCTGAATGTGTGCACTCCAATAATTCCAAAAAAAATCTCTCAAGGAAATTATTTGGTGTATAATAAGATGAACATATTTTGAACGATTTATCCTCGTGACCCGGATATAACCCTTCGAAAGAAATTTGTGTCTGAGGAAGTATGACATTACTCGAGTACAAAATGATAATTCTGTTCTGGCCCAAACAGGTATTAAAGAAAGGATATTTATTACGGATAGCAGTAATCTCTATTATGCAATGGCGCCTCGCTTATTATTGTTTCTTCTCATTCCCCTTCTATTTTTCTTTGTGAGAATGAAATGATTTCAACTGAAATTTTTCACTAATTTCATCATTAAGAATTAAATGTTACAACATCCCTCTGATATTCTCTGTCCTAGAGTCATCTTGAAATACGAAACTATCACAAACAAATATCTCCATCGTTGTACTGTTAATTCATAATAGTTTGGAACAAGGAAGATATTATCCTAGGTAGATTTCGATAATAAAAAAATCATATTGTGCATATTTTGCTACAACCACTTGAAATATGGAATTATAGCACTTTAACATCGCTTCGTATTATCCGTTCATTCATTGAACTATTCATTTGCATAATTCCTCTTGAAGTACTCAACTTATTCCAACCTAATGACACATCAGAAGTACCAAATCACCTTAATCCATGCTTGAAGGGGAGAAGAGATCATTATCACTTACCTGCGACTCTATCCCATTTCAAAGTACTTGTGAAAAGGACGATATTGACGTTGAGTTTGTTTCCCAAACTATATGAAACCTACCTGCATATAATTTTATAGCATAGCGTGGCTCCTCAGAAGATAATCTGTGTAAAGTACCTTGAACACTATCAAGCTGAAAGATTATTTATCTGCAAAACTTCACCTTCTCTATTCCATACAACTCATAATATACGTTATTGTCCAAGCGTACATCATATAGTTAATTATTTCTATATTTACCCATGCGTCATCATTTTTAAGCATACCTCGGGAAATTTTAGTCAAAAAGCCGTTTAGCTGGATTGATGTAGGTACGAAATTCGCAAAATTTTTCCAAATAAAAAAGGATGTAACTGAAAGATGGCCTATGATATTCCTGTGTTCGATCTCTATTCCATTTTAATCGCCATTTTGTTTCCGAAAATCGTGCCTAAAAGAACTCTGCTTGAATGGAGAACGACAAGGCTAATATCCCGATAAAATTACAACCTCTAGAAAATGACTTATGAAATTAACTGAATTAACATATTCAAATTTATGGATCTCTTGACACAGAGAGTTGTTTTTTAAATTAAACCGAACTTACAGCATATATTCCAATCACGAATCCAGAGACATCAGCCGTCAAATTACGAAAATTCGATATGATACGATACGGCTGTTTCCGAATCCATTGGTCTTACATAAGAGAGCTTCTAATAGAATAGACAAGCGTTTCGAATCATTTATTCCAGAAGGGTGGGTGGTGTTTTTGTAAAAAATTCGCGGCATATGCAATTTGTTCGAAGTGGATTTTGGTTCGTATCAAGTAACGTAAGTTCATAATCCGACCTCAGGTTTGATAATGAAACATGACGAAATGTGTATAAAAATTTCTCATTTGGCCAGTGATTTTACTAAAAATTTTGTACTCCCTATTCTAATCTAATTTCAGTCACACTCACAAATATATAAAGGAGTTTTATCCATACCTCCAGAGGTATTCTAAACTTAGATTGGTATTCCAAATTTTTCACCCACCTATTCGTGCAAGGATGCTCACTATAAAGAGAAATACACTCATCAGTTTCCAATCCTATGAATTATCCTTTGTGGATATAGCATTAATTTCTTTTGGTATTTCCTCAACTCAGAAATACAAATTACATTTCATTTTTCAGAACTCTTCCCCAAGAATCTATTTCCACAAAACTGACAAAGTTCTTTAGTTATTTTTCAGCCGCTTGAGAGAATTCAATTAGGATGATATTTTTCGGTTTCATTCAGTTATCTGGTAAAATACTTTCATTGGCCAGCCATCCTGTTCTCGTGTGAAGCGTTTCTTCCTTCCTTCTCATCTGAGATCTTTTCTATCTGTCGTCCTTTGGATTGTTGTCAATGCTATTGCATGAATAACTCTGATAATGTATTGATTTCGGTTGAATGAAAATCTTCTACAACGAGTTAATGGGAAAACAGTACAAATGTCATCATTCTTGGGAGAATGTGTGTAATTGAGGGAGTACCTTTCTATGCTTATCTATTTCAATATCCTTTTCCTAAATAGAATCATCATCTGAATATTGTCATGATATTTTATTATCTGTTTACAAACCGCTGTTTGCTATACCTGACTCGAGTTGGTGTAAAGTGCTCCTTTTGAACCAGTCTTCGTACTTTTGAATAAAAAAAAATGTGTGGCGGAAAAGGGGGTTTTGTGACACCTTGATGGAAAAGTCCTTCAATTTGATCAATCATTCAATCAATCATGCTCTATTCTCAGGTGAAAATCATTTGAAAATATCGAATAGATTCAGCAACCTCGATATTCAAATCACTTCTTGAATAAATTCGTTCAATTATGAACAAAATAATATTAATATTTATATAGTCGGGCCGTTCAGAAGATAGAATTCAAGGACGCGTGAACAGTGAATGCCTGCATCTATATATAGCCTGCGCGGCGTAGCCACGCCTTCTAAACTGAAATAAACGAAGAACTGTTTACACTGTACTGTACTCATTTGTGCTTTGTATTTACGTGTGTTACGTGAATTAAATAATATGGATGGAAATACTCTTTCACCCCCAAGAAAAAGACATTTAACTGTAGAGGGAAAAGGTGTAATAATGAACACTTATGAAAAAAGCATCCCAAGAGTTTATGGGAGAACAGGAAAATGCGACGTTTTTGTTGAGTGGTGTAAATCGGACTTGTAACATTGGGGAGAGGAACATTCAAAGAGTGCGTGCCGTTCACGTGATCATTCTATCTTTTCAGCGGCTACACTATAGTAATAAATAGCACCGACTTTTCTTCTACTGAAGATGCCACCTTCATTAGCGAAGCGCGCATCGAGTGCAAGTAATGTCAGTTGGGTTTGGGGCCCTTGAATTGAAGTCTTAACTTTTACACCAAATCGTTTATAACTTACGTAATATATCTGATTTCGGCGGAAGGGTCTGTAGTCTGGACATCTGTTCTACTTCCTAGGATAGATTATTTCTAAAAATGAACAAAATATTGTCACATAACACATATCTCTTCAGTTCATTCCCAATCGGTTCCAGATATATTTTTTTGCTTGGGCAGCTGTTTTCCATTCGTCAGCAATACTATCTATTCCTTCAATCGATACATTGTTTGTCAACGGTATTTCTCAATGATATACAGTTTTTTTCAATCCCCTATTATTTTTCGCAAATGAAACTGTTTCAAATTAGAGTTTGCGTGTGATCGTTTTATCCAGGTGTTCATGTGTATCAACCAGCATATTAATTATTGATATTTTCTTTTTCAGAAAAGGAAAGTAGGGAGACTTTTTGGGCCAAGATCTATAACTCCCTAACTGGGTACCAATCACAAATCAAGTGATACCTCCTGCTTGTACGTACTATAGAATGAAGACATGAATATAAAATCTTCAAAAATATTATCATTAGTGACGTTTTCATTGTACAGTATTTATTTATATATTTATAAGAGGTTTGTTCATTTGGGACGAAACAAAACTTGTTGAGTCTCAAAATGCTACTGGTTGACTGGATTGAATTGATGATAAAAAATATATGGCGATTGAATTCCTACACTGAGTATTGGAAGATATAGTTGCAATATTTGAATTTTTGGTGTTACTGTTTAGTGACATAGTCACGAGAATACAAAAAAATATCTAGCCATGAAACATTAAGTAAAAAATTACAGATCATCTTCGTATTCTCATGGAGTCCCAGATCTCCAACGGATCCTACTGGATGTTTTTGAATTCAAACATATATAGGCAATGTTAAATTGGCTCCATTTGGATCATATATGTGGAAACTATTGGTTACTGAAATCTGAAGTTGAAATTTCACGATCATCCTTTGTATTTTTTGGTAACTTGAGACGTTTATATCGGAGGTTAGAAGTTACACTTTGTCATGGGTAATATATCTGTGAATACTTGATTGAGAAGAATCTGTGCGGAATTCCACAGTTTTTTTGGGGGATTTATTGTGTTATCATTTATTCACACTTTTGTATTCCCCCCGATTATAGCACAATTTGCCAATATACACATATCAATTTGGTATGAATCCAGTCAGGAGTGAACAAAGCCTCCACTTGTATAGTGTATATAGCTGATATTAGTAAGTTAGGGATTTACGTGAACTAATGAATGAAATGTATTTTATTTATTTATTGCAATTTTGTAAATATAATATATGAGTTTATAATAATTTGTTTTCCTTTGCATCCACTGCCAGAAGTACTTCTTTAGTCAATCTCACACCAGTATCTAGTTAATTCATTCTCATTGAGGGATTTCACAATACCTACATGGTTTCATTTTCAAAAATTGAAATGAAATTATGTTTTAGTCCTCGGCATTGAAAATTGAGTTCATATAAGTATCATACCCCTTTATCCGAGTTTCATTCAAAGAGATATGAGAATTTCAGTTTGAAGTTTTGCTCCCAAAAAAATCACGTTTAGCCGGTTAGAGATGATATCAGAACAAAACAAATATGATTACGAGCTTATCAGCAAGTACAAATACGGCCGGTTCGGGTGATCACTCTCGGAAAGTGGAGAGAACAATTGGGGCGACAAATGCTTATGGAGGGATGGACTTCGTGGCTGATCCCTTTTCCAATGTAAGGGTACGCGTCGCGTCCCTCATAGTACGGTAACGTTTATTCTCCGATCGAAAATCGAAAAAAATAAGCGAACAACAATTTCTTGTACGAAGGTGTATTCGAATGCTAAGAAGGTTGTGAAATAGGATACACCGGAATGCAAGGTATACAGAGGGTCAACTTTGGCATGTAAATTCTGATATATGCGTAAATAATAATAATAATAATAATAATAATAGTTTATTGGTTCTTTTGATTATGTCTAGCATAATATAGAACAAGTCAAAATAGTACAGTTATAAAAATGGTTATGACATGAATAATTACAAAACATATTGCACAAATTGTGGTCAGAATCGTTTTTTCGATAATATAAATAAAACTTATGTTACAAACAGCTTACATGTAACAAGTCATACATAAAAAAATCTAAAGAAAAGTAAAAAAAAAATAACCATTTCAATCACTTTTTGGGGGGGGGGGAAGTTAACCTTCGGAAATACCGATCCGTTCATGAAAATTCTTTCTCTAAGAGAGAGCTACACTATTCAGGAGTGATGTAGGCTATATTTTATTATGATTAAACGAAAAATTCAATGAGGAATATACTGTACGTAAATCAAGTCGAAGAAAAGTGGGCGAGATGTGATGATTTTGGCATGTTGAATGTTGTGAAGCATACGTTATGGATTCTTTTCGACCAATTTACCAAATTTTTACAGATGTCAACCAAATGTTTTTTCAAATATTCAAAATGCAAAAGTTGCCTCGAGAGAGTATTTTATTGGGTTCGGATATGTGGTGATTCCACTTCAAATCACATGCTCCATTCCCATAAATTTAATATAGTTTACACTTGTTATCCTTCCCCTGTTTATCTTGATATTTAATTCTGTTGACGATCGACAAGGGTGAGAAGCAGCAAGTAAGCTGTTTCTTTTCTCACTTTGTTTCTGTAATCTGTGGTTGGGACTTTACATTTTTAACATTGTTTGAAAATTCAAAACTGAAACCGCGAATATTTGGTGGGCAATTATTATCGTTTCAAGTGTTTTTCACTGTTCATGTGGACGTTAATGATGAATTCTGCTCAATAAATACACTATTTATAATTTTAATCATATTCCAAACTTTCAATATAACATCGCAACGTCACTTTAACTAAGTTCCACCACTTTGACATTGATTGAAATTTTCAAACTAGAGGTCGTATGGACATCATCACCATCGAGTGCTGATTGAAGAAATCACTTCGAGATTTTCCAGTGAAATGAGTAATATGACTCGATTGAATTCAGAACTCAATGAAACAATGGGTGCGGTAGTATTTTTATTTCTGTAAAAATCAATCATCTCTTCTGGCTCTTATAACGAAATGCGTTGAGTTATATCCAACAGGTGTCAGTGCAGGATTCTTCATGATAGATATTTCATCGGTTATAAGCATATGCAGGAAATTATTCGGTGAAGAATCCTGCACTGACGGATATAATTAAACGCTTTTCGTGGTATAAGCCAGGGAGTAGTTGTTTTCTGACAGGTTTTAGTCTATTGACATACCATGTAGGTGAGTTAGGACTGGCCTGAATGAATCCATTCTTCAGATGATTTGATTTGAAGCCAGTCTTCATGAACTATTTGTGAGACTTCCATAGACATTTTTCCAATTCCAACATAGGGCTCTCGAAAACCAGGAACCATATAATAGATAGACTGAAACTTATCATGAATATCCCCCAGAAAGAGTAAGCCTGCAAAAAAATGGTAAATATTATTCACCAACTAAGTAAATCAGCGATTATTATTTTCCATCTACAAATCATATTTCTTAAAACTGTTGGTAGCCAATGACAATCAGCCTTTTGGCATGATAATCACATGACGTTCCACACATGATAGTGTTCATTCAAATAGACTTTGTGAATCATAATCAGTTGGTACAAACTCTGTCATATCAACGGCAATCCTGTCACTTGGTTTATCCAAGATAACCCTTATTGAATTTCTGAGTATCTTTTCACCGACCAACTACCCTTGCTCCCGCTCGACCAACCACATAAAAATCAAAGAGTTTCTGTGGTTAGCAAGCTATTACAGGCGATATATTCCTGAGTACGTATTGCTCTGCCGTTGACTAATTTAATGAAAAAAAAAAGCTCAGTTCAGTTGGCCCAATGCACGGAGTCTTTCAACATTCCTAAGAAAAAATTAATCGCACCTATGTGTTACAGTATTCACAGATAGATACCCTTATTATCATAATGCGAAATTGTTCGGGATTTTCCCAGAGCTTATGTATAGAGAAGTCCCTGGAAAGCAGAAATTAATTACCTTCTCAACCGGAAAGGAGCTAGTAGAAGAAAGAACTATCGACTTTTTTCTCTTCTGTTATGAATACCCCTCTTTTACGTTGAGGAACATCACATCAATATTTTTTTTCATTACTAAATGATTATTTTATGTTAATTTTTTGAACTTTCAGGACCTCACTTTAGGTATTACGAAGGGTATATTCATGCAGAGCCTACTTAACAATAGATCTGACACGATGGGTTTGTTCGACTTTCAATTTTGAGCATGGTTGTACGACGATAACAGTTCTGAGCAGAACTAGTTGCGCAATTAAATAACCCAGAACTTTTTACCGACAATCCCTGAACCATAATGATTTAAGTAAAAGTCGAACGCCTATTGGTGGCTCGAGGATTATTATCTGACACCTGACACTGGTCATATTAAAACAGAGATAATTCGTATGAAATGAGTGTCTCAATCACTCTTCAAATGGGACCAACAGTATTACCATGTTACCAATGGCGATAGGCAAATTAGACAACTACTACAAGTACTACTTTGATAGTTCGAGAATCCGAGAAGAAGTCGAACAAGGTATTTCAATTTGCGAACCGATTCGTAACCAATCCTATCATAACTCAAAGACGTTTTCGTCACTGCGCATGCTGCAAATGGTTCTCGAACGGTAATGACAAGAAGTCCATCAATATCAATACCTTATTTTTGTATAGTAGATTATTGCCGATGTAATAAATTATCAGCCTTGAGGTTTTTGTTGAAACAGTCTATTCTAAAACATTCCCTCTGTATCGATCTTGATTTTCTTCATTCCCTATGTCAAATATAAGATAGAGAGAAGCTTTTCAGAATCAAATAACACATTTGGGAGTTGTGGTATATGTGCATAATATACTTCGGTTGGTTCTGGGTAGTATCACCAAAACATGTATTGTAAATTGACAATTGACACTAAATGAAGTGGGCTAGGCACGTTGTGCCTGTATGAAATTAAATACTGTGGAATAATGATGGACAACATTGTAGGTATATTATCATAAATAAGTATTTGAATGAAGTCAGTACATAGCATCCATTGTGTGCTGAACAATAAACAGAAGTTATGAACCACTGAATATTTGAAATATTTCATTGGGAAAACTTTCGGGAAGTAATGACCTACTCATATTGGCCAGGATTTCACAGAATGCTGCTTTTCTGAGCAATTGGAAAATGTTATGTTACAGTTGACGACTTAACAAGTTCAGGCACTGAGTGGTATTGGTTCGTAATTCCATTATCTATAATATCAACTCTGAATCCTGTTCCAAAGAAAAAACTCATTAAAAATACAAATCAAATGATGCAAACAATTCCAAATAATTAGCCTGATATGGATTTTGAGTCAGAGAATAAAATTATGGGTGTGATTGTTCAAACAAAAAAAAAATCAAGGAAGTTACTTACATTCAACGATGCATTCAGTTACCGCAGAGTAGAAATCTGAAATGTGTGAAAACCACTTATCCACAGGAGGGACAACCTTCGGCATGATGTAAAAGAATCTTGCACCAACACTGCTGAAACCGATCAGCGTGCCCTATTAGTAGCACCGGTGCACCTTTTTGTTGGCACCCCTTTTACCCACCGTAGGAAATTCGGGTCTTTATAACCGACCAAACATCGAAATGTTGTCAGTAATCACCCGAAGACGATTGCGGATACCAGCGATCGAAACGTCGTGAGTACACTCAACTTGAAACTTGGTTTCAACATTTGTTCATATTACTTCATATTTCTTTCTATGAATTTTTTGACTTTTTTTTTCTTGTCACAATATTGTTTCGTTTGATTAATCAAACATATTATTATATTCTTTAATTAAACATCCATTTTAACCTTTATGTTTGGAATTCATTGCCTCATTTGATTTTTATTTTTTCAAGTTTCTTCTTAGCAACATGTTTCAATAGAGTTTATAAAATAGACAATGGAAGTCCGAACAAATAAAAAAAAATGTAGACCCTATTGATTTCGCAACCAATGCAATATTATTCTATATTCAATAACTCAACTATCAGTTGCAATAGTTGGAGGTCGTTAGTTCAAGTGCATCATAATGATAACGTATTGCAACCTCTTTGTAAACACATAATATTTGAAATTCATTTATAAATTCAGATTATACTAATCTAACAGACAATTTCAGGTTGAAAAATGTGCGATACTTTATTATTCTTTATACATTGAAAAATATCATTTATATTTGGTGGAGTAATTTAAAATAGAAATATTACACGATCGGAAAAAGGTTTTTCAAAATACTGATGTTCCTTTCCCGACTAAAGTCAACTTTCAACCTGATGTAAGCTGAAATTAACAAGTTTTTACTTTTCAATGTGTGATGCGTAGCAGCAGAGAGTAAATTGAAATAAGGTCGAAGTGAAAGAATTAATTACTGACAAAACTATTTGATTAATCACTCCATCCAAGAATGGAAAGCTATAAATATGAAATGGCTACAATTGATTATAAATAGAATCAATTCATTCTCTTATGTTTTGAGTATTATTTCCCAAAAAAAAGATTTTACAAAAATAAGAGACAATGGAAATTTTTCGGGCTTGAGGGCCGTGTTCTGGAATTTTGAGTTCCGGAGCTTTTGGCTACATCTACGGCAGCCATCTTCAGCGGCGTGATCTTAGTTGAACTCCTTCCTCTGAGTCTACTATGACTAATGGCAAATCTGGAGATAGTTTGTTAATATCTTATGGTCGGACCCTGTTCTGTTGTACGTCGGATTCTGTACGTCTCTCTGGCTTTGTTGTCTTTAGAACGGGAAGCTAAATTTTGTTTAAGGTCAGTCCCTCTTCTTTCCTGTTGAAGTTATCCTCTTGTTTATATATCTCAATTGCTTTAGGGTATAAGCGAGTGGAATAATGTGTTGTTGTTGAGAGGATTGAGGTTTTATCAAATTGAATATTATGATTACCGAGAAGGGCGTGTTCGGCTACAGCTGATTTTTCAGTTTGTCCCAACCGACAATTTCGAAAACTCCGGAACTCAAAATTCCAGGATAGAGCCCTCAAGCCCCGTAAATTTGCGATGTATCAACACCGGCCGTGAAAGCCTACATACTTTCAATAACCAGAGATTTTTGAACTTTTGAAAAAACTCGTAGAATTTGGACGATATTGCGTAAATATATATATATTTGTTGACATAGAATAACATGTGAGAGTTTCATGTATAAAGAGTGGTTGCTGAATTTTCAATTTTCATTATATTCATTTTTTCTTTACACTCCGAGAAGCCGAGCTCTATGCAGTTGATTATAAAAATGAAAATTAGATCTCCAATAGCCTATTCTGAAAAAACGAAAATACTTACCAAGTTGAACACAGAAAAATAAATGGAAGTTTCCTGCGAATATTCTATCATATACAATATCGTGACATGGAGTAGGTAGATACTGTAGGTGAATTTGTTCATCCACTGGAATATTGGATATGAAAGAATTGTATTTGCCACACCTGAAAAATACGTTATAATTATTATAGACCAATTGCATTGCTATCTATCATTTTATGGAAAAAGCTATCAATATGAAGCTCATCAAATATTCAGAGAAATCAGGAATAATTAGTGATCGACAATACGGATTTCGCCATCAAAGATCAACCAGTGACTTATTGGCTTATGTTCTTCATATTTGGCAGCATTCAATCGAGAAATTCGGAGGAACGATAGCTGTTGCACTCGATATTTCAAAAGCGTTCGATCGAGTTTGGCATCGGGGTCTCCTTAACTGTCGTCTTATGGTTTGTCTCCTCAGGTGTGTGCTTTGTTGAAGAGTTTCTTGTCTAACAGGTCTCTTGTATGTGGTTGTTGATGGAGTATCATCTGATATTCTTCCAATAAATGCAGATGTTCCACAGGGTTCAGTTCTGGCTCCCACTTTGTTTCTGCTTCATATCAATGATTTACTCGAGCAAACATCTTGTTCAATACATAGTTTTGTGGACGACAGTACTCTTTATTCCAGTTTCTCTTTCAGAATCCCCATACCAGCTAGAGAAACAAAAATTCAAACAAACATTCACGTCAATAAAATTAACGACGACTCGGTGAAAATAAAAGAATGGGGTAACACGAACTTGGTGGAATTTAATGCTACGAAAACCCAGGCATGTCTCTTCTCAGGAAAAGCCGGTTATCATCATCTAATATTCAGATGTCAGGAGTAACTATTCCTACAAAATCAAGTATCTCGATGCTAGGAAATACGATCAGTGATAATCTCTCATGGGAAAACCATGTGAGATCGATCGTGAAAATTGCTTCCCAGAAACTTGGATTTCTATTTCGTGCGAAGAAATACTTCACTTCTCGTCAGCTTCTAATGATCGACAAAGCTCAGATACGACCTGTCATGGAATACAGTTCTCATGTGTGGAGTTCGGCAGCTGAACATTCATTGAGGCTTGTCGATTCTATTCAGAGAAAGGCAATTCATCTTGTCGGTGATTCTTCGCTCACAGACTCGCTCACTTCACTAGAACATCTTAGAAAGGTCGGAGACTTGTCTCCCTTCTATAGATACTTTCACGGTCGATTTCAATAGAACAGATGAGCTTTGGAACTCCTTGTCAAAAGAGGTTTTTCCTGAAGCTTACAATTTTCAGTGGAACTCCCTGCCAAAAGAGGTTTGTCCTGAAGCTTACAATTTTCAGAAATTCAAAGTGAATGTTAATTCGTATCTCCTATCCCTTGATTCACGCGGTGTTCTTTGAACATTACAACGTGGGAAACTACATATAAAAAAAAAGACTATTCGAATTTAATAAGATGAAGTTTTAAAATATTTTCGAACTATATTCAGAAATGAAATATTGATGCATATTCAACGAAGCTTCAAAACTGATTCAGAGAAGGAACAAAACATATTCAATATGAATTCAGATAGTAATATTTATAATAGTTACAAAGTAGAATCGTAGTCGATCGAACACAGATCTGAAACATCTTCCAAATATATTCAGAAATGAAGCTTGGGAATATATTCAGTGAGGATTCAATACCTTTATTGATAATTCATCAGTGGATGAGTATTGGAAGCATATATTTTATTAATGTTTTAAATATTCTGTTGCTACTTAGGCTGTAATCTACTTTGAAGATTTCCAAAAATAACACCTTCAAGAAAGGAAAAAATCTCACATTCATCAATTAACCATTATTACCCTTTCAATGAATATAGTCAAGCCGAAAAAAATTCTCAATTAGCTATTACATAACTGATGGAAAAACTGGGATGATTTTTTGTATTTAACTATCCATTAGGTACCTGAAATTTTTCATTGCTCAATTTTATTCTTTGATATATTTGAAACTTTTTTTATTTCAAGTGTCCAAAATATGAGTGGCTTGCGGAAGCCAGAATGTTTTCACCTCTACCCCCATCGTCTATAAAATTGAGAAGTTGATGAAAAAGGCAATTGTTATCTTCGATACGAATCGACTTTAATTTTGGTGAACAATATTCTTCTTTCGAGAGGAACAAAGTACTTCCACCCATGTGCAATATACTATTTCGGAGGAATTCATCGTAGGTGATAGAAAAAATCAAATATTATTGTTTGAATCCAAATCATTTCTTTCGTTTCGCCCAACTGGAAAATTACCTCCTTGATTATTAGCGCATGCCCAAATCATCCATCCAATAGCTGTAGCCCATGCTGATCTCACGAATGCAATATAACATGAATTTCCTATTCTATCATAGTCTGGGCTTCTTAGAGTGCTGTGACCTCCAAAAACACAAGTTGTCATAACCACTATGCTGCATATCCAAGCTACGATCGATAACATCTGTAAAAATTTGGTTATCACCCAAGTTTGCACGGTAGAATAACGGAGAAAAACTCTAGAGATTGATTACTTACTTTTGGTATCTTTACGTGCTTTGATCCGTCTTTCGCGAGAAAAAAACCTAGGATTATCCCCATCAACCAAGGAGCTGCTCTAGTATGCGTTTTCAAGTAGTAATCGTTCATGTAGGTTTGAGCGGGAACCCTAAGAGAATACAGAAAATGAAATTTGTGAATAAGCGTGTTTGCAACAGGCAAAATTGGCGTTCCTGCTTGAGGAAACTATTGTATAGCGAAACACGTTTCGCGGTTCAGTAAACCCTAATATGTGAAAAAAGGACGCGGTGATTGAAAAGATTAATGAAACTGAGACTCTTACTTGGGATAGAAGTTGGAAGTTATTCCAGATAATTCTTCAGCATAAGCTATCCAGAGAGATGCAATGATAGACGCTAAAGAGGCTGATACTAGTAGGCCTATTGCTGATTTGGGGTACTTTTTCAAAAGGATCAAGATCAGCGGTGAAAATAGGTATAACTGCATATCGACGTTGAGGTACCATGTCTGTCCAACGCACTGAAACATGACAATAGATGTGAGGAACTGTTTGGTGAATTTTTGGATTAATTGATAATTCGGAAGAGAAGTCACAAAAGTGGTAGAGGGAATTTCTTCACCACTACTCATATTCATATGGCTTGACTTACAAAAAATAGAAAAACATCAGAATCGTATATTTCGTAGACAATGCATAGTCAATTTTGATAGGCGTAGTGATGGCCAGGAGCAAATTCTGAACTTACCATTTGATTCACGTTCACGTAGTTCTGAACATATAATAGAGTTGACCACCAATATTTCTTGCAGTTGTTCTCGAAACCGTTTATTATATAATCCCATTTAGGTCCAGAACCTATATACCTTAAGAGAGTTGCACTTACTAATACTGCAGCTGCTAATGCGGAAGTTAGCCTGAAAAATTTCCAATATATGTATATATGTATATATATATATATATATATATATATATATATATATATATATATATATATATATATATATATATATATATATATATATATATGTATATATATATATATATATATATATATATATATATATATATATATATGTGACAAACCAGAAGACCATCGGGAGTGAAAATATGTGAACATGAGGAACAGATACAACGAAATCTGGATACTGTGGACCAACTTTGATCAACGATCAACGAGAACCTTTCCCAAATACATATTTTTACGCTGAACCAACCAGCGTACCTCATTAGTAGCACTTCCTTCCCCCAGCATGGGGAATCATCAATAGCACCCCACTTTCCCTACCATGGGAAATTATTAGTGGCACCCCCTTCCCCCATTGAAGGAAGTTTGGGACTCTGTCACCCGAAGACGATTGTGGATACCAGCCATTGAAAAGTCTTGAGTATACTTCACTTGAAACTTGGTTTCATACCTTAACATATCAATTCATATTTCTTCATTTGAATTTGTTTGATTCTACCATTCATATTCTACATTATGTAAAAATGTTATTAAATTTCTTTTTTTTTGACCAAAATCTATTTCAATATTCTTGTTTGGTTTAGAGTACCTCATTCGATCGAATTCTTTTTGGCGTGATGGCTCCATATTTCAATTTTCATTATTTTTCGATAAGATTTCAATTTCTCCTGTATGATATGATTTTTTGAGTATTTTGATTTCATACTCATTCAAAGTAGCGATAATCGAAGCATTTTAACATGATTTTTCTCAAGTTGAGGCATATTCATGAATCTTTACTTTTTCATATAACCGCAAATTGCAAGTTTATTACAATACAAATCAACATTGTCTATTCCATATTATAATCTCTATTGAAACCTGTTGCTAAGAAAAAAAGATAAAAAAATTCGAAATTCCAATCGAATAAGTTAATCAAATCCAAGAAGGTTCGAAATTGATTTTTTAGTCAAAAAGATAAAATTTAAGTTTTTGATTGATCAATTAAAATGTTGAGATATCGAATATAAAAAAGAGAGTAAAAAAAACAAATGAAGAAATATATGAAGTAATATTAATAAATGTTGAAACCAAGTTTCAGGTCGAGTATAGTCAAGACGTTTCGATTGCTGAGTTATAAAAACTCGATGACATGGTGGGGGAAAGGGCGTGCTGATCGGTTTTCAGTGGGAAATAGATGTACTGGCGCGAGATTTTCTTTCACCGAGCCAAAGTTGATCCATCCTTTTTTTGTCATTTTTGCTTAGCAACAGGTTTTAAGTTGAGTTGATAATATAGACAATGGAAATCCGAACCAATACCCCTGAACAAGGAACATTGCCAACAAAATTGAAGCACAAGTCAACATGATTCTAAAATTTTGCAAATATGTTTCAACAGAGGCATATTCTGTTTGCCCTATTGGATCATACTGTATATCTGATTGCTTCATCGTGCATTTCAATTTCGTCATTCTTAATTTATTTCTTTATTTGAATGTATCTCTTTCCATCCTATGGGTTTTTAGTAACAGCTTCAATAGACTCAATTATATACACAATGAAAGTTCGAACCAATACCACTCAGTATATTCAACCACATTCGAGCAAACGTTAAAATATCCTACTCCAAAAGCAAATGAACGTGTAGTTGATACTAACCTTATGTACCTATGGACGTAATGTTTGAAGATTTTGAAGCTCTTTTCGTTTCTTTTCTGCTTGAAGTGTACGTAGGAAACAAGTATTCCACCAATTAATAAAAATGTATCGCATGCCAGATTTCCGCTAACAAAAATCATACTGAAGGGGGAGTTGGCGAACTGAAATAGTATTCATATTTTACAAATAATAGTTAGTCTATGGAGTGAGCGCTCTTGATCGAGAGGTCGTGGGTTCGATCCCCCAACGGGGCAAAGATTTTTCCTTCGAGAATTTGTCTATGTCGTATTAGGAAATGACTCTGCCACGTTTCATGGTTGACGGGTCCGCTAACAACCACGCTGCTCACGAAGTGTGGCCTAGGGAGTTAGCACAGACGTTACAACTAATAGACTGGTCACAGAGAGAGAGGACAGCGGAATAAGCAAAATAAAATACTTCAAATTTTCATTCTTTTCTTAATGTAGCAGATACGTTGAGTGATTCAATTATAAAATGTTCATTCTGTCCTTCACAATATTCCTGCAATGTGCATATCCTTCCTTTCTCAATTTATTTTCCGCATCTATTATTTGTAATGTCAATGGAAGTTACTAACAAGTCTCACTTGCTGAATTAGTCTACTGAAAATAGCAAAATATAATTTGCGATGATGTTATGTCAAAAATATTCAATACGTTTCTTTTTTGACTTTGTCGAAGCTATTGTCCTCTTCAAGGAGGAAAGAGTGTTATTGTGGGTTATCTCTAAGAGATAGACATTAACAATTGCAGAATTTTTTTGTAGACCTTCTTGAGGTAGTACATTATTTTGATCTATGTCGTAGGGTTCAGCCAGCGTTTGCAAAGTAAGCGCAAAAAAATGAAAAAATAATACACATTACGAATCCAGAACCACTTCACTCAACAGATGGAAAAAATACAAACATCTTTTTCTCCTCAATGTATCAAGGGCAGGAATTATCAAACTCGAGGGCTCTACCGAGATTACGTGAGTTGCCCCAGATAAGTGAAAATGGTGTTCGAAAGGAGGTTGAAATCTAATGAGGAGATTCTAACGAAAAATATCCCAACTATTAATGAATTGCAGGGAGAAGAGCGAGAAAAAATTCTTCAGGCATATCCATTCTACGCCTGGTAATCGAACGAGCCAGGTGATCGCTTACCCAGGCTAGACATTTTTCTGCCTGTCTATGTGCGATAGGCAAGTTTTCATTGTCAAGAGACCAATCCCAATAGATGAGATCTGTTTAACAAAAACATCAACAGACCCGATAGCAGTGTTGGTTTTATGGGTTTCTCTACATCTGATATAACAAATGAGCCATCGGAAGAATAAAAAAATGAGTCTATCCAGAGCGCAGCAACATCAACAAAAAACATTTAATTCCGGTTTTTTTGTCCTATTTTTGTAGAGTGAAATATTCAGCCAGAATTCGCTGTGATTGAAATATTCCATGCAAAATGACGGCATTTATTTGCGGGCGTTACCGTAACAACCATTTCAGATTTTCAAAATGAACTGTTTTTCAACTTGCAGCTTTTCGGCGTAGATCGGAAGCCTGACCTTCCACACTTGTATAGATTCCTAAATCAATCCTTGATGTTTCCAGATTGTGGTAGGTTGACAACAAAAAATACAAAGATTCATCCACCACAGTATGTTGATTTTCAAACAGTGAGCAATCATAAATGATATAAGGAAATCCTTTGCCAGAATAGTTTTACTGAACTTACATCTATAACATCTTTCGCGTTGAAAACAGGACCACTGGTATTCACAGAGTGTGTGTGCACTGCAACTATCCAAAGCATACTTATGAATCTCATTCCGTTCAAACACGAAAGTTCTCCTGAGTTTTCATTCATATGGAAGAGCTTTCTTCCATTTGTGATGGCAGAAAAAGTTATGAATACTGGATGAGCTGTTACTGAAACATTCGAAATGTTTCATGAATATCATTTGTAAAAAAACATCATCCATATAGTAAATGAAATTTATGCAGTGGCTGCGGATAGAGTTGTGAACAGTTGAATATTACAGTGTCTGATTATACAGTGCGTCCCAAAAGTGTCCTCCCCCCCTCTAGTATTAACTATTTTATTTCATTACAGCAAGAGGTGTCGCTTGCCGTAGAGTTCCATTTAAAATTATTGGTCACAATGGCCTTGTGACGTCATTTTTGCCGATTCCGTCATTTATCATCACTAGTAGGGAAGTTAAAAACCTTTAATATTCCGTTTCCAAATTTCACTTGTTCATATTTAATCACTCCAAAGAGTAGAGGAAGGGAGGAGAAGAGAAGCACTGTAGATGTTTCCCAATGCACGAAACAAACCTGAACTGTTAGTAAACCATATTTGTTTCGTCAAGAAATATTTTATCTGATGATATTAACTTCGTTCACGAAATATACCCCTAGAAATACGTTAACACTATATTCCTTCTACTCAAAATTTTCAACTGGTTCACCAAATGAATTTCTATTTGTCATAAAGATAGCGAACAATACAAATTTTCAATTTGTATATGGGCAAAATCTGAACCAAGGTACATAATATTAGTCTGAGAGCTAGTAACTAACGCACGTTCCATGAAATATTTCATGAACCCTGAAATTTTGCTATAATGCATCTCTTGGTTAAATACGAAGGTAGGTATGTGTTGGCTAGACCTACCTTGGGACACCAGGTATTGCGCATAGAGGACAGGTTAAAAAAATATAGCCCAACAAGTGTTTTATTCAGAAGCCAACAATCTTCAATAGGCGTTGTTTTTTTTTAAATGGAATAAAGTGTTTCAAACCCGCTGCCATTTGAACAGCGTCTTCAATAAACATAACAGCCAGAGCACCGATTACCAGGTCGGCTAATTAAGAGCCATGTTATAATATTCAGAGTAAAGTTAATTTATTTCATAATTTTATTCCATCATAATATTTATGAATGAAAAAAAAAACATGTTATTCAAATTCTACCCCAAGATCACGTGAACAATAGACAATGAGAGCGCAGAGAACAAACGCAATTTCCCCAGTAGTCTCCGGTGCTCTTACTCACTCTTACGGTTACACGCAGCGTTTGCAGTCTATCATGGGCAACATTTAGTTTCATATTTGCTGGAAATTGAACCCCACAAGAAGTTTCTGCCCTATTGTAATTATTTTCAAATGTTCATTGAAGACGCTGTTCAAATCGCAGCGTGAATAAACCACATTTGATCATTTTACATAAACAAATTTAGTTTTGTAGCATGTTAACCCCCTTGAAAGGGATTGACTGATGTCCCAAGGTAGGTCTAGCCAACGCATGCTTACCTTCTTATCTACCCAAGAGATGGATTAAAGCAAAATTTCAAGGCGCATTAAACTGAATGAAATGTGCGTTACCAACTCTTGAACAGTATGTAACAATTGTATTATATTACTATTTCGAGGTAGTCAGCACGCTCATGACCGACAGGTCATGGGTTCTCCAATGGGAAAAAGAGTTAACTTTCGAGAATTTTGCTCTGATGTAATGAGAGATGACTCTGCCATCTTTCATGGTTGACGGGACCTCGAATACTGCTCCTGAGGAATAGCGTAGCGACTTAGTAACAAGGTCTAGTTGCTGGAGAATTTTTTCGAAGTCGATGCCATTTGGTATAAAATACCATAAATCGCACACATTACACTATCAAACAATAAAAAAAGAATTCAGAGACGGAAGAGTAACTCAAGCCAATTGACCCAATAATATTTCACCTTTATCGAACTTGGGTAACTTTCATTGACACTGAGAATTCTGACGATACCAACACTAGGAAACTACAATGGAAAAATTCAGTAGAAAAAAATCAATACAAGCGATTTAATGCTAACAAAACCCTTAAAAGTGAAAGTATCTAGAAAAAAGCAAGATATTGAGAAGAAGCAAGATCTTCGAGTTAGAGAGATAGATGCTAAAAAAATTTAAGATACAAATGGCCAGATTTAGAGAAAGAAAGCGGAACATACAATTCTCTCACACGTCAGAATTCCCTGTAGCAACTAATAATTGCCACTCCTCGTGCTACGAGGATCATATTTATATGATTATAGGTGATTTCAAGTCTGCTTACTACTTGAAAAACGAAAATGATAGCAATGTCAAAGAGTATTCAATAATGAAGATTATATTCATTATTCAATGGTGGTATTGGTGGCATTGGGATCAATTTGATTAGAGGAAAACTATTGTTTCTTCCAACGTTTGAAATTTTAATAAATTCATCATCAGGGCTCTATAATGAGTTTCGTGTTAAAATGGTAGGATATAAATAAAATAAGAGAATGTCAACAAACTATTGGAACATTTTCAGGGGTTCAAGATGTTGATTATTGAAAAAAAAAATTATGAAAAATACTGACCAAAAATCAGCTTTCCGAGTAAAAAATATTAAAATTATGTATAAAACAGACATTTCAGATACACACTCTAGGTACAAGCAATTCCACATTGAGCACGTGTATCTAAAATGTCTTTTTATACATAATTTTAATATTTTTACTCGGAGAAACTGATTTTTGATTTTTTTTTCAATAATCAACATCTTGAACCCCTGAAAATGTTCCAATAGTTTGTTGACATTCTCTTATTTTATTTATATCCTACCATTTTAACACGACACTCATTGTTATAGAGCCCTGATGATGAATTCATTATTATTCGAAACGTTGGCAAAGAAACAATAGTTTTTCTCTGATCAAATTGATCCCAATACCACCATTGAAGAATTTATTTCTGGATCACCAAAACCTACCAAAACTATATTCATTATATTGATACGAATTCAACAACGATTTTTCGAAAAAATGAAACCCTTTTCTCTACGCCCATGAGTTTCTTTAAGTCATAGCGGTCAAAAAGCTGATTGCTTTGGAGACAAGCTCGCCAACGGAAGTACCTGACAACAACCGTGTCGAAGAAGGGCATTTGAAACGTGGCTGTCGGGCTCGATCAAGGCTCGAGGAAGAAAGAAGTTGTGAACTACGGAACCCGAACAAGAATAAAGAGATCCAAAAAACCGCGCGAAGTCATTCTTAGATTGCCCATTGTTCGTATTCGATATGGGGAACAGAACCTTGATTGTCGGAACCGAGGAGATCCTATATCTGTACCCAACCAACATCACGGAACCGTTTGACTCTTAAACTGCTCAGTTAGACTATCCAATGCTCTTGACAAAACTCTACTGAAAACTCTGATGAACTCCCCCGGTGCGATGAAGAATCACTCTTTTTATACTTGCGTACGCCTATGGAGAATTTTCCAGACAGGTCTCGATGATGTGTATCGAATTTCCTACGCCAGCCAAGATTTCCTGGAAGATGCGTTCTCTCTTCGACCCCTCATATTATTTTACGTTTACGAGCAATAGGGCCGCCTCTGGGAGATTTCGTAACAATATGATTCCTATTTGAGGGAAAAACAAGTCAATTCTATTATTCAATGCCAGTTGCGAGTCACACAATTTTGACGTTCGAAGAAAAAGAAATACTTAGATGTTTATTGTCAGTCACAAAAATTTTGACTTCAAAAAAGAAGAATCATATGGTATCCCCGAAGTAGGTGTATGGCTTGACTTTCATGGATGGTTGACTTTCACAAAAAAGCCATGCTTCGTTGAGTATATATTATCGTGCATGAATTTTTTCGAGCCACTGATTCTAATATGCATTGAAGATAACTCACCTTTATTTCTAGACTGACAGTACAAATCATATGAAGTGGAGAGTATGATTATGGCAGCAAGCATAGCTAAAATCGATCTGAAAAGGAAACAATTGTTATTCATGTACATTTCAGTCCCATTCTCAAAATTTTATGGATCTATATTTCCAACTTAGGCTTTTTTGAGGTGATAAGATAGAAAATATTTCTCGATTCCTCTGATATCCAATTCGATCAGTTTCTTTATAATGGTGTGTGGTGTGTGCTAGCAGATTATTTGGGTCTTGAAGAACTTCGAAGAAATAAATTGCGACTTGATGAACAAAACACCTAACCTAACTTAGTTAAGTATTTTTGTGGAAAGATTGAAGTTTGAGGAATATTTTGTTGGTGTTCATCTTTTCCGAATACAAAAATAGGAATTGCAACTTTTATGAAAGAGGTGAAATCAGAACAATTCACAAACACTGTTGATAGGTACGTGTATATCATTGGGAGACGTTTGATTGAGGTATCCTCAATTTACGCTTTGTGTCGCCGCTTTCACCATAGTAGGAGAGCCCACGATGCTAAATCGGGATATACTCGAGCGTCATTGGGTACCAAATGAAGCTCTTATGTAATAAACTGACGGTTTGGATGTGACGCAGACTCGCGGCCGTTATTAGAATGTTAAAAAAAAATCGTCATTTTGAAATACACAAGCGCGTCGCAGTCTCATAATCTGACGATTTTCTGGAGGGATTCGCCTATTCTGCCAATTTGATTCAAAACGAAATGTTTAATCATGGAACTTAAGTAATTGAAAATCTCAGGAAAAAACATGGAAATGAAAAAGTGTTTTTTTTTTAGTAGAATACTTGTATTTATCAAAAATAATTATAAGCAATTGAATTTTTAAAATTTTAAATTGTTGGATATACGTTGTAAACAATATCATCACTAACGAGTCTGTGTGATCAACTGTCATGGCATCATGAACCAGAGTGGGGACGGAGTGTGAAAGCAATAGATAGAGAAAGAGTGAGAGAGAAATAGAAACGTGGAGAGGGGAATATAGGCATCACGTAGATGCACGCATTAAACTTTATCGATGAATTTTTATTATTTCGGCTTGTGGCAATCGTCAGATTATATTATATTCTTTGCAATTCTTGAATCATTTTCTTCAAAATAAAAATAAAATTATCCACGCTCGAGAATGTCGAGATGACGTTTTTTTTACAACTTTGTAGCCCTTCTCCTTCTTTAGGTCACTCTCGAATTGTCAGATTAGTGGAATATACACGTTTCAGGATGTAACTAACTCACCCTACCTCAATCTGGCGCGCTCGAGAATTTCAGATGATCAATTTTTTTTTACTAATCTGATCTTTTATCCTTGAAGAGCGGCCATATATATATATATATATAGGGCTCATGGTGAAAGTACTTAACCGGGTACAAGATACCCCCTGTATATTAATCTACCGCGCTTTAGTAAATCCCAAAATCTCCTCTTGGGCTCCCCTATTACCAAGTGAACGCATGGCCTTGACTATTTAAGCTGCAATTACAAACGAAACGTCAGAACCAAATCCTGCAGACTAGGGTTAGCAAACCGAGAGGCGCTAGCAATTTAGATAAGAACAATGAAAACCTACTTTCTGCGATGAATGAACATTATTGTTATATTATAAGGGAATACGATTATTTTTGTGGGAGAAGGAAGTTTTGAGGAAGTGATTTTTGGCTTATCCCTCTACAAGTGGATGCAAAAAGAACACAAAAATTTTATAGAATAAGTAACTTCAAATATTTAACAAACATTATTTGTTGATATGTGTAAATCATTCATAGACGTTTTGGCCATTCACAAAAAGGACGAAATAGTATATCTGAAATAGCTATACTGCTCTGCCTGTATGGCAAAAACTCACTTACTTCCTGACGTTTCGCTGGCGCAAATAGCTAGCTTCTCAGGAAGAATTTCCAAAAAACGTCGGCCTTAAAACCCGAACAAAGGTAGTGATACTGGACCCTCGTTTGGAAAGGCGATTTGGGAAAGAGAATGAGGAGTATACATTCATTCGGTATGAGAGTTATGAGAATATCTATAAAGAATACATGAAATTTGACCTCTTCGAACACAGATCACTGCTTCATTTAGTCTATTGGTCTTACTTACTTATTGGTAAGTATGAGTAAGTATGATTATTGAAGATACTAAGAACAATCTATTTCAAATACTTGATCAGAGTACCTACATGCCAATTATCGCATCCGTCGTCAACGGAGGATTCACGTCATCTTCTGTTTGGCATTTCGCAGATTCAAAGTTTATGAATTCAGGTTGCATAACATTGAGGACAGTGAGTACATCATTGTTAGAACAATTGCTAGGAATGCATATTGCCCATGTTGGATTGCCTACCAAACTAACTCCTGTTGCTATTAGGGATATGAAATTTCTCCAGTAAATCTGCAAAATAATGTGAGTACTGTTGTTGGTGAAATGGGGTGGTGCTGTGAGGGTTTTCTGATACTCCCTGTGAAAAAATTCCTTCAAGATGAATCGTGGATTGATTATTCAAACGTAGACATAAATAATCTCATTACTTTTGATTTTGCGAAAGTAACGCAACTGATTAAAAAATTTGATTTTCATGATTCCGAATCATAATTCGTTTACTATCATGAACACTGAGAAGTGGGAATGGCTGTTTTTGAAATATGAAACATCTCCTAGGAAATTCAGATGATACCCTGTAAACAATTTCATAATGCGATAGCCTATTCAACATTCCTAAATCAAAATAAGAGCAGGTGCAGCTAAATATGTAAAGAAAGAACACCAAAATAACTAACTTTGCTTCAATTCAACTGACTCTTCATGTTTTACCATTTGAGAGATTCCTTGAAGACATTCGAATTTAAAAAGTCATGCATATACAAAAAATTTATTAAATGGTCATAAAAAAATATTTATTTTGTAACCTGATGATATGTGAATCGTGAAACATATCAGAATGAAGGTATATAACAGAGACTTCACACTACTGTTCCTTCCCAAAATTTCAGCGTTGGAAGAAATAAAACAGTTCTGGAAAGTCTGAAATCCTCTTTCGTCAGAAATAACATAAAGCATATTGGCAGACTACAATCCCAAGATACATAATTCCATTTAGAATGTTGTTCGTTCGTTCTAAAATTGTTCGTTTTCGTTAACCAGCTGACGAACGTCAACCCTCAGAAGTCGTAACTTGTGCGAGCAATGGATCAACGAGGCCTTACCTTTTAACGTGTGATTACCCAGCACGGTGGCCCGGCGAGGATTCGAACCCCGGCCTTCCGCTTGATAGGCAGATATGCTAACCACTACACTACCGAGACCAAGACCGACCAAGACCGAGAGAATGTGTAACTTATCATACGGAAAAAATCAAATTGTATTATTCAAATTCAAATTGTATATATCAAAAACACTACTTTTTCGGACAAAAAATGCACTTTTCTTCAACAACAAAAACATGTGAAATTCGGCATGTGACAGCCGAGGTCAACAGATACCGGCACTGGAATATTAGTCGGGTGCCAGGATCTGTTGTTTCCATAACTGCTAAATGAAAGGCGCATTTTTTTATGAAAAGTGGTGTTCAAATGAAAAAATGTGTAAAACGGATGATTAAGGGTGGGTACATTGTGATGAAAAAGAAGGAGGCATTTCGAGTGTTAATTTGCCGCAGAAACGTGTACTAGAAAATGCCATTTTTCACCCATAAATTGGCCCGTATCTCCGAAACTAATAATTGAGAGCGCCGAAGATCTCACCTGAACTTTTTGTTCAGAAGTATAAGAATACGTAAGTTCCCGCAAACCATTTTTTAATCTTCGTGTGCTCGATAAACGGAATTTAACCCTTACTTCTGCTTCATCTACAATGAATGCATGATTTCTTTTGAAATGAACTTCGAAACCACTCTCGGTGATTTTTCCAACTGATCTGAATCCAGGAAAGTATTCATCAGATCCAGTACAGTTTCGTCGATATTATTGGATAAACTCAATCGAACATTTCCGCAATAACTTGTGTTGATGATTCAATGGCCATGTTTAATTTTTTTTCTGGAGTTGATTGATAGTATGAATTTGTTTCCATCATAACACATATGAGACGAGCAACTACTATCGAGACACCAGAAATTGGATTTAGCTTCGATCTCTGTATTTCCTGAAGATACAATAACTTGAAAACTGATCTCATCCAAACTTCTCACATGTTCGTTCCTCTGAGGAAAGTCAGATGCTTTGTGGTCAGTTTTTCGACATCTGTGACACTTGTATTTGAAGGGTTGCTTATTTCGAATCGGAGAGTGATTTCCATTCTGCTCTCTCTTTGGTTTGAAACGATTCATCTTCCTCTTTTAGAAATGGAGGCATTTTGATCCAAGCTGCATTTTCTTCAACGGTTACAATTCTGAGAATATCGGTTTTGGGAGTTTATCCCTTGATTCAATGGCACACCTGAAAGTCTCATATTGTTCTGGTGAACTATATTAAAACATTATAGTTAAAAGGTCGTCGTTGATATCAACTTCCATATCTTTCAGTTTATCAACTGCATCGAAGAAACTTGGCAGATGGTTATAAAATTTTGGCCATCTCGAATTTTGTGCAATGTGAGTTATAAATAATTTTCGAACATAAAACATATTCGAAACATTTACCTCAAATGAATTTATATCATTATTGACTTATCGAAAGACTGAAAGTGATTAGTGTTTATGAACTATAATTTTTTTTGACAATATAAAACATATTCGATACATTTACTTTGAATGAATTCATAACTCATTTGAAGACTGAAAGTGGTTACTCTAAATGAGTAATGGAGATGTAACAAATATCAAAAACATTTTATTCAGAATGTCTTCTAAAGATTTTTTTGCTACTTGGGATGACGTCCAGGCAGCCCTTGCTCGCAAAATGTCTCAAATGTGGTACTGAGGGGTTTCCTAGGAACCTATGATATTCGTGATATGACTGCCAACCCATTTTCCATAGTGAGACCAGTAATTACCATTGGACCCGAGTCATAAATTGAAACAATTGAACAGAAATCAACCCATACGATGGAAGAATCGGTATGGGTAAAGATATAACTTTGTGAAGTGTAAGTGTGACTGACCTCTTATCGTTATTTCAATACATCTTGATTAGACAGTTTATCTATTTTTACAAATTATGTTTACAAATTATATCACGAGAGGTAACATTATAGATCCGATCTTGTCTGAAAATGCATCGACAAGAGATAACTCGGCTGAAATTATTCTTCAGGAACATTATACGAACAAAGTATATGAAAGCCCTCAGTGAATTAAAGGGAAAACTCCATAATGCAGACTTCAAGCCTGTGACTGTGAAGTGTATGGAACTTGGGCATAGGACAAACAAAGGCATAAACATACATACCTGTTGTTGTAAAAGAACGGTATTATCTCCTAAAGTCTCATGAATAAGAGAAGTGTTGGTGAATGTTATGCTGGCCAGGCAGTATTTGCCAAGAATCCTATCTCGTATAGATTTCGTCTCCACACATTGCTTGAAGTTACCCATTTCTCCAAAGTTGTACGAAATGAGTCCTGCAGAAGCTTTGGAAGTTGCATCCCACACTGAAAATTCATATTACCAGTTCAATCTAGGGAGTAGGCAGATTGAGATCTTAGACAGAACTCGTGACGAGTCCTGGAGAGTAGGCAGATGATGGCCTCGGCGTCAAGTCACAAATCCTTCTTTCCCTCCGTGACAACACCTACCTGAAGAGTATGCAGATTGACACCTCAGCCTGAAGTAACATCAACTTCTTGTGAACGGCTCCAAAATCAGAGCCTCAACGTCGAGCGCAAAAAACTTTAGTATATATATATATATATATATATATATATATATATATATATATATATATATATATATATATATATATATATAAATATATATAAATATATATATATATGGAACCACGTCTGGAATCGTTTTCTTGTCGACGTTTCGGCTCCCACTTTGGAGCCATTGTCAAGACATTTTCGCGTCTTGACGCCGAGATCTAGGTCTCCATATTCCCCAACTCTCATCGTAACAAAGTGAAGATTGAGGTTGTATGGATGGAGGTAAGGTATTCACAGCTATATATGAATCCGATGGTATTTGAAATGTTTTCGGACTCGGGGATGATGTTATTAAAGGATTCTATCGATGGGAAAGTAATAGTTTCCAGGAAATGGGAAGTCTTTGTGAGAAGTCTCGTTTATTAAGGCATTCAGGACGTTTTTCAATTTCTATTGGTTGACGAATAATTCCTGAGAGGAGTGTTTTTGTGTGGCAATGGTCTTCGTGTTGTAGAAGTCAATTTTGTTTCCGGTTTCGTGGTGATGTTTGGAGATAGTTGAGTTTTTTTTAAATATGTAGATTAACACGAAAGGGAAGCCCTGTAATGTTCAAAGAACACTGAAAGTTTGTGTTTGTAGGACCTGTCTGATACTCATCTGTTCGTCTGTCCTATGTATGTTCTTGGGCAGTCATAGTAAGGGATTTCATATATTCCTTGTTATACGTTGGGTAAAATATCTTTCGGTGAGCGTAGGAAATAGAATATTGGATTATTTGCTGTGAAAACTGTCCTGATGTCGTGTTTTGTCAGAATAAGACTTACTTTATCAGTGAATTCCCTAACGAAACGAAGGAAAGATTTCGAGCGTTCAGTCGGATCTTTGGGTGGTATGGCTTGCTAGGAACGGGTTTCTTGGCGTTGAATGGTGCTTTGGATCTGGGGGTAGGAATAATTGTTTCGAAGAAGGGCGGATTTGAGCTTTCCCAGTTCACTGGGTCTATTATGGCCATCTGTGAGTTTGATAGATCTGTTGATAAGAGAGTTCAGTACTGAGCTCGCTTGGGCTGGATGATGGTGGGAATTAGCATTGAGGTATTTGTTGGTGTGCGTGGGTTTTCGGTATAAAGTGTGAGTGAAGAAATTATTGGATTTTGTGATATGGACATCTGAGGAAGGAATATAGTTTTTAGTCTCCATTTCCATGGTGAATTTTATATCGGTGTGAATATTGTTGAGGTGATTATGGAAGGTGTGTAGGCTGTCGGATCCATGAACCAACACGTCGTCTTCAATGTGTCAATGGCTCTAGACTCATAATCTTCCATGTGGAGGTTTGCAAGTACTGGCGAAAGAGGAGAACCCATGGGGGCGCCTTCTACTTGTTTGGAAAATTTGCCCTGGAAGAGAAAGTATGTACTGAGCGTGCAATGCTCTTTTTACTCTTTTTTATTTGTAGTACCACGCTGTTGGTGAGCAAACTAATTTGAGGAAATAAAGAAGTAATTATTATTATTATAATGACTTATGAGATTTCGTCGATGCACTTGATGAATTGATCTCCCTAGCAGATAAACTAAGCATCTTGAAACCTCATTAATATTGCATGTCCAGTACATACTTTCTCTTCAAACGAACAGACGAGTATCAATCAGGTCCTACGAACACGAACTTGCAGTACGTAGTTCGGACATTACCTCAACTCTCTTCAAACAAAATTGACCTTAATAACACAAAGACCTTTGCCATGACAAAAACTCCACTCCAGAATAATTCGCGAAGCAATAGAAATTGAAAAACGCCCTGAAAATCTCAACAATTCCTGGAAACCATTACTATTTCATCGAACAAATCCCTCAATTAATCCTTCTCAAACCAGACCTACATGGGGTCCGACAGATTCAATATACCAATGAAGAGAGACCGATGAAGAGCTGAGCTGTCGACGTATTCATATAGGAATTGAGGTGATTTGGATGGATGTTCAGTTTTTATTTCAGGTTATCTTGTCACGTACATAAACTGGCAGTCCGTTCTGTCATAATATCATGAATATTGAGTTGTGCACATGTTTTTCAGGTCAAATAGGCACCCACCTAGTAGGTATTTGGGTTGTTTTGCTTATATCTTATTTCAATAGACGGTCAGTGATCCTTTCTTCCTCTGCCTCACCTGAGATCTAGTTCAATTCGTAGAGAGTGTATTTTCGTTCACTTACTTTTTTTGACGTTGACGTTGATCTTGATCATTTGTATATTTGTGAACCGGTGTTTATTAGGAAGATGTAATCATACTGATATTCAATTCGAAACGATTTTTTGGGGCACACTGAAGTCGTAAAAATTATATATGTTATATTAAAACTCCATGTTATAACTTATTACCAGATGAACATTTTCATCTACAAAGATGAAAGACGAAAAATTTGTGATTGAATGGCCTTCAAAATGAATTTGGATCATTCATATTTCTCAAATGAATTTGTTTTTCATTTTTGCTAATGAGTCGAATAATACATTTTTTTTAAGATTCATTATTTATAATTATATTTCGTATTCCGATTTCTTGAAATGAAGAAACACCCAACTGACCATGAATGAAAAAAATCCCAGTAGTGATGATATTTTGTGTCTGAATATTGAATATTATCGAAGAACAAAAAATAATGGAATGATTTTAAGAATTGATCGAATATAGGATCGTTTCATAGTACCAAAGTTTATAACATTTCCCAATTTATGACATATATCCTAGAGCTGAAGAATCCAATGTATGAGCTGATGAAAACGTTAATGATATTTACTTCTCAGTGCCCAAACGTCATCCGTTGATTTTTTCAAATTATCGGCGTAAAGCTCCAGTGCTGACCTGCATTGTTCACTAATTTTGGCTGTTCTGTTCTTGTTTTCAACAATTTTCACGACGAAATTTCCATAAATATTATCCACTATCGCATTCAGCGCGAAAATAATAAAAGTGGTTTTCATTGCAGCCGTTGCACCGACACACCTACTGAGGAGAACCGATACTTTTCACCAATTTATATAATGAACCCCCGATGATAATCACATATGAATCATTATGAACTTTGATTTTTTCTACGTGCGTTCGCTGTTGACCCTTGCTTAATATGCATTTTCGAATAGATCAATTCATCAGATTTTCAATTGTGAGCACATTGCCGATTAGCGATAGCGATACTAACATCATTCGGTGATCATTATCAATAATGAACTAAAAACAACATTATTGGACTAGAAGTGGGTTGACCGATAGCGATTTCAAGCTCATTTCTATGCGAGTGTGATATCTTGGTATGTACTTGAAAAGTACTTTAGACATTTTTTGTATTTTGAATATTCCAAGCATTCCAAGGTTCCTTACGTCTGCTGAACAGTATCGTGGTGCCATCTGTACAAATATTGGGGAAATAACAGTTCTCTACTGTTGTTATTTGGGTATTTTATTAGAAGCAGCGGCCCGAAAATACTCCCGAACAATACTTGAGAATGATGTCCAATTGTGACACTTTTTGGAATCGTGGACGTTATCAGGTTCATATGATCGGAAATCCCCTGTAATGTTCAGGAACAAGTGGGATTATAGGGCCTATCAAATGACGATTTTTCATGAAATAGACAAATGAGATTTGAGATTAGAATTTCACATTGAGCCGCAAATTGGATTAATGCTTATCGAAAAGGGTATGTTGATGAGTTGAAAACATTCATACTACTACTTTACCAGAAATGTTCTAACATTTCCAAGTTCGAAGAACTATCACTCATATACACGAATGTAAACTAGAAGTGAGCGATTCATGTTTTATCTGATCAAATACGAATTGGTTCAATCATCTTTAAACAATGAATTTTGATAGGGGGCACATGTCCACAATGGCATTAGGTGTTCAACAAAAGAATAAAAAGTAAATATTTGTACTTTCTGGAAGGGTTCTCACGCACTTTGTATATCGTCAATAAAGTTTTCCAATCACAACTTTGAAGTGAGAAATAACATTCAGATTTTGGCTTATGACGTGTTGTCGCCCGATAACTGATTATGTCTCTTGGCTATTGAGGTCCCCCGCACACTGCGAGAGTTATCAACGGCAAACAAGCAAATAACACACTTGAGCTCTTCAGTTGTCACCATAACCATGAATATGTGTCTCCTGTTGAAAGTGAAAATAGTAAGTTCGAAGATTCCTCCTATTTTCTTTTCATCGTCTGACTTTTTTTTCATTTCATTCAGACTCAAACTCATATGAAATTATCTATTTTGAATCTTTTTCAGGACGAAAAAAACGTTCTCATTTTTCATTGGCTCATGATTTATGACTGGAAGAGGTAGTTTCGCTTCTTTTGATACCGAGTCCTTTTTGGACTATTCGCGAACTCATATACGTGTGTGTGACTTTGGTTACGAGAATCGGGAAAGGAACCAGAGACTTTCCACAACCTCTCTGTTCGAAGATTTTTGGAAATAAATCGAATATTGACACTTGATTTTAGTAACAGAATCAATAATAACGAGAGAAATATTTTTGAGAAATCAATAATTATTATAAATATATATTCTTTTTATAGAAAATCAAACTATCGTGTATCTTAGTAAATACTTAGAATACTGATTTCTATTGATCAAGATTCTTAATGATCAGTATTGCAGCAATTAAGTGATTTGTCGTCAGTCGAAGATAACAGACAAAAATATGGCAAACGCACCTCAAGCAGGTCGCCAACCCCAACAGATAAACTGGAACATTTTCAAGTCTCGTTTAGAAAATATCAAGCCTTATGACGGGGATAGCAATGCCCTGATTGAATTCATAACTCAATGTGAAAGTTTGATGAATGATTATGTAGTATATGGTAGTATATGAAGATGTCATTTTACACAGACATATTATTGAGTCCGTCCGAGAAAAGTAAATCGGTAAGGCAGAAGTAGTGGTTGGTAACGGAGTAGTATTGAATACTTGGCTGGCATTGAAAAATGTACTCAATCAGTGTTTTTCCTATCGCAGCCTAGTCCAAGAGCTCACGAGAGCTAGACCTTCCAGAGGAGAAAACCTCATTAATTTTGGAAGTAGAATACTACTGTCGAGAAGCAATGTTGTGCAAATAATAAGTAAGGATAGAACGTTGAATGAAGCTCAGAAACTGTGTCACATTAATCTTCATGATAAAACAGCAGTAAGCACATTCATTGCAGATTAACTGGCACTCTGCAAAATAATATGCATATCAGGCAACCACGTTCATTAGAAGGAGCGATAGCGTATGCCGAAGAATTTGACATTTTTTAACATATGCCTAAGTGATACAAGAAATACATCTAGAAATAATTTGGTTTATAGACAGCCATTTGGTAATGATTCACGGTTATCTAATTTCAATCAAAATTTATTTAGCAATCGTTCGCAGTATTAGCAATCATTCCCAGTTTCGAATAATTTTAATCCTTTCAGAATCCAAAGTAATTTCAAACCTATACTTGGCCAGATCAACCAATACCTGTTCAACCCAGACAACAGCAATCACGAATCGAGATGTTTTTGGCCCCCACAAAAACGTTTTTAAACTGAATCAGATACCTCAAAATCGATTACCTGGACAAGAACCAATGTATACAACTTCTAGAAATCCCACAATTGCTTCGAGAAAAACACAATATTAATAACAAAGGTTTCTTATTTGAAAAACGATACTCTAATGAATATTTTGATTTCCCAACAATAGGGCATGACGAAAATCAGACATAAAAGAATTGAACGTTATTTCAAACAACGTTCTTCCATTCATCGAAATTCAAACCCCAAAACTGATATTTTTGATTGATACTATTGATTGATTCATTCATTGATTCTATTCAATTATAGACAAATATTTTCCCTATAATATTTACCACTCTAATACCATCATAAAAACTACTTTAGGAAGAAAAAATATTAGATATAGAGCTCTTGTTCCAGCATTTCCAGAATTTGAAAGCATTCACGAGATTGATTATTTGACTTCCACGATTATTTTGAAGGAGTCATAGGCATAACCGATCTTATCAATATGAATTTGAATATTGATCTCACGAACAAAAAATGGGTAGGAGATTAGGTGGAAATTCTTTCAAATATAGGACATATGTTATACCTATTCAGTAGGACCAAATGAAAAAATTATAAATCTACCAGTCAAGTTTTTCGAAGGAGACATTTCGATTGAAAGAAGGAATCTAGATAAACTCACCGTACCTCGAATCCAGCAAAAAATGGACAAGCACCTGTCGAAATACAAAATCTCACAAGTCAACAAATCATGGTGACATTGAACACCTAGTGACCTGGTGACACCTTTTTTTTATTCTTCTAAGGTCGGTCTATTTTCGCTATTGAGGCCAACAGCCGACGCCGGTGAGTACACTTCCCCCTGCCGGAAATTTTTCCGAACTCTCTGGTATTCCAACCAGAGGTGGGGATATTGTTTTAATGTTTTTTTCTGCTTTGTCAATTTTGAGTATTGTAATTTTTGACACAATAAAATATTCTTTATCTGTATTTTCACAATAAGAAAAGCTATTTATTCGATACTTTCCATACGAATATTTGGCGATACGTAGCATTCACCGGTTAGGTGTTGTTTTACGAATTTATAACATTTGGCGACCGTGACAGGACATGGAAAAACTTATGAAAGCTTTAGATATCCACCGAACTTCATTCCTTCGAATTTTAAAGGAAACGGTAGGACTTTTTGAAAATGCAGACTTCGAAGTAAGCGACCTCCAAGGAAACACTATCATGTTGGATCAGAAGATTGAAATTCTGCGAGATTTGGATAGACAGTTGCTCGAGAAGATGTTGGAAGAAGATACGCCTGAAGACGATGTTGATGCTGAGGTAGCAAGGTCAGATGAACTGTTGGGTAACTATATTATACTTAAGGCAAAAATTGATCGATATTTAATGAATAATGCAGTTACTGAACAAACTTCTATCAAAAATGACTGCGAAAGTCATACTAAACGAAATATGAAGTTACCCAAAATTGAACTCTACAAATTTTCCGGAGATATGAAAAATTGGTTACCTTTCTGGGCACAGTTCAGCAGAATTCACTCTGATGATTCCATTGCTGCTGAAGATAAATTTCAGTACCTGATTCAAGCTACTGTACCCAATTCACGAGCGCGCCAATTGGTAGAGAATTATCCTTCTTCCTCTGAAAATTATCCAAAGGTCATAGACAGTCTCAAATCTCGTTTCGGTCGTGAAGACCTACTAGTCGAAGTGTACATTCGAGAATTATTGAAACTTATATTAAGTAATGTGAATTCAAAAATAAAACTCAGTTCATTATATAATCAGTTGGAATCACAATTACAAGCTTAAGATACTCTTGGTATAACGTCCGATAAATGTGCTGCTATGATTTTTCCATTAGTAGAGTCGTGTTTGCCAGAAGAATTATTACGAATTTGGCAGCGTGGGTGTCTTTTTGATTCGACAACCACTCTGAAATTGAAATTAGATAAACTGATAGAATTTTTGAGAAGAGAAGTGGAGAACGAACAAAAAATTTCTCTTGTCAAATCTGGTTTTGATATCCATCAGAAAAAGAAATTTGTCGACCTCAATTCACCAAGCTCATCCAATTCAATACCCACTGCTAGTGTTTTGTCAAATTCCGAAAAAATTGTAAAATGCATCTTCTGTAAGAAAACTACTCATACTTCAACTGACTGTAATGACAATAAAACAAAACAGTTATCTTTTGATGAGAAACGAAAAATTTTCATGAAATGTGGCAGATGTACCTTTGATGCTACAGTTCTGCAAAACTTTAGTTGTAAAAATTTGTGGGGCTGACAAATCTCGTTTAGTCAGGGCAATCATAGATACGGGCTCTCAACGTTCGTACATTTCGAATCATGTAGCTATTGAAATGGGATATGAGTCACTGGGATACGAGAATATGGTACATGCTCTTTTTGGAGGAATTCATTCTGAAAATATCCGCCATCATTGCTATGAAGTCTCCTTAAAGGATATCACAGACAGATATTTATGCCATTTCAAAGGTCTGAGTCAAAATGTCATCTGTAGTCAAATTTTATCGATACCAGACGGTCCCTGGAAGTTGCCGATCTAGGAATTTCTATCAATGATACTGAAGATGGTCCAATCGAAATTTTAATAGGTGCGGATATTGCTGGAAAACTTTTCACCGGAAACAAACATGTATTGAGAAGTGGTTTGGTTGCTATGGAAACAAAATTAGGTTGGACTCTGATGGGTAGAATTTCTTCTACAAATTCTGATATTTCTGAATCTACATCGATGATAGTTGCTTCATTTTTTCCCAGAATGAAATATCCAGGTTATGGAGTCTAGATGTCCTAGGGATTTCCGATCCTAATGATCGGCAGAATAGTAAACAACATGAAGCTGACGTACTGAGAACGTTTTCACAAACAATTTCTATGAATGATGAGGGTAGATACGAAGGTGGTTTGATGTGGTTAGATAGTCATCCATCTTTACCAAATAATTTTCATTCTGCGAAAAAACGTCTAGATTGTCTTATGAAAAAATTGGAAAATCATGGGTACTATGATGATTACAACAAGGTATTTGACGAATGGCTTTGCGAAGAAATAATAGAACAGCTTTCCGCCGGAGAACAAGATTTTGGTGGTTATTTCTTGCCACATCGACATGTTATCAAATTGAATAGCTCTTCAACGAAACTACGTCCCGTTTTTGATGGATCTGCCAAAGAAAAAGGTCATCCTTCGTTGAATAATTGTCTTGAGAAAGTGGTTAATCTAATAGAGTTGATTTCCTCGATATTGATTCGTTTCAGATTTCGAAAGATTGGAGTAGTTTCTGACATCCGGAAGGCCTTCTTGCAAATTAGTCTGAGAAATGAGGATCTAAATTTTGTTAAGTTTTTATGGTATGGAACAGATGGTAATTTGAAGATATTTCGTCATTCCAGAGTTGTGTTTGGATTGACATGTAGTCCTTTTATGCTCGCTGCTGTCATTAATTTCCATCTCAATAAATTCCTCGATGAGCCTACAGATAAATTCAAGATGTCAAATATTTTGAAACTCAAAGATAGCTTTTATGTAGACAACTGCGTTACGAGTGTCAATACAGTTGAAGAACTTGAGTCCTTCATTTCGAATTCAACAGAAATTATGTCGATCGCTAGATTTGATCTCCGTGGTTGGGAGTCTTCGTTCATCGACAACTCTGATGTTGATTTTTCAAAAGAGAATTTCATTTCACCGGTATTGGAAATGATATGGAATAGGAGAAGTGACACGCTCGAAATAAATTTTGATTTTTAAAATTATATCAAAGTAGAAGAAGCAATTACAAAAAGAATAATTTTGTCAATGCTCACAAAATATTCGATCCCATTGGATTTCTTTGTCCAGTACAAATATGTCCTCGAATAATACTGCAGATAACGTGGATATTAAAAATTGGTTGGGATGCAGAAGTTCCACAGGAAATGAAAATTCAATTTCTTAACTGGGTGGAAAGTTTGACAATTTTGAGAAAATTGAAAATTCTTAGATGGATATCCGCGTCCAATAATAGTAATGGCAGTTTGCATATGTTTTGCGATGGGAGTAAAGAAGCTTATGCTTCTGTCATCTTCCTGTGAACCGAATCACCACATGGTGTTGAAGTTCAATTGATTCAGGCCAAAAACAGAGTAACACCCATTAAGAATATCACAATACCTAGAATAGAATTATTAGGAGCCACGATCGGTGTGAGATTGTTGAATTCTGTTTTAGAATCAATTGGGACAAATAATTTCGAAATCTATTGTTGGACAGATTATACAACCATTTTGCCTTGGATTCGACGAGAGGATATTTGGAAACCCTTTGTGTGGAATCGAATTCAAGAAATAAGAAAATTCACTTCAAAAAGTTGTTGGCATCACGTGCCTGGTCATATGAACCCAGCTGATCTTCCATCTAGAGGATGTTCTGTGAATCAACTATACATGTCGAAATGGTGAGAGGGTCCTGCTTGGTTGAGAGAAAGAAATGATTGGCCTCAACAGAATTTTGAAGTGAATGAAGATGAAGTTGTTGAGGAAAGAAGAAAAGCAGAAATAATATTGTCGAATACATCTTCAGATTTGTCCATTTTCTATTATTATTTTTCGAAATACCAGAGTAATCTCAACATGATTGGTTATATTTTGAGGTTTTTGTATAACTGTCGGAATCCCACACGAAAGAAATCAGAAAGTATTTCTGTTGATGAATTGAATATGGCTGAAACATATTTGATAAGGATAATTCAGAATGAATCCTTTAATGGAATTTAAGATGAGCGAATTCGAAGTCTATACCCTTTTTTAGATGGAAATCGGGTCCTCAGGATAAAAACAAAAATCACTGAGCGAGATGACAGTCATGATTTTCTATGTCCAATTTTGTTACCTTCACGGCATGTTGTGACTGAAAAAATCATACATCATGTTCATTATCAAAACTGTCATGTCGGTGTACAGGGTGTTCTTTCTAAGATGAGAGAACAATTTTGGAATCCCAGTGGAAGGAGAACAGTGAAGAGGGTATTACACCAATGCTTGAAGTGTAGAAGATACAATGCTAAATCGTTGAATAATGCGCCAATTGCACTACCGAATGATCGGGTGAGAGACGCCGCAATTTTCGAGATAGTAGGTATCGACTTGACTGGGCCACTTTTCTTACGCACCAAAGAAAAGGTTTGGATTTGCCTTTTCACTTGTGCTGTTTATCGGGCCGTACATTTAGAAATTGTCACTTCATTATCAACCGAAAGCTTCATACTGGCTTTGAGGCGTTTCATTGCTCGACGAGGACTATTTATACCGATAATGGTAGAAATTTTATAGGCACTGCGAATTTTCTAGAGGCATTGGATTGGAATAAGATAGTGGAAACCAGTGCCATACAACGAATCGAATGGAAGTTCAATCCTCCTGCTACGGCATGGTGGGGCGATTGGTGGGAGCGATTGATTACAATTTTGAAGGACTTGTTTCGGAAACAAATAGGAAGGGGATTGTGAAGCCGTGATTAATTCGCGACCCTTGACATATTTGTCAGAAAATCAAGATGATTCGATCCCCTTAACACCGTCAATATTTATGCGAGAAATAAAAGAAGCAGGAATACCTGATCTGGATAACATCGATGCACATTCTACAAGGAGACATTTGAAACTGATCATATCAAACCAAGTTCAAAATCACACGGAAACTACTATAAATGAGTCGTTGTCTAACAGCTGTCAACGAAATGAACGGTTTAAAATAGTGGGAGTAGAGAAATACAGTATTCCCACAGTATTTATTCAATATTCTCATTGTATCCGTACCTACCGACCGAAATTTACATCAACCTAAAAAGTTATTGGTTTTCCATTAGATGATAGAATACGGAACCATGTACCCAGAAAATATATCATTTAGTACAATATTTTCGAAATTGCAATATTTAATCGTTGTGTGGGGAACGACAATCAAAAAATTCTTCATTGCGATCTCTGGAAAAATTACAGAAGAAATCAATAAAATGTATTTTCAGAATACAGTATTCAATATAAATTTATACAAATCGCGAAACCCATTGGATTAGGATTGTGTTCATCTGTTAAAAGATTGTACATACATTCATTTTTGCCTCTATAAACAATAGATATATGTAATGAATTTCATTCAAAATTCCAGTATGCTTGATCATAGCACAAGACAGTTACATACATTTTGATAGGGTGAACATAAAGTAACTTCGACAAAAAATCATTTCTTCATAATGGAATACATATTGACAATAATTAACCTGAAAAGTTGAAAAATTCGAAACATATGTTGAAATTTAAACGTGACTTGAAAACAATATTTTATGAACGAATAATTTGAACTTATAGATTTAGTTTTTTTTTCTTTCCAGTTGTGATTTTGATCTATTTGTTATTTATTTCTGTATGTGTTCCTTTTCATATATTTTGTATTCTTTTATTCACATCTCTTTAAATTTCAAATGCACATGTGTTTCTTAGAACTAAATATTTAAACAAAAAAAATCTTTTCAACGATATTAGTGCCTGAAAAATTATCATTCAGATTATTATTTTTATATATATTATATTTCATTCACATGCTTCTCCAGAGAAGAAAAATGAACAGGACCAGGCAGTCATACGATATTGAGATGCAAGACATCCCCCTTGAACCCTCAAATCCTGTTGCTACCCTCAGGATTTCACTCTAAGGACGAAAGAGTTATGAACCCAAAAATAATGGGAGGCCCACGATGGGTACTGACACGAGGAACTCAGCTGGCACAAGCGTTGGCTCAGCTAGGATAGAACCTATAAAACCAGCGCCAAGCAGTCGCCATCATCTTTTAGTAATTTGAAGCCATACAGTGCATATGTATATTCATTATATTAGAAGTTCCTCCACAACAAATTGTTTTCAAAAAGTCACTCTCACAAAAAGAACTCATTTTGGGATTCATAAGTCATAACTACCTTGTATTGGTATGGAAAAATAATGATCAGTAATGTGGAATCGCTTACCAATTCTTCCTGTAGGATCTGAAGTAATCAGCATATTCACATGTGGGAGAAAAAAATACGTTATTAATATTTTTAATCTCATATATTACTAGGACTCGAATAAAAACGACACTATACATTTTTCCTTGTTGAGGTGTATTATATTCTTATGTTTTCATATTCTTTCAGCTTTCAGATACAAAGTTTCTACAGATTGCAGTAGGAAAGCGTGACGATCCAGATGTAATGGCATCTTCGTGCTGGGACTGATGCTTACTCTAAAGTTCTTCAAGATCTGAACTAAACCTATTTTTGACTGCATAAGGCCAAAACGTAGTCCTGAAATCAATATCAGAAAAGTAGTCTAAGAGCTCAAGTCATATGTAAGAAATCGCACAAGTAAGTTGAGGGTATTTTTGTTATTTTCTTATTTTTTTTTGATAGACCTGTATGGAAAAATCAGAGAAATATTCAGTTGATTCCCTTCTGAAAATAAAGTCTGGCATAAGTTGAAATAAAAGCCTCAGAATTGACAAAAAAATCGCAATAATCAAAGAAAAACCCAATAGCATCCACAAATAACTTAAACAAAATAAAAAAGGAACAATATTCATGGATACACTGGAATCCTAAGTGTCCACAATTACTTCTGGAAGGAAGACTAGGAGGTTCCAGCAAATATACATGCTATAACTACTTTTCTTCGGGCTTTAAGGCCAAAGAACAGTAGTTATATTAATAACCTCGGCCGCGAAAGCCTTAACCATTTTATCAAATATACATGCTTTTAAACTCTTGACTGATTGTAATTCAGTTAAAGTAATATCGGCGGAGATCGTCTAAAAATCGGAAATAAAAACGTCAGTCTTTCTCTGGTCGAAAATACGTTTTATCACCGATCTCGCAAGAACCTCGACCACCAAAAAATATTGAAACTTATGAAAGAAGCACCAAGTGAAACATGTGGTCAATGGCGGTTGGCGGTTATAACGTACCAAAAACAACATATTGTTCTGTTTATCCATTAAACTTGTATATATCTGGTATAGATATATGAATGAAACTAGTAAAAATAGATATAAAATCGAAACAAATAGTTCCAAACGGCCAATGACCTCAGTAGTCGATGCCAAAACTGAATTAAAAAAAAAAGTTACAAATTCTCACACGTTAAAATGTATGTGACATTAGAATTATGATTCGGTTCGTTTTCGAAGAGGCTATAGAAAAATGAAATTGAAAATAGTACATGAACCATGCTAATTTTATGAATTATAAAACTGAATTTTGATATTTGTTGAAATTAATTCGTACTATGAATATTAGTGAATGATTTGAAATCAGTTGTTTTTATCTAGATGAAGCAAGTAAGTCAGTTTATATGTCATTTAGACCTTCTACGTATTTTCTTGAATTGATGCTATTGAAATGTTTGAAAATATTAGTCATTTCTAAAAAAAGTCTTTTCTGTGAATTACTTGAAGAATCTGAAATTGTAACATGATTGAAATTGAAATTATGGCCTTGATAGTTACTATGTTTGGCTAACATGCAAGCATTTTTATACAATCTGATATAATTTCAATTTTAATAGTGTTGCAAGGACACGGCCCAGTTCTTCAGATTGACTGACACTCATTCGATATCTGAAGTTGAGCAGCGCTGAGCGCGCTTAGTAGTTGGATGGGTGATCTCATGCAAGGAAAGACCGCGACGAAAGACCATACAACTGCAGAAAAATAGCCCGCAGACAATATATCAAAGAGCACAAGATATATTGGGGATATGCTGTCCTTCGGATGGGACGTGAAGCCGGCGGACCCGAGTACATGAATGTTGGGCTCGTAAAAGATATCTACCTCTGGTTGGAATACCAGAAGGTTCGGCAAAATTTCCGGTTGGGGGAAGTGTGCTCGCCGCCGTCGGTGATTGGCTTTGATAGCGGAAATAGGGCGACGTTAAATGAAGAATTAAAAACTAAAATAATGCTACAATTTTATTTTCTTCAAGTAATTCATTAAAAAGACATTTTTTAGTATTCAGAATTAATGGAAACCATAATTGAAAAGGAATGTAATAAAAAATCAACAATTTTTGTGGTCAATACATTCCAGTTCAACTATACCTCGGATACATATCAGAAACCTAACATGAGGTTCCGTTCCGCAGAATTCACTTAGCACTGATTTTACTATTCCGTATATCCTCACTGTTGAAATTTCCAAAAATTTTTGAAAATATTACCCTTTTCCACCTGGTTTCTCACGATATTTACTGAGGAGTATAAAATTCCTAGGTTCGTAGAACCAGCAAATTTCATGTTACTACTGACCTATACAGTTTCTTGGTCCGTCCCCAAAAGGAATATGAAGAATGGGATTTCTCGCGCTCTTCATTTCCGGAGTGAATCGATCAGGATCGAATTTCAGTGGATCTGGATAATATTCAGGGTCTGTATGGAGACTTATGATTGGCATCATTACTGCGGTACCTTTTTCTATCACAATATCGGTGTCTCTCATTATGTAATCTTTCACACATTTCCGTTGTAGGATAGGTACAACTGGATATATTCGTAATGTTTCTGCAAAATATAAGCGAATGGTAAGTATATGTGGCCCATTGATATACCGAATATTTCTCACCATCTAACACCTGCTGTAGATACTTCATTTCATTTATATTTTCATAGGTAACCTTATCATCATGATTTTTCAATACGGAAATGATCTCATTTCTCAACTTCTCTTGTATAGCGGGAGCTTGTGCCAATTCATACAGAGCGAAACTAATCGTAGCAGAGGAAGTATCGAAACCAGCAATGAAAAAGACGAATACTTGAGCAACCTGTTGAGAGTAATAGGATATTACGAAGGAACGGGAGGATATTGAGAAAAATGTAACTTTCGTCTGGCATATTTTTATACGACATCATCAAAATAAAATAAACTATGGTTTAGAGAAACTTCAACTATTGCGACGTTGATTTTCATACATTTTTTGATATCGCAAACAGAAGAAGGATTGATCTATGTTATTTCATATAAAAGTCAGAGGACAACATTTGAAATTGTCAACACGTGTGGGCATTTGCCTTGCTAATATCTATCAAAATCAGGCTAGACTGCAATGCCAAATGAAGCCGAATGCAAACTATAATGACACGTCTTCCTTCAAACGATATTATTTTTGGGCGTAGTATAGTTTTTACTATAAGAAACAAAGCATATGCAACAAACAGACCGGATTGACTGTTATGCCTAACAAATTATAAAGCTTTCGAAATGTTCGCCCGAAATGTTCTAGAGTATGTAATTGAATTATGAAATCAAGTGTCAAATTGCAAGAAATTAATTCATGGCAGAGAATCATCCTCAAATATAGATAGAATGCTGATATTAAGAGATTACACAATACGTGAATTATCAAAATTCTTATCTCGGAAATTGAACTCATCGTAATAAGTGTTAAGACTTTTTATCCATGTGGCAACTGAATCATTCTAAAATTGATCGTTTCCGTTAACCAGCTGACGAACGTCAACCCTCAGAAGTCGAAACTTGCGCGAGCAATGGATTAACGAAGCCTCATCTTTCAACGTGCGATTACCAAGCACGGTGGCCCGGCGGGGAATCGAACCTCGGTCTTTTGCTTGAAAGACGAACGTGCTAACCACTACATTACCGAGAACCACAATTCTATAGATCATGTCACAGACAATACCTATGGTTGATGAAATAATGTTTTTTGGTGACATGAATGTGAAATTTTTATCCAACAATATATTGAGTAAGTATTTTGAAGGCTATAATTTCTCACAACTACTTATTCATTACAAATACGAAATTTGTAAGTAATTCGGGTGTGAAAGATGCATGCTCTGTTTCGGATCACTACCAGGTATTTACTGAAATTCAGATTGACTCTCTTAAACAAAAACAAAAATCCATACCTATAGAGATTTGAAGAAGTTTAATTATAATCAGTTTTGTACAGATTCAGTAAGTGCACCTTTCCACGATATTTATACAATCGATGATATTGATGACAAGTTGAACTTTTTACTGGGCTTATTCTATCTGTTTTTAATAAACATGTACCTATCAATGTAGCACGTGTGACGAAAGCTTCTGCTTCCGGGTTAACATATCATATCGAAATGATGAAAGAAATTCAAGATTTCGAAATCAGATATTATTCCTGAATGTCAAACGAGTTCAGAAGTAGGTATAGTACAACAGCAGCCCTCGTTCTGGTTGCAGATGACATAATTCGAAACTCTGATAATGAAGAGTTGAGCTCTAGTCGCCTTAGATTTTTCGAAGGCATTTGATATGTCATACATTATTATGTTTTTTATTGAAATATTATGGATTTTCGAATGAGGTAGTCTCACTATTTCTTTCATATCTGACGAATCGCTTTCAAACGGTATATTATAATAATGAAATGTCGTCAATGTTACTTCTGGTGTCCCTCAAGGTTCAATCAAATGTCACTTGATGCTTTTCGACAATGAAAAGAATAGGGCTATGGTCTCATAACATCTCACAATATGAATTGATGACACCATACTTCCTGTTGTGAGTTTAATTGAAAACCTGCGTATTATTCTTGACTCTGAAATTCAATTTGCGTTTGAATGATCTGCTTCGAAAAGCGTTCAGTACTCTCAAACTGATCTACACAAATAGACATTTTTCAGTCAACCAATCAGGAAAATTCTCACTGAGCTGTTGGTCTTATCATTGTTCAACTATGGTGATATTGGTTGAAGTGAATAAAAGTGAGCATGAGTTCAAACTATACATCCGTCCTTGTCATATCTCAACAACACGTAAAAGTTTGTCCCAAAAAATTTGATGCGAGCATTTGCTCCAACTTTATTCACTGTACCCAATGTGAAGTAATCTTTTGAGTAAATCTGGTTCAAATCGGAAACAGAATGTTCAGAACTTCTGTTGTAGATTTGTCTATTCAAGAAAATCTCCCTATCAAAATCATCGAATTGAACTGGTTGACAATGAATACTCGAACTAATTATAATTTTTGCAACTTTGTGTGCAATATTTCAAGTTAGGAAAATCCTTCGTCACTTCGCCATGAACTGATTCCTAGGTCTACGCTACATTTATTGGATGTGAGATCAAAAAACAAACTGCGCTGTTTGAAATGAATGCACCAAAAAACCCCTTGGGATTAACAAATTAGGCGGTATACCTAAAAATATTGCAGAATCTCTTTGACTAGAAAATCCTAATAGCTACACTGTATTCGCAGATCTTCGGCAACTCTTTCAGTCGATGCTGGCGGGGATCTATTGGATTTGAAAAGGCATAGTGGCTGTCAATCGTCTCCAGTAGCAGCAGGTTATGTTGACAGTTTCTTGAAAAACAACTAACCTCATAGAGAATATCCTCCGGTATTTCACCTAATAGTAACGCAAATTGCAGTAACGTAACCTCAACAAGTGGAAATATTAGAATTTCATATGATTGTACACATCGAAATACATCCAATATCTTCAGTAATTGTACAGTAACCACAAATCATTATAAAGTTCCCAATGTAGATTGAAGAAAATGTTGTGGAGTTGTGAAACACAAGTATATAATTTCGTAAATATTTTCGAAATAAAATTATCAAAAAATCTTAAGATGCAATGAAATACAGAGTATTTAGTTTGAAAGAATGAAATACTCTCCATTCCATCCCAGGTGATGAATTGAAAAACTTTGTTTCAATTGTGGCAAATGAGGTGACATATCTGGCAGATGTGATAAACAGAGACATACGAAGTGCTTCAGTTGTTTATATGGGCATGTGTCGACGGACTGCTCTGAAAGAAAAATGAAAATAATGATCATGGTAAGTCCAGCAACAATAAGAATACTTTCCAGAAACAGTGATAATATAACCATAGATGATATTTAATTGATACAACTATTACATTCAGGTGGTGACATAACTGCGATCAGAGAATATATTTATGATATCTCAAGTCGACTGAACTGAATAACGATTCGATCAGTACCAGAGGAATGGGGCCAAACAGGATAACTCACTAGTGCCGAGGAAGTTACATTATTACTTCATACAATACTTACTGACACTTCGGATTTCAAAGCCATTGTTGGGAATGACTTATTGCTTCAAGCAGATACATCATTTCGAATATGACTCTAGGTAAAAAAATTAAGTGCTAAAGAACCTGATGATAGACAATCGTCCAGAAAAGGAGATGAGTACGGATATTAAAATGAAGATGATAATGAATTGTGAAGACCCGGTATACCATGGCCTCAGAATATTATCAGTACCAGTATAAGAAGGAATGATATGACATAGTAAATCGGATTTTGCGAGTCCACTTGTATTAGTGAGAAAAAAATGGTAACACTGGAAGGTGTGGTGATTATAAAAAATCAAATAAAAATAATACGATTCATTTCCTCTTCTTTCAGTTGAAGATTTACCACCTAGGCTAAAGAGTGCTGAATACTTAAGCACGATTGACTTGAGGACTCACGTAGAGAAGGAAACAGTGTTAAATATACTGCTTTCGTCACACATAAATGGCTTTGAATTTGTCAAATGTCCCTTCGGGTTATGCAATAGTCCAGCGATATTCCAGAGACTTGTTATCAGTATCTTCAGAAAGCTTGTTTCCAAAAATTTTGTTATACATGGATGATATAATAGTCTTGAGTGCAAGCGAAAAAAGAGATGAGAGATTAGAAAGAGTTCCAGAAGTTGTTAGAGATCATGGAGAATATATGGAAAACAAAGCACATAAAAACAAGTAAATTGATGAAAAATGCAGACCAAGAACTCAAGTGGGAACTATTGACCGATGAGGTGAACATATTGAAAAGAGTTTTCGTATAAATGGGTACTGATCATAAACTGAAAAATGTTGTAGGTAAGATATGGATTGTGTATTGTTGATCATGACTGAATCTCATTAAGAATATTCTCATGTCGCTTCGTCTCTAGTTCAAAAACGATTTTCATAAGCATGCATGAAACAAATTATTGGTGTATTATTTCTGGGGGTAGTCCAAGAATAGTCGGTTAAGATTGCTTTTATTGTTTTCGGCTTATAAAAAAATATGAATGAAAATAATTTTATTAACAAAAAAAATCACTAAGATCTCCATAAACCTATACAATTTGAGCGTATGTCTGGAGAAATATTTAGAGATTTGAACAACGTGAGAAGAGAACTACTCCCCTGGCGAAAAGTGTAAGATTTCATTAACATCGATAGATGTCAGAGGAGGATTCTTCATTATCATTGCTTTTAATTTCCTGCATGTGCTCGTTGTGATACGTCATGTGAAATTGATTCCTAGTTATCGGGATAGTTCAAGAGTTTTGACCTGTTCTCGTCATGATATCAGCGTCACAACCCATGATAGACAATCGGCTGGACTATTTTCAGATTAATAATTTGACATTGATTTTTCTTTAAACCATTTCTTTATGGATAGTTCAGATATAACACTACCACACCACACACACCATTGGCAATTCTTATCCATGCATTTTCTTATTGATGATTCAACAACAGATTCTTTCAGTTACCAAAATTTTATTTTTTATTTGTTTTCATTTTGAGCAGAGGAACACCCGCAGTGTAGTCAGTGTGCAAAGATGCTTGGTTATTTGGTATATAAACTGACTTACATTTGCTCGAATACACTCAATGAAGTACTCTTGTAATATTTTTCAATGGTTCGAAAGTTGAAATTACCCTTCTAGTCATTTCATACTCATCAAATTGAATCATCTTTCATTTTGAATGATTTTAATCATAACGAAGAGACAAATTCTCCAAGGGTATTCAAGAGAGCAACAAATATCCAGCCAAAGAGCAAGTCTAGTGAGTCCGGAATTTCTTTTGAGGACTAAAAACGCTGTGGTATGACTCATATTGAATTCACTTGAATTTAGGTAAATGTGAGATCACCTTGCAGATAAACCTGCAATCCTCTACAGAAATAATAGTTTCCATATTCGTAGTGATTGCATTCACAAATCCAATGCCAGACAGCTGTAAGTAGACCGAAGACGATTCTCGTTAACAGCGGGGGTCTTTTGCTACATCTTTGTCGTACGATGTACATGCTGTTAGAGGTCTACTTGGTGAAGTAGAAGTTTGAGTCTTTGATGATCCAGCAGATGGCGTTACGTCTAAGAGGTTTAACAGACCGTTCGAATTGTTTTGTGTTTGGAAGTCCAGTCGAGTGTCACCATGGCAATTCGAAACAGTTGTCTGGCAATGTATTCATGAATGAATTACAGGTCTATTCCGTAAAACGTCGTCAATGGACGATCCGTTATCAAACGACTGTCGGTAGCTAGCTCTCAACGATCCGTGTGAACAATATGTCAAAAACACCACAAAACTACTTCAAGTCGTTAGCCAACTGAACCAATTCTATTTCCGTTAACAAACGTTGTATCATGTCGTTCACTATCGACTTGCAACGATTTTATATTTTTACGGAATAAGATTCGACACAAATATCGTTAATTTAACGATAGTAGTTGGATAACGACATCGCATGAGTTACGGAATAGACCTATTAATCTCGAAACTCTGATTTTTGTGAGGGTTGCAGCTCTCTCTGTAAGTAGACCGATGCCGGTCATTTCTTAGAGATATTCCGTACGATTTGCTCGTTGGTAGAGGTCTTCTCCACTTAGTCAAATTTCTGCATAATAGAAGTCTTTCAGAACTTGTAATAAACTGGAAATATTTTGGTATTCACTATCTTGACGATATTATTTATGTGCCATCTCCAGTCCAACGTGTAGTAGGAGTTTGAGTCTTTGATCATCTCTTAAATGACGTTTGACCTTAGAGGTTTACACCATCTGCACCACATTCTATAGTAAGGATTAAAATCATCATCCTGAAGATGCTAACCTTGTTATAGAAACTCGTGTCGCGTCGAGTGCCGGTAATATCAATTTCGTGTTAGGGTAAATTACCTCTAGAACAAGTCGTGAAAATGAATATTTTCTGAGAATAACTGTGAGAACCTACCTAGCCATGACTGGTCCTACCCGATCTCAGCTGAAGAATATTGAAAAATATTTGAACACAGTGAGATAGTTCTTGGTTGCAAGACTTCATCCACTTGTATACGTTTCACAAGGAATGGTGATCTTTGGGATGACTCAACTGACAACTTTATCGTTTCTACTCAGCTGAATGTTTTAACACATCTAGTGGAACACATGTTAATTTATTAACCTATGGTTCACATATAGTCTATAGGTAAGCAAATATTGTGAAACTGCCTCTTACATATAAGTCTGAAGTAAAATAAAAAGTCCTCAAGGTAAAAGTAGATAATTGATTCCAACTACTCACCAGCTGGTTCATAGTGAACGGATTTTCTTTGTCTTTCGTATCTTCCATCATATCTATCAAGAGTTGAAGGAAGTCTGGTCTTTCGATGTTGTTTTCTTTTCTGTACTGTATATTTTCTGCTACTGCTCTGAATAAAAAGTCTGAAATATCTTTTCTAACCCCTGGAAGCCCTAGAAATGAAGAAACATATGATCTCATAATAATGTAGAAGGTGACATTATCTGAAATATCTTTTTTCTCTGATCAACAGCAAATATTGATTTTGCTGACAAATATCAATCACCAGAGTATTACTTTTTCTGCTCAGGCAGCAAAGTAGGGACTTTTCTACCTAGGCAGCTAAATAATTAATCTCAATGGGAATCCGAGACTTCTCCGGCTTAAATTTGATTCAATATTTTTTGCCAACTCCCTCATTTCTGGAGGAGTAGGTACTTCTGAGTCGCTATCACTGTCCATAAAATAAATATACCGATATTTTATCACAGAACTGTCAGGAACTCGATAAGTTGTTAAGCTATAATTACCATGACATATCAAGCATTCCAACACTTGCGATTTCTATCAAATTTTGTTTAAATAAATTTATTGCAAATATATACTACAAAGTTGTTAAGCGTCACGTAAATCCAAAACTTCTAATGGTGCACTGTTCTCAATTCGGGCGTGTTCAGCAACTTTGAAAAGTGGTGGATCTGTGGGATGTGGATGAGATCCACTCTTTGGACAGTTTGCAATGAATTGTAGACCATGAGTTGAGGTTAATTTAAATAAGCCAGTTTCATTATATTTTGGCGAGCATACTATTGCAATAGCTTCGGGCATCAGTAATTGATAAGAACAATGAGTGTGAAGATCCACGCTTGAAAGAAATGTTGTTTGCGTAGGATGAGTATGAATCCACCCTATTGTTAATAAATTATGTTGATCTTGGTAATCAAATATTTCTTCCTTGTTCATTGTCATACAAGAATCCGATGTTCCTTTTTGCTTTGGTAAAATCATATGAGTTATGATCAAATCATCCATCACTAGTTTTCCTGCTAGTATGCCGCATGTCTCAATGTTTTTGGAAGTATTGCTCTGTGCCATGGCTTGGAACAACGTCATTACTTTCGCTGGTATTACTACAGGACGAATTGCTGCCTTTTCACCAGGTTGAGGAGATCTAGTAGGAAAATGTGATCCAAAGTGTTGAGTAGCTTTTTCACTATCTTTGTCATAGTTAAAAACAATTCCACACACTGGGCATGAATGAGTTGAAGGCGACAGTATATCAGGATGTTCGATATTTACATGAGGGGAGTTAATGCCTTCACTAGTTCCATTTTCTTCTGAAAAGTCACTGGGCCGATAGTTACCTCTTTCAGTGAAGCGAATTGATAATGAACTTGAACTGGGGCTGCTTGGTATTGTTCTGGATGTCGAAATGGAAGATCTTATTACTTCTTCAGATTTGGTGTATTCGTGCATTCTTTGTGGATGATTGAATATTTCATCAAAACTTGTATTTGCAGGAATAGAACCTAGAATAGATGTAGCATTTCCTCTTTGTATGGCAATACTGATGCGTTGTATCAAAAAATTTCTTGCTCTTCCGTCATCTGTTTTATTGATGAGTTTTTGACCAATATGGTTGATCAGTTCAGAGGCATAGCTACCAAAAGTACCGTAAGTTTCAATAGCAACAGGGTAGAATATAAATTGATTGACAGATTGCGTGAATAGAAAAACCTCAATAATGTAGAAGGTGACACTGCTCAAATATCCGGAAAAAAATTTAGTGTTCGCCCCGAAGTAATTCATTTTCAGATTACAAAATTAGTATATTTGGTAGTAAAGCATTTATATATCTTCCACTATGATCATTCATTTCTCAAACCATTTTTTCTAACGAATAGCAACAACTCAACAGACATATATTATGTCAATGGCTATTCAGATAGTTCGAATGGTTGTGCCCTCTACTTCAATGCGTCAATTCGACCTACTTATCTATCCATCTGGTAGATAGATATAGCAAAAAAAACTTCAATGTCACAAAAACCTTCGTCAACAAAAGTTCTTCCAGAGCAAGTTTGTTTAAGCCTGAGGATCTACTGAAAAATTTGTTGATGATGCCTGGCGCAGACGAAATGACAGTGTAGGAAACCAGGAGAAGTAATGATACCACTGAATTTCCTGAAGATGCTAGCTTGGTTAGCAAAACACGTGTCGCCTGTCAATGATTTCAATTTGTATTCAGGGCAATCGATCTATGTGAGGAGTAATTTTGAATTGCTGTTCGTAGAAAGCGTTTTGTCTTCAATTAGGCTTGACTGAAGAGACAGTTATTAATGAAATCTAATTATCTGACAAAAAGATCTCAATGTTTTAGGCAACCAATAAAAATTGATGAAATTCGTCAAAGAACTGCTATATTTTTGGTATGTAAACATCTATATACTAGCGCCTTGTTGCTGCAACATTTTTTTATATGCAGATTCACACGAAAGGGAAGCCCTGTACTGTTCAGAAAACACCGCGTGAATCAAGGGACAGGAGATACGAATCAACATTCACAGAAGAAGAAGCTTTTATCGTGACTATATATGATTTTTCGTTTTGAAGGAATTCAAAAGAATACTCACCCAGTTTCAGAGCCAATTCCGGTGCATTACTTGTGATTATAGTTTGTATTAGGTGCCAAATACCACTTAATTCTTTCAATTTTTTTCCATACAATCTGAACTCTGCATTGGGGTTTTTGAAGCTGTTACATTCAATTCCAAAAGCGCAAGCACCAATAACATCTGTTGTGAATTCAGCTGAAAACTAGTAGGTATAGGGGTTTCTTAATATATTTTTCGAATTCAAAATCAATCAGAATCTTCTCTAGCAAAGAAGCAACTTTTTTCTCAATTCGAGGAAGCAATTTTTCTTCACTTTTGAAAAATGTGAATTCGTGGAATGTCTATAACTAAACCTGTGAATATTGGAAGATTTTTTTCTGTTATATATATAATGATTTACTTCAATGAAACTTTCCATATTTGAATCAATAGCATCCTCAGTGCCAAATAATCTTTTTTAGCCATGATGTATTTTGTGATTTGCTTTTGGGCTCGGATTATTAAATGACTCGATACATGCAGATTATATAAATTTGAGTCTTTATTTTCAGTTTATGTTCGATCCAACGCTTAGCTCGTGATTGGAGCTTAAAATAGGTATAATTCAATCGATAAACCTTTCAACGGAATATATTACCTCTTTTATGTCTACGTCTTGATTTTCTTCAACACACTTGTGGATAGCTTCAACCATGAATGCACTTTTTTCAAGTACAGATGAAAACATCATTTTCATTTTACCCGAAGTAAAGGTTGGGGTGAGCTTGATCCTAATATTTTTCCATTCTTTTTCATCCAGAGCAAAAAGGTGGCCTGATATAGGGTCATCTTTATCATTGTAATAAAATCCCCTATCGATGAAATAATGAAAGTCCTAGAAGGAAAATGTCAAATCAATATTATATTATAATAATTATACTATATCATATCATATCATGTCATTTCATATCGTCTCGTAGGTAGATAGATAGATAGATAGATAGATAGTGATTTATTGGACTACGTTATGTAGAATATAGAGAATAGCAATAAGATAATATAGTTGGTAGAAATGTAACCTGAGGAATAACAAAATTCACACCATCATAAAAATGAATGAAAATACTTCGGTCAGAGCCTCTCATAATATTCCACACATCAACATACAGCGAGCTCATTTTATATCATTATATTATATTATATTATATTATATTATATTATATTATATTATATTATATTATATTATATTATATTATATTATATTATATTATATTATATTATATTATATTATATTATATTATATTATATTATATTATATTATATTATATTATATTATATTATATTATATTATATTATATTATATTATATTATATTATATTATATTATATTATATTATAGTAAACAATCTAAGAGGAACAATAAGAGAACATCAGTCACGGAGTCCACTATGCTTTTTCACACAGATGGTATTTGCAAAAAAATATGGTGATCTCCTTATTTGACTTTCTACTACTATAACCCTTTAGTACAACAAAGACGAAAATGTTGATGTTGGTATACAAATTCACTGGATTGAGATTTGAAGGGGAAGTACGTTGAACACAATTAATAAAAATGTTCTTACACTTGATATTAAGCAGAAATCAATAGGTACAAAATAAAAATTTATCAGATTTATTATTTCCATTTAATTTTATAACAAATATAAGTATATTACAGTATAATACAGTAAATAACATGTGACGCTTAAACTCATGAATGAGGTAGGCAAGGCAGACAGTCTTAAACTTTTAAACATCAATATCTATTTTTTTGAATTATAAATACTATCAATTTCAATTTAATTTAACACCAATCGGTGCACAATGTTTTTGGTTAACCTGTCTTTAGCTAACACAAATAGATTCGACGGTTTCCCAACACGTGAACACGCAACATATAGTTGCCCATGAGAAAAACATGGATTTTCCAAATCTAAACCATTTGTAGTTGTGCATGACCTTCTGCTGTCCTGATTCTTTGAGCTGGATTTCTTGATTCAATTTGTTCTGCCAACTGATGGGCTCAGCAGCGCCATCTATTGATTACTTACTCAACCCAGTCGGAAGGTATCGACATCTGTTAGAATCATTTGGAGTTAACAGATAATTGTGACTGTCAAATAATAACAGACAAATAATTAGCAATAAATTAAAATTGCGACTATAATTTGAGATTTAAAGCATCCTATCTCTCAAGTTGGATCGAACTGCACATGGTGTGCGAATTTTATTATAATCGGTTAAGTGGTTTAGGAGTCCATTGAGGTCAAACATTGTGACACGAGATTTATATATATTAAGATTATGTTATATTATATTATATTATATTATAATTATATTATATTATATTATATTATATTATATTATATTATATTATATTATATTATATTATATTATATTATATTATATTATATTATATTATATTATATTATATTATATTATATTATATTATATTATATTATATTATATTATATTATATTATATTATATTATATTATATTATATTATTACACTCGAAAAATTCTGATACTCTACTCTATTGAAGAACATATCTTGAAAACAAAAAGTATGACAAATGTTTGATCTACCACTGACTACTACTGACCAGCCTACTCAGTACTGTTCCTTCATTTTTTTGGTGCGAGAACAGAATGATAGACACTTATATTAATTAACTGTTAGGTGAAGAAGCATATTATTAAATGAAAGATCAGTAATATATCCAGTGTTCCGTTTTTTTTTCAATCAGCATGTTAACTGAAGGACATGCCAAAATTCCTCAGGGACAAAACTTGTCAGAGATTGATATCAGTCGTTAGAGAACATGATATCAACACGTTATCCATAAGGTCCTAAAACTAACCCTCACGAAAAATTTTCCACAAGGTATTAGTCCAATGTATATTCGGCTCCTGACTCATCTTGACCATTGTTTTTCGCCATCCAAACAGATCAGATCAGAGCTAAACCACCAGCTCTAGGTGTCCGGCAAGGTGCTTTGATAGTTTTTTCTGAAATTTATGTACATGCGGACAAATCACTTTATTCACTTGAGATAAGTTTTTTTTAAACCAACGGAAAGCATATACAATCAATCGCGCTCAATCTAACACAAAACATATTTGACTATTTTAATATTTCAAATCGACTCTTTCATTCCAAGTTCTTTTCGTTGGCAAAACTGCCCCACCTAGTATCCGTTATCAATTGAGACGTATACCCAAAATGAATTGAATAGGATTCGTTCCGAAAGGCCTTCAATAGGATGGTTTTAAATGATTAGTAGCAACAATTTCATCTAATTTCTCATAGTATTTAACTGGCAAATATTTTTGGCATCAGTCTTTCGTTATAACAGAAATCAAATTTCAATAATCGAACTGAAGAGACTTCTGCCATTCAGAATGGGATATTAATAAAGTTTCATTATTAATACCTTCACTAGAATGTCTTTTATATAGTCTGGATCAACAATAACCAAAATAGGGCGGGCAGCTGTGTAGACACCTCCGAATTTCCAACCCCTCTTTTTGATTTCCGGGTAAAAACGAGTACAGTCCAGAGAAAAACCTCTAGTTTTCGTGAAAAACGACGAACTGTTGCCCAGAGGAAATTTTGGCTCCAAGAATGGTACACCTCTCTTCTTCCAGTATTCATAGGAAATCATGAAATAACTGTAGAGGGAAATGAAAGTTACGAACACCACTAGCAGGGAATAAATGAAAAGTTCTTCGGAAAATATGGCCATGGTCTACTTCTGAAACAGAAAAATTATTCAATAATGGTGGACATTTTATATTTATGTTTTTGACTATATGCGGAATGGTATAATAGTAGGATATTTTTCAACAAGCAAGGAATGACAGTCATTTCCCACGAGTAAGAAGTTTCGAAATCATACAATGCGAGTTACACATTATTTATTTCACGGCTGTAACAGATAATGGCGAAATGATTCAACGAATAACATGAACTCCATAGGGCATCCTGGTTTGAGATAGTTGAAATGCCCTTGAACACGAAATCTCAATTTGACCTGCGAATGACGTTACCCAGGTCTGAAAAACATTTACCATAATTTGTTTTTCCTCCTCTGAGGGTGGGAAAATTATATTTTTCACATTTTATTTATTTTTTCTCGAAATCTATACCTCGAAAAATATTGAAAAAAATCTCGACTAATAAGAGTGTATGTTCTTCGAAATAATGCTTTTTGAGCCCCTGGCCCCCCCATGAAACCTTCGAAAAATAAATCAAATTTTTTTAATTGAAAAAAATGGCAAAATACACAGATGTCCCAGGTGATATTATTTCATTATTCCAACCAGACTGATCTACACTATGACAATTAGAGTCGATCATTTATCAGTGGTGGCACACACAAAAGCATTTCTTGCGAACGAAAAAATTTCGAAAAAATTGCAATTTTCTATAGGATACCCACATATTCAATAGTCTTATTCTGAAAAGTTGAGCTATTATACAAGTTGAGAAATTTTCACCGAGAGATTTTTCACATCAAATGCAACAATAACTGTTTTTCAATCGATATGTTCGATGTAACTATTGATCAATATTGATACTGATATTCATTTCAAATCGAGCCTGAAGATGAAACTACATGCTGACCACTATCTTTAGAGAGTATACTACTGAATAATGTAAATCCTCTCATATTATGACTGATTTTCCGCTACATTAAAATTATATATCGGAAAAGTTTCTTATTACTATGTCTGCTTGGTTCATAAAGAGCTTGGAATATTGAGAATAGTTCATGAATTCGATTATATGAATTTTATAGAACTCTTTCATTTTTCATTATGAAACTGAAGAATATATAATATAAATATTCAGAAAAATCAATATTTTTGTACAGAAGAGGAAGTTTTGAGAACATGATTTTTAGTCTTTCTCCAAACCAAAGCAACATTATGAAGTTATGAAGGGTATGAAAACAAAAAATATTTCATGCGAATCTCGTGAAATATGTGAAAAATCGAATACTATGCTTTTTTACTAGACCTCTGAAAATGAGTCGAGTGTTTCAATATGAGTTTGAAAAAGGATGAAATAATATCAAATTATAGGCATTTTTTCGAAAACATTTAATCGAAAAATCTTTTTTGTGCCAAGTGCCACCACTGAGACTGAAACGTTACTCATTATGATTATATCAGCCTTATCGAAATGATGGAGTAATAAATATCGTTCGGAACAACTGTGTTTCTCAGCATTTTTCTCGAAAAAAAATATTTTTCTTGCAAATATTATAGATTGAGAGAAAAACCTATGAAACGTGAAAAATACTGAATTTTCAGCATCAGAAGGGGGAAGGAGAAAAAAATAACAGTAACAATAGACTCGCTTTCGTGTATGTATATCAGTTTCTCTGTAGAAATAATATCACCTGGAACATTTGGTTTTTCAGACATTTTTAATGACTTTTCTTAAGGCCTTTATGGGGGGTCCTGGAAAATTTCATTTTGACGACCACACTAGGTTCCATACATGTTGTTTTTTCCAATATAGATCATGAGAAAAAATAATTAAAAAGTGAAAAATACTGAATTTTCACACTCAGAAGGGAAAAAGGAGATAAAATAATAGTAACAAACGACATGCTCTTGTGTGTTTGTGTATCAGCTATCTCTAAGTGGTGGTGAGATGAGCAGCGAGGTGTAAATAGACCAGGCAGCAGTGAGCGATTTTTTGAACCAATCTTACACAGTCTGCCTTTCGTAAAAGGAATAATTGAAACTGAAACAAATCGTCTTCTGAAAAAAAAATATTGGTGCTCTGTGTGGGACACCATGAGAAACCCAGAATTTGGTTTTGATAGGTTCAGCAATTATTTCGATTGAACCTTTTCACAGGCTGCTCTATATTTGTTGCACATAAAAGCATTGTCTAATGCGTAAATCATAATATTATACTGTTTTAAGTGATACTGGTTACCTGGCCGAATGTTTTGCAAAGAAGTGATGAAAACCAAGTTAAAAGTTATGTTACTTAGAAGTTCATTGTTGTTTCACCAACACCATTGCAGATTCCAGCAATCCACGTAGAGATCACGTTCTAATCACTGTTTCAGTGTGCTGAAACTTTGAGTTCAATACACTTAGTCCAACGTTTCTCCAATTCTTTTATCCCTTCCGAAAAATATGATTGGTCGAGGCCACCAGAATATAGTTTTGTTTTCGAGATGACTTTGTCGTTGGAGTCAAATCTCTTTCCGCCGAGCCATTTCTTCAAGACCGAAAAATAGTCACTCGGGTCTAAATCTGGAGAATAGGGAAAATGAGAAAGCACCCTTGCATAGTCCTGGTAGAAGAGAACGTTTCTCTTTGCCAAATACAGTTGTTTTTTTTAATTCCTCATTGAATCGACCCAATAAGTTGGTTTAATGTTCGCCAGTTATTGTTTCCCCTTTATAGTTCAGTCGACAGGTTGAATGAAGTTTTAGACCTCGAGGACCCTGTGAAAAAAAAGTAGGGGGGACCTGCAAAATTTTCGACCCCTCTCCGGTTTTTCCTCAATTAGTAGAGCGTTAAATTTTCTATGATTTTGGCTAATGAAACATGCCTGTATGTGAATTTGCTACCGAGATATGGCGTGTCAAAATTTTCTAAAATATACCAAAAAATACAGAATTCTAGTTTATTTTATTTGTTATACCCGAATTATAATGAAATATTGTTGTAATTATGGTTCTTGGTTGAAGTCACCAACTTTGGACACCCCATTCCTTCTTACCCCCCCCCCCCCAACCCCAATTCTCAAAAGCTAACTTTCTGATGAAAGCCAACCATTGAGAAAGATAATGGATGAAATGACAGAATTCAAACACGAAATTGTCCAATTTATGAAATGTACCTAACTCGATATCGGATTATTTTGGCTTCACTATTGTTGGTATTCGACACTTTTCGTTTTTAAAGTAATGGTAAAGCTGAAATAAGGAACATCGTAGCAATACACTCTCAAAATAAAAGCTGCAATCAAACATAGTTGCACAAGGTCGACGAATACTTCTAAGAGTTGCTCAGAGGCGGGGATCTGGGCAATGGTGAGAAATAAAGCTTGAAAGTTTTCCACGTTGGTCTACTAACACAAAGAATTTTCAGTATCAGCCCTCAGATTTGTAAAAATATCCAGTAAATGTTGCACCTGCCTGGTTCGAGGTCTCCGATACAGGATTGATGCTATGTAAGGCCCAAATTGAATTCAGTCTTACCTATTCTAAAAAAAACGGTCATCATAGTTGGGTAAAAATTACAAATCATAGGTTGAAGACGCTAAACACTATGACAAGCATTGTATGAAAAGATCGCTTACAATAAACAATAACATGCCTTGCAACAACCCTCATTATAAATATCACGGTCGAATTTGATTTAGAAAAATACGCAATAATGATGTTCCTTCCTATAATTAGAGTCACGTACATACACAGAGATTAATCCAAGAGTAATTCTCCTTCAGTACCACGCAATCATTTTCGAATTTTATAGTTGTTATACTCATTTGATATTACACGTGGTCAACTGACACGCAGTCGTTTTTTTCACAGGATAAGTTATACCACTGAGAGCTGTTAGCTGCATGTAAAATCAAGTATGTTACAAAATAATTATGAACATATTACAACGTCAAAATGTCTGAACAATTTTGTGTCATGCAGAAACATATGTATTTTTATGGTTAAGGCTCAAGGTACACTTGAAGAGTGAGTAACCTCAAATTTTACTATTTTTAAATCGTTTAAATATTACTTACTTTCAGGTAAGCATTGATGATGACTTTTCAGTCGAAAGCGCTCTGTCACAATAAGTCTTTTTTCCCAAGAAACTTGGTACGTTCCCACAGCTTGACAATTTTCACAATTGTTGAATTACTCGCAGTTCTGCTTATACGCTGTTGCTGAGGTGCTACAGATCTGAAATATCTCTGCCTAGACTAGCAACATTCCAAATATTCTGAATGGGCAATTTGTTCAGGCTAGTAACAACTTACTACACAGTGGGTTTACGGACTAACACGTATCAGAAATCAACTACTAATGGCTAATACCGCGAAGGGCGTTGGATTATATCCGATGGGTGTCAGGATTCTTCACAGAAAATAATCACACAAAAAATTCCTTCGGTGGAGAATCTTGCAGATATATAGCCGAGAGCATATGAAGGAATTGCACTGACACCTGTCGAGTATAATAATCCAACCACTATCGTGGTATTATCCAGGGAAGTAGTTGTTTTCAGAGATGTTTAAGTCTGTTAACCTATTGTGATGGTAAGTTGAGACTGGCCTGAACAAATTGTTGTTTCAGAAGATTGGATTCGAAGCCATTCTTCAAGTATGCCCACTGACTATTTGTAAGATTCGTTTCCTTGTACGATAATTTTGGACCATTTGAATATGCGCTTGGTTAGTGTCTCGTCTAATGACAGATGGCGCGATGACTGCTTTTTTGCTTGTTTGTATCAGCCTTGGCCGAGGTATGATTGGAATATGATTTTCAATTATGGGAAGTCATCGACTTCATGTTGATGATAAACAATACCTTGTACTGACGAGAAGCTAATCCAGTCTGCAAGTGTGCCTCGTCCCAATAATTGATAATTGATGTCGGCAGTTGTATCAGCAGAAGTTTATGCATGAATTCCGATCGGAATTTCTTCTATGAAGAAACCTGCTCTGAAATCTAAAAAACTTTTCATTCCGTAAACCAGCTGAGGACCGTCAACCCTCAGAAGTCGAAACTTATGTGAGCAATGGATTAACGAGGCCTTACTTTTTTACGTGTGATTACCCAGCACGGTGGCCTGGCGGGTATTTGAGCCCCGGGCGGATGTGCTAACCCCTACAAGGGAATAGTTTTTTTCTGATGGGTGTTAGTATGTCAACCTACTCTGTAGGTAAGTTGAGACTGGCCTTAACAAACTGTTTATTCAGAATATTTGATTCGAAACCAGTCTTGAAGTATGCCCACTGACTATTTGTGGAATTCGAATCCTTGTACGAGGACTTTGGGCCATTCGGACAAGCGCTTGGTTAGAACCCCGCCTACGGGTAGAGGGTGCGATAACGGCTATTTTGCTTGTCGTTTGTATCAGCCTTGGTCGAGGTATGATACTCTGAAAAGAATATGATTTTCAATAATAGAAGTCATCGACTTCATATGTTGATGATGGACACTACTTCGTACTGACGAGAGGCCAAATAGACCGAAACCGGTCTGCAAGTGTGTCCCGTCGTGCCCCAATAAGTGAAAATTGATTCCGTCAGTTGTATAGCCAAGAGAATATGAAGGAATTTAGAAGATTTCTGCACTGACACCTTTCGGATATAACCCAACGCCCTTCGTGGTATTAGCCAAGGGTGCATTTATTTTCTGATTGATGATAGTTTGTTAACCAACTCAGACCGGTCTGAACGAATTATAATAATAATAATAAATAAGCTTTATTGTCCGAAGAATGAATCTTATTGACAAAGCGTGAGTGAATAATAAAAAATGTATACAAGCATATATACTGAGTCCATAAAATTTAAAACCTCTAAAATTATACACAAGTTCATATACACACATATACTTATGATATGATAAAACAGATGTTTAGCACATTAAAGAAAATGTCCACATGTATAAAGTGTGGTAACAAACAGAAATATAAAAACCAAGAAGAGAACTTCACAAAACAAAAAGGATGCTAAATGGAACTTAGTTTAGTTTGACACTAACATTAGCTCAGTGTATGATGTATTACAGAGTAAGTATTAGTGGAAGTTATCATCATAAAATTCGTCCAAACTGTAATAGGGTCAATCCGAAAGTAAAACTTTAATTGCTTTCCTGAATTCTGAGGGGCTTTCTATACACTTAACGTCGTTAGGCAAGTGGTTGAATATTTTCAGGCCATTGTAAATTACTGAGTTTTTAGTCAGTGTCGAGGTGGGTAAACGCAGTCTAAAATCATGAGTCTGACGAGTGGAATAGTTAGATGATGCCAGAGGAAATTCATATCTATGTTTGTTTATCAAACAAGCCGTTTCTAATATAAAAATGGCATAAACTGTCAAGATATTGTATGTAATGAATATAGGCTTACAAGAGTCTTGTTGTTTCATTTTGAACAGATAACGTATTGCTCTCTTTTGAAGTACAAACACAGAATCCATGAGATATCTAGAACATACTCCCCAGAACGGAATTCCATATCTCAAGTGTGAGTCTACTAGTGAATAATAAACAGATTTAGCTGCAGATGAGCCCAGCTCTCTGCAAGTTATTCTTACAGCGTAACAACCCGAAGAGAGTTTTTTTGTGAGAGCTCTGATGTGGTCTTCAAATCTCAAGTCGTTATCTATGACAATACCGAGGAATTTGGTGCTTAATTTATTCTCTATAACACTTCCATTGAGAGTAATTGGTATGTTATCAATAGAACCCCGAAACGATATCACGTTAGTTTTGTTGATATTCAGAGACAAGAGATTAGCATTGCACCAGTCCTTGATAATACTGATATTAAAGTCAGTCTTCCAGTATGCCCACGGACTATTTGTGGTATGAATTTTAATTTTCTTCTTTATTCGAATCACGACGCGTTATCATCTGTTTATGCTGTCAAGAATGAATTTATCTGTGTTAGAGTAGGATTTTTCTAGCAAGAGTCATTTAACTCTCTTACGAAACTTGGTGGCTGGTTAAGTCTCTGAAAGAATGGTGAACGTGATTGAAACATTTTTTTACATTGTAGAAAATTGAGTTTTCACCAGTGACGTTGAGAGGAAAGGAAGGTTGATATTGTTAAGATCGCATGATCGAAGATAACAATGTATTGTCTAGTGACTGTCAACATCTCTTTATTGCCATGCAGTCTGCACAAAAACACAAAATTCAATCTTCTAGTTCATCGCCCCTCATAAAAATTAATACCTTCTCAAACAGACCATGTTTACCACAGTATCATCTTACTATTTACTGGGATATAATCTTTATAGTATTTAAATTCGGTTATCTTTTCGGTTATAATTGCACGAGTGCATAAAAATTACCGATAATTTTGCAAGAAAGCGTGATATCTAAAAATTGCAAGAGTTTATTTTCATATTTGGCGAAGTTTACAAAATGTGAAAATAACCGAAAGCAATTTGTTTAAGTATCACGCTTGAATGCAAAATTATCTGGTCATTTTTATGCATGAATGTAATTCATTGGAATATTTCACTAATGAAGAAATTCTCAAGGAAATGTTATTTTTTGTTCATTCATACTTTCCTCTATAGATTGTATGGAGTACTCACCAAAACGCGAAATGTTTTTCTATTTTTGAAGTCTATCTGACATTTATTTGTGTTGTTTACTGACGTCTAGCGATACGGTTTCAAATGTGTTGTTATGGTGACTTGATACAATGCAATTACCGCTGTAAGTTTTCGATAATTGCATTGCTCTTATGGGACATTTTATATATGAGGGATATATTCTACAAAGTTTAACACATTGTATACACGATATTAAAAGTTTTCGGCTGAATATATGGATATTGAGAGGAGCTTCAACTCTCTTCATTTGTATAAACTGCTACCATTCGGAATCGAAACTTCAAAAATTTTCAGGAGTTCTTTCAGATTGGGAATATTATTCATCCCCCAGCCTTCCTTGGCAGAGAAGACTCCACAAATCGCACAGGGCTCGCAGAGTATAGAACTACCACCAGTAAAAATTGTATGATTATCCAGATAACATCAAAATGTTCAAAATGTACAGGATGTCCTAATAGCATTTGCTCGATATATCGATAATGCAAAAATATACTAAGTAGGCTTTACTTACTTTCAGGTAAGCATTTATGATGACTTGTAAGTCGAAAGCGCTCTGCCACAATTTAATTGAGTATTTTTTCCAAGAAAATTGGTACGTGCGCACAGTTTGACAATTTTCACAATTCTTGAATCACTCGCAGTTCTACTTATACGCTGTTGCTGAGGTGCTACAGATCTGAAATATCTCTGCCTAGACTAACGACATTCCAAGTATTCTGAATGGGCAATTTGTTCAGGCTAGTAACAACTTACTACACAGTGGATTCACGGACTAACACGTATCAGAAATCAACTACTAATGGATAATACCACGAAGAGCGTTGGATTATATCTGACTGGTGTCAGTGAAGGATTCTTCACAGAAAATAATCACACAAAAAATTCCTTCGGTGGAGAATTTTGCAGATATATTGGCAAGAGCATATGAAGGAATTGCACTGACACCTGTCGAGTATTATAATCCAACAGTTTTACACATTGTATACACGATATTGAAAGTTTTCGGCTGAATATAATAATAATGAGAGGAGCTTCAACTCTCTTCAATTGTATGAACTGCTACCATTCGGAATCGAAACTTCAAAAATTTTCAGTTTTTTCAGATTGGGAATATTATTCATCCCCCAGACTTCCTTGGCAGAGAAGACTCCACAAATCGCACAGGCTCGCAGGGTATAGAACTACCACCAGTAAGAATTGTATGATTATCCAATAGCTTGTAATGGTCCGAGAAATATTAAAATTTATACAAGGTGGTGTGTGTTGTCGTCAATTTCAGTTCATGTGATTTTTTTCAGGCAAAACACCCTTCAAATTTGTATTTGAATTAAAAATGAAAGGTAATAAATATATTTTCAACATTTTGAATTTGAGACAAAAGAACAGACAATATACACAAAACATTTCCAAAATATCTGCTACCTTAGTACTGTTTGAAAGTTATTATTTTGGGGTGAATGAATATTTTCCACGTAGTTCTTTCGGGTTCTCAACCAACCACAAATGATAATTAATATTGGAATCTATACAAGTGTAGAAGGACAGATTTTTCAATCTACCCCGATAATTTGCTGCGTGAATCGAAAAGTAGTTCCCACGTTCTATTAGTAAACTTTTCTTATCTTACTTCTTACTTATCTTTAAAAATGTGGAACGCTTTGCATGTACAGAGAATATTTAATTAGCATGACCCCTGCTCAAGGATGAGACGCGAAATCGTGAATAAACATTTGGTCTATTTTTTTGATAAGCAAATTTGAGATATACGAAAAGTTGACACGTGTTTCTATTACTTAGGATTTGGTATTCATTCGTTCTTGATTCAGACGTCTTGCATGAATGAAATATAATTCATTTATCCATAGCGGTTACTTGTAAGTTTTTCATGGCAGGTACGTATGCAGTTTGATGTTATGTTTCCAGATAACTTTATTGGACGACGGTCCATGGATTTTTATTTAAGGGAAATTCAAAGTAGGAGATTTTTTGTACTTCCGCTACTACAGAGGAAATTAGAAATCAATTAGAATGGCGGCGTAAGTTTTCTTCAGAATGCAACTCCCAAATATGAGCGGCCATATTGAGCATCTCTGAATACAGTTATATATTGAACATAGTTATAGAATTGTTTTTAGAGATATAGTTAGTCAATGCCCGTGTAAAAAGGATTTGAAGCGTTTTTGTAACGCAATCTACAGTATAATAGCGATATTTCTGTTAACTTGACAATTCACGACGAAGTTTCCTACTCTGAAGGGAAAAATAGGTGCAAACTTATTTTTGTCAGTTTGACAGAAATGTTAAAAGAAAGGTAATGAAGCTTCAAAAAAGAGTTGACGATAGAAATTTATGAAGGAAATGAAAGTTCACGCATTGAAATAATCTTCAAAACATGAATGTATAAGTAATCAAGAAAATGTGTGAAAAACGCAAGAAAAGACATGACTTGGAAACGAAATCACTAGTGCCATCTACCCGTAGTATCCATCCCTTCAAATGATATTTCCATATGGTTGACTAACTACATCTCTATAAACAGTGGTTATAGTTAGGAAACGGAAAACGGGTATTTTTCAACCTCCCAAAGACACGTTCTGCACAGGGCATCTGTACCTACCATAGGCATCGCGTCGGGGGGGCACGAGGGGAACGTGCCCCCCCCCCAACTAATTGAAGCGTTCAATTTTTTTTTGTTATATATCCAAAGAAAAAAAACAGTTTTGTTAATGATTTTTATATTTAACTCAAGCTTAGTATAACTACGTTGTTTAATTTTACTAAGATACGTTTAAACATTATTCCAGTTTTTAGGCATGTTGTGCCCCCCCAAAATGCATGTTGTGCCCCCCCAAAATGATTGCCCACTCGACGCCTATGAGTACCTACTGATATCAATATTGCGAATTCGTTCACAGAAAAAAGTTCAACGAATCTATCGATCATTTTTTTTGCAAATTGATACAATTTCTTGAATGTTTTTCCAGTTCATGGGGAGCAATATACATAAGGAATTAAACAGGGGAGGCTCAGCGATTTTGTAGGCATCTGCGGTACGACAATTCATCACGGAAATTTCAGAGAATCGATATTCACCCTTATTCAATTCCTTCAATCATTCGCATACCTTTGTAGGTCCACAATCCGAAGAATTATTGTTGTTGGATGAGGAAACGATTTTTTGACACTTGCACTTCGGTACGCAGTGGGTACTCACTGAGACTTGGAGACTTGGAGATAAGGATTAGACAACGATGCATTAGAGGAGAACGTGGAAATGTCACAGCGTTGCCAGAGACCCGATTTTGGCGGGGCTTCCCATTTTTCCATCAAAATTAAATGTTCCTCGCGGGACAGGCTGTCCCGCTTTTGGGGATAACAAAAGTTGAGAAGCGATATTTCGGTAGATAACTTATATGAAGAATTTAACTTTTTGAAATCATCCTTGGACGTTCAAATGGAAATTGTCAAATCACCAATGCTACCAGCGCATAGAAATGCCACCAGCTCTTTCAGCAAAATAATAACTTTCAAGCAGTACTCTTTCAACAGTTTCCGAAAAAAACAGGAGAATATTTGAATTAGTGTTTTTTATATTGAATATCCCAGCATCAAACTGCTTTCTTGATGGCGTTTTTCCCCAGATGAATTAAAAATGGTCGGTTGCCACAAATAAATGCACCATGAATTTAATGAAAGCAGAATTACTCATCCGGTTCAATCTGGAGCTATCCTGTGCAGAGTTCTCCATCTTAATTGAACAGAAAAAATGAACTATCTATATTATGAAAGAGTCATTCTTATAAATCATTATTATCTTATTTCAATTTCTAGCACTCACTCAGACTATCATTTCAAACACCAAATTTATTTAATGAACGAAACTTTTTTTGACTTTGATTTTTGTTTTCGTTTCTTTCTGATTCAACATATATTTTTATTGAAATACATTTCTATGGCTATTCAAATAAAAAGATAATGATTTGAAAACTTCTGATTATACACGATTTTTACCCTCACTTTCGTCGAATAAATCCCACTTTTTTCACTCGAAATGTCTCTAAATCATAACTTGCCAAAAAAAATTGGCAACGATGGAATGTCATAACCTTCAACAAAGCCAACAGTAAACGTTTGATGAATATACCACAACGAAAACACTGCCATCTTCCCAATAAAATTGCTTACAAGAAAATGAATTATCGAGCCCCAATCGAGGATACCAGCAATCAAAACGTCGTGAATACACTCAACTTGAAACTTGGTTTCAACCTTTGTTCATATCAAAAAATAATTCTCCATTAAGGCATTTTCAGCTGATTCCTATCCAATTATTAATTTTTTTCTCACAATATTATTTCTTCGATCAGTCAATCTTTAAATTATTATTCTTCAACAAAAATATCAACTTTTAATATTCGGTTTTGACTGCTTCATTTTATTAGAATTTCTCATAATTTTTTTCTTTGAAACAGGTTTCATAGAGTTTATTATATGGACAATGAACAGGGATAACTTTCGCCTCTTCAGTGGCATGATATAACAGATGTGGTACGTGAGAGAATAAAACGTCACCATTTTTTGCTGCTCATAAAATAATTTTTATTGTAGTTTGCATATTTCGAAGGCTAATTGAGAGAAGATGTTTGATAAAATGCAAACTTGAGTTATTCTTCGAAATACTCAAACGATCACTTTATCAAAGACTTCTTCTAGTATACCTCAAAATCCCACAGGAAACAAAGTGTTATTAGTGGTTCACAGATCTGAAGGGAGGTAAATTGTTCTAAAATTATCCTAAAATTGTTCGTTTCCGTTAACCAGCTGACGAACGTAAACCTTCAGAAGTCGAAAATTGTGCGAGCAATGGATCAACAAAGCCTTACCTTTTAACGTGCGATTGTGATTACGGTCTTCCACTTGAAAGGTGAATGTGCTAACCTCTACACTACTGAGAACAAATTGCACATTTGTTTCTACGATATACTTGCCCTTCATGCTATAATTATTGCCAAATTTATCTCTAGTGGAACAATGAATGGAAAATTGTTTCTTATATAAACTTTTCTATACAAATGTCAATGATGTGTATATAGTTTATATGTGTATGTGTAAGGTGAATGTGCTAACCTCTACACTACCGAGAACAAATTGCACAGTTATTTCTACGATATACTTGCATTTCATGTTATAATTCTTGCCATAATTATCCCTAGTGGAACAATGAGTGGGAATTTGTTTCGTATATAAACTTTTTTATACAAATGTCAATGATGTGTATAAAATGTATATGTGTATGTGTTTACTATATCGTCGGAAAAATCCAGATGCTATCTTTAATTTTTTTCACTCTGCCTGATTCGAGTACGTATTTCTTCAACTGAGTTTTGAACGAGTATACGCTTATTATTTTTTTTTAAGTTTTCAGGTATTGAATTGTAAAATTTTGTGGCGAGGTAGCAATATGATCTTTGGGTAGTCGTTTTGAACATGAATGGAATAACGTAATGCTGTTTTTGTCGGGTGTTGTATAAATGATTTGGTAAGTGACATTGTTGCCTGTGTATGTGGATTTCTGATGCATGCGTTATATTAATATAATTGCCTGATATCGAAGATTTTGGTTTCAGAATACAAGGCATCTGTTGGGTATCTATGGCTTTTAGAGTGAATGAGTTTCAGAAACCTCCCTTGCATTACTTCCAAGGTCTAGAGATGGGTTTTTGGAGCTGCGCCCCATATGAGTATTCCATATCGGAGATGGCTTTCCACTAGGGAATAGTAGAGTGTAGTCAGATAATTTTTAGGTTCCAGGTCTTTCATTTTCCTAAATCTGTATAATATTGTTCTCAACGTATTTGATAGGTATGATATATGCAAGTCCCATCACATATGTGGATCGATAATTACGCTTAAATATTTTATTTCAATATCAGAGCGGATTGAGGGTTACCGAATCGGATTTGATGGATAATTCATTATAAGTTGGAGCAGAAGTAGAGCTACAAGAAAAGTGTGAATACCTGTTTTTTTTTTTCAATCTTTATAATTAATAATTTGAAGTCCAGCCATTGTTTTATATGCAAGAAATTAGCTTCTTCAATTTCATTCAATTCATCCCATGTATCTGCCTTATAAAATATGGCTGTATCATCAGCAAATCCTATGATATTATCATCTTTTCCCATATTCAATATTTGTTTCGGTACTGAGGGTATTATCAATTCTCACCGCTTGAAACCTATTTGTGAGGTAACTTTCGAAAAACTTCATGAAATGCTACAAAGTTCATCACTGTGTGACAATATTTGATTATTTATACAATGCTGATATACCTATTTTATCAAAGCCTTTGCTATTGTGTTTTTGGAAACGAACCCAAATGGGTTATTTTCTTCTTTATGATTCTTCTTAATTCTTTACCGGGGTCCCCTGGAAACTAGTGTTTCACTTTGCTTTTGCACGTTGGCTTTTTCTGTATAGTTATTTTATTACAACACGGCTCACTTTTGTATACCGTGAAATATCTTTATTATCTTATATTAATTTCGACTTGTCGTTTACAACTTGTGTCTATGTGAAACTCGACTAGAATGACATCAATCTAGATTCGTATCATTCATCATATAGGTTCGTCTCTGCTGAGGAGCAACCTTGAATAATGGAAATGAATATGCGGTTTTATTTGAGTCGCACTTGCTTCAGGGTGACCCAATTTATATAATACGCCATTATTGTACAATAGGGCATTTGTATAGGAATATATAATAGCCACCTTTCCGAGTGAAAAGTTGAGGCGAAGTTGCATTGAGTTTTCATAAAATTACTGTATTGTAGAATTTTCAAAAATATCATAAATTATGAATGTATCCTCATATTATACAATGATTACAAATTTTCAATAAAATATAAAGTGATACAGTGGATTGTTTTTAACTAAGTCGCAATCGGGTAGTCACAATTTTTTTAATATTGAAAATGAGTTTATTCAAAAATTATTTTCAAAGAGATATTGCACAAGTTATAAATATTTTTATTACAATGAGTGTTAAGATCACATCATAAGTAACAACAGTGGATTATAATAATTGATTACTACCACAATAACCTAGAAATTAGGGAAAAGTTGACGAGTAAATAATGGAAACCAGTTTCCCGAAAAAGTTCTCGACGGGCTTGTCTAAGGGTAGAACTGATCACGCATTAATAACAATACCAATTACTTTGGTAGAGGAATCTTGTAATGGAGTATTTGATTCTCCTGAAAGAATTACCTCTGTTTTCAGGTGGTGGAGGAGAAGATGGAAAATTATTAGTATAGTAGTTTTCACAATAAATGGTATTGACTGAAGGATTATAATCACTTCTCTTCACTTGTGTTACGGCGTGCAATGATTTTATAACATTAATTTGTTATTACAGACATTAATAGCAAAGATTTTATACCCCAAAGTACAGAATAGGCAGTATATGGCGTCCGTGGATAAAAAGTAATAGTGCTTCTTTCAGTGGTTCGTTAAAGAAGAATCACTTATCTTGTGACGCGAAAATCATTATAAAAAATGTGTATAGTTCCTTACTTCAGCAAGGATATAACGCGGGTGCTGCAGCAAAAGTAACCAGTAATTTGACGAAGGTGCCTCTTACTTCAGTTAGACGAATTGTTGAAAATTCCATGGAATCAAGAAAAAAGCGTTAAGATTCCGGTGTCACAAAAAGTCTAGACGACTGGGAAAAAGATTTGATAAGGCGAAAAATCTACACTACGTACGATGAGCAGCGTGTCCCTACAATCAAAAGTCTGAAACAGCGGCTCATCAATGACGAAACTCACATCAACTGTGGCCTCACTACTCTTTGGCGAGCTCTGTCTGCAATGGGCTTTAAATATCGCAAAATTGACAAGAGACAAGTAATAATGGAATCCACACGTTTAATAAACTGGCGTTCTGAATATATAACGTGTCAATAAGAACACTGAACTAAATATAGAATAGAATTTTAACATTTAAATGAATTACTTGTATATCTCCTACATTATGCAAAATTCAAATTTCTTAAGTTCGACCCTGTAGCACATTTGCATCTTTTACAAGATGGTTTTCTACACAATGGGATTAAATCGGGTAGTTTATTGCAGTTAATAAGCCAATACCATTTACTGTGAAAAATACTATAACTATAACTAGCGTTCTTTTTCTTATTACAGTGGTAGTAACATAGCAGTATAATAATAATAATTGTGATGAGAAAATATGTTAACCATGAGATGTGACAAATGGTTCAATATTGATTCAACAAGTAATTTTGAAATTTGGTCGATTTCATGTTTCGCATTTTCTGACTCGTCTAGATTCAGTTTGCCCAACTTCAAAGGCCATGTTTTTCCTTCAACACTTCATTTTTATACATCCAAGATACCCAATTATACCGCCGTCTTGGTTTTCCGAATGATTCAACACCACACAGGGTGTTGCCACTATTTTTTTCTTTGACGCCGTAATTTGAAACATCCTTTATACCCCAATAATTCTCGCCATGTTTTTCTTCTGATGATTCTACACCCTGTGTATTGGCGCCATGTTGATCCCTCCAATGTTTGATGTTCAACACATTGTGAATTGACGCCATTTTTCCTCCAACATTTTATTTTCAACACCCTGTATACGTCATTGCATTGCCTCCATGTCTTAGACCAATTCTGATTACTCCACACTACTCCTGGTTACTCCACGGCACTCCTGATTACACCAACCCCCCCCCCCCCGATTACTCTACACCAGTCATGATTACTCCAGACCACTCCTGAATCCCCCAAATCACTCCTAGTTATTCCACACCACATCTGATTATCCAGACTGGTCTTGCTCCATTCTCAGAAAGTTGTTCATTTATCATTTCTGTATACCACCCATTTATGCTAACACAACTGCTTTGTTCAACTTCACCATTCAATTATCCAAACACTAGCCTCTCTCTTACCCACCGAATGACTCGTAATAACGAGGCGAGTGGCATCATACCCACTACTCTACCCACCAGGGCCAGTTGCGGCAGTTGCACCGCTTCTCTTAAGCCAAGCTTTGTTGCTATGGATTTGCCAATAAGCTTCCTCGTTCCTTAACGATTGAGCCAAGCTTAGTTGAATCTCTGCTGAGTTGAAGCGGTGCAACTGGCCCTCTCAAATTAATTGCTCCGCTGGTGTAGCAGTAAGCGTTTCCGTCTCTCAATTCCCGAGGAAAGTAGCGAAATACGTCCTACCAAGTAAACAGAACATGACAGGAATTCACAAAACACTAATATAAACCTACGGGTAGTAGACATGATTGAACTTTCCAGCCTTTAAGACTTAGATACTACGGTAAGAGCATGGAGAATGACTGAGGTGCGCTCAACAAATCGTCCTTTCGACCTCTGTGATCGCACGAGGTAGGAAACGATTTTGGCGGAGGCACGCCGTCGCCAAATTATCGCAGAACACCTCGCTCCGGAAATCCATTACAGTGCGGCTTCTTTTTCCCTCAGGAGCGAAGTCGATTGTTTCTTTGTATGAGAAATTTGTGTGGTATGTATTTTATTAGTGTATGTGTATTTATTTTTGTCACATATGGGCCTCATAAAGTTTTGTCACAGAATACCTAATTACTATCATAAATTACGCTATAAGGTAGACACGATTAAATTTCCACAAAATTTATTGTCTTCGCGACATGTTTCGGTACACTGTACCTTTATCAAGCGAATGTATTTAAACACTAAATTATTCTTCGCTAAAAGTTCCTTAAATATATCAGGGCCTACTCTAATTATCTATGATTCCTAGAATAATACCACTGACAATGATGATGATTCCTAACTGATGCTGATAACTGATTCCTAATAATAATTATGATATCGGACCGTAGTTACTACTTATTGATTGAATAAGTTCAACAAAGGGGAACTATTGAGACAATTGATCATTTAGCAAACAATTTGAATTTTTTAATTTATTGATTTCCAAAAATTCTAAATAATTAAGTCTAATGCCCTTATTTTCAACATGCAGAATTTCGAAATTTTTATCGAAGTCATGGCCTTCCTCCAAAATATGATTGGCATATGATGAATGAGTTGTTTTCTTTTCATAATTCATACGATGTTCACGTATGCGGTTTTTGAATGGTCTACCTGTCTGGCCAATATATACTTTGGAGCAAGATCCACAATTCAATTTATAAACTCCTGATTTTTCATCTTTTATTGTTTTATCTTTGTTATTCTTGATGAATTTAGAATTTTTGGAAATCAATAAATTAAAAAATTCAAATTGTTTGCTAAATGATCAATTGGATCTCAATAGTTCCCCTTTGTTGAACTTATTCAATCAATAAGTAGTAACTACGGTCCGATATCATAATTATTATTAGGAATCAGTATCAGTTATCAGCATCAGTTAGGAATCATCATCATTGTCAGTGGTATTATTCTAGGAATCATAGATAATTAGAGTAGGCCCTGATATATTTAAGGAACTTTTAGCGAAGAATAATTTAGTGTTTAAATACATTCGCTTGATAAAGGTACAGTGTACCGAAACATGTCGCGAAGACAATAAATTTTGGGGAAATTTAATCGTGTCTACCTTATAGCGTAATAACTATGGATTTCCATCAAGTAAAGGCCACCTCAGTCCAAAATACTATCATAAACATTATAAGTAATGAACTGGCACTAAGAGAGAGGGAGGACTGCAGAGTGAGCAAGATGGTATACTTCAAGTATAACTTTTGAGCGAATTTCTTCCTCAATGTAGCAGATGAAGAAAGATGAAAGAATGTATGCAATCACGGCCGATGTTGATACATCGCAAGCTTTTCGGGCTTGGGCTGTGTCCTGGAATTTTAGGTTCTGGAGCTTTGGGCTACATCTGCGGCAGCCATCATCAGCAACGTGGTCTTATTTGAACTCCTTCCTTTGAGTCTACTATGACTCATAGGAAATCTAAAGGTACTTTTAGTTAATATCTTGTTATCAATCAATCAGCAAGTAAACAAGCAATCGGGCTAAGCGTTATTTCAATCAGCTCTACGGTATCAGTCAAAGCTCTACGGTGTTACGACCCTTAACCACACCCTGAAACACAGGCCCTTGTTTATATATCACAAAAATTAATAAAAGGATGAATTGTGGGGGGTAGGGTTGAAAGGCTGAGGTATTGGAGATGTTTGTGTTGGCGGGGTCGGAGGGTGTCCGCTGATGGTTGTGTTGGTGGTTGCTGCTCGAGTGGAGGGGAAGTGTGTCGGAGCAGGTGTCTCTTAATTTGAGTTTAGCTCATCGGAATCCATATTCGGAACTGGTGAAACAACTTCTACTGGGACGGGTTCGAAGGTTTCGACTCCTGATGTTGAAACTCAAACTGTTCGACGGTCTTCTGATTCCGGTGATTCTCTAGTTGGTAGCGGTTATTTTTTGACAGTGAGTGTTAACAAGGGCCTCGTTTTGACTATCCTACATGAAAGCAAGGAACGGGATGATTTCTTGGAGTAGGTTGGTTGTCACTAAGTATCTGCCCAGTAGCCAGATGTATACTAACTCGTTTTTTTTCAAAATTTCCATACCGATGACCATGTCATTTGGAAGTCCAGCCAAGTATCCAAACGTCTCTGCGAGAAGAAATGTTTTGCTAATTTGATTTTTTTAGTAAAAACCGTATCAATTGTTGTGAATTCTCCGTTACCTAGTTGTGCTGAGCACGTGGTTGTTTTGATCGGTGATATTCCCATATTTCTCCATTGTCTGGCAACTTGATTGCCAAACGATACGGCCGTTCCGGTATCTAGGAGGGCTATGATAGATCCTCCTGGAGCTATGACGGTAAAATGCGGTCTGTTATCGGTTCCGGAAGGTATAGGTACAGGCGAGATACTCTGAGGATGGCGCGAAATAGTCCTTGATTTGGTATTGCGTCTATCAACCGGATACCGACAAAGGCAATCTCTGTACATGAATCCTTGTCTTTAACATCTCGAGCAGAACAGTTTGAGCGGTGCACGACATTGACGTCTATGATGCCCGGATTTTCCACATTTCCAACACTCAATTGTTTCCGATGAAGACAATCGGAGAACATATCAGCGATTTTAAACGGGTTTCGGTGTGTTCCACCCTCCGGAGTAGGTTTTGGATGGTTTCGCTTCCTTTTTTGAGAATCTGAATGTACTTGTTTGGTTGTTATTTCGGTGCTCCACAGACTTGGTAGGGAATAAAAAACACGGTCCCTGCTCGTGCGCCAATTTGAAACGCTATTACTTTGCAACAGTTACTTTGACGCCCTAGTCCAGGTTCTTCTCGGGCGCCGCCTTCTGTGGAACGTGGAAGGACACTGCTTCGGACAGCTTTAGTGGAGTAAAAGAATTCCAGGGGTCGAATAAAGATCTTATATAATTGAAAGCTTCAACTCAATTCTCCTACCTGGATGAAAGCTGCTCCTAACCTTTAATGATTTAAACAGTTATCTACCAAGACAAGATTTATTTAGGGCATACGGTTAATAAAAACATGAAGCAATCAATAGGAAGAGCAAGCGAACAAGCAAGTAAGCAAGCAATCGAGCTAAGCGTTATTTCAATCAGCTTTACGGTTTCAGTCAAAGCTCTACGGTGATACGACCCTCAACCAGTACAAATTACTAGTTAAGTAGTTTTTATTATTATCAGCTTAGTTCCGTTTGAAATGCAAGTACTTGTATATATGTCACAAAAATTGATAATTCAAAGTACAGGCCTATTACACCCACGGTGAACACCGATGGACGCAAAAAGCGTTCCTGGAAGCTTACACCTATCAACACTTACGGTGAACACCGATAAGTATTGATAGCAGTCTTCCCCTACAGTCGATAAATATATAGTGAACGCAAACATGTCAAAGTACAGATACGGTGAACACCGATGAGCGCAAAAAGCGTTCCTAGAGGAGTACTCCTACCAGTACTTACGGTGGGCACCTATAAATACTGGCAGCAGTCTTCCCTACTGTAGGCAAATATCTTACGATAAATGAATGATATAAGTACAGACTCCTCACACCCATGGTAAACACTGATAGGCGCGTTCCTGGGGTAATACACCTATCAATACTCAGGTAAACACCGATAATCAATAATAAAAGAAAAGAAAGCACTGGGTTGACAGTCTAGCTATTTTATTGTAACTACCTATAACCCTTAAGCCCCCCACAGACCTCGTGACTGTTTGTCAGTTATCGGCGAACGCAACAGGCCATCGTGATCGACCGTCGCGCTCGATGAAGCCCCAGACCTCGTGATTAGTAAGCAGTTTTCGTGATGGACAAGACACAACTTCTGGCAGTGGCGGCGGCAGCCGCAGTTTTGAGTGAAAGCAAAACAAAAAAGACGTCGGACTTGGACGAAGGAACAGTTGCTCAAAAGAAGAACATTTTCACACTTTACTTTAACTCGAGAATGTGTGATTATTATTAAGTGAAAACGTCATGTGAAACGACAATGAATTTAAACTGTCACGTTGGAACGAAATACCCACACACCTCGGTTTTTCCCGTCAACCGACGAACCGTCGCGAAAAAAATCAAGCGTCTGCAGATATATATCTTGACAATTCGACGTGACAGTTCTTGCCCCACAGACTTCGATAACCGACAAGAAATCACGAGGTCTGTGGGGGACTTTACACTTGGTTACCGGTACGGCTCGGTCTCGGCGCTCTCTTTCTCTCCTGACGGTCGGCTTGCTGGACTGTTGTTCTCTGGACAGATGGCTGGGCGGGCTGCTGCTCGCAGTGTTACCAACTCTCAGAAATATTTACCCCTGAAGCTAAGTCAAAAACCCCTAAAATCCCCCTAAAAAATAATATTATGTAAAAAGTAATGAATAATAAATCAATTATTGATGAATAATATCCTGTAATAGTTTTTAATATTCTTTATTCATGAATATTTGAGACCTCAAATATTATTTCGTTTTCTTTTGACTCTGACTGTTTGAAATCATACATGTTGACATTAATTAAACTCAACATTTTAGTAGATGGATGTTGTGCAAGATCCACCATTTCGTAGCGATGTGAATCGGACCATCATCATACTTTGTAGCATTTCAATAGATAGTCTGTTCCGCAACTTATTTTTGACAATATATTGTGTGGAGAATGCGCGTTCGACAAAATGCAATTACTTTACCTTTCAAATCTGGATCTGTTTCCCAAGTCTTTGTGTACTTCTGACTGTATTTCTTTTTGTCTTTAGGCATCATTAACAAATAAATAAATCCCTAAAAATACCCCTAAAAATATAAAACCTCTAAAAAAATCCCATCCTACTCAATTACCCCCTAAATTTGGGGGGGAAAACCCCTAAGTTGGGAACCCTGGCTGCTCGTTCTGAACTGAATTTTAAGACGCGTATTCATCTGAGCACGAACGGGAACGAGTCAAAGTGAGTCCGAACGAGCGTGCGTAGTGTGTACTTCACAACGAGGCGCGGAAAACTGTGCAGTACGCGGTCCGAGGCAGACAGAACTAGTGTTGTAATTATTTTATTTTCATATATTATTGTATCTGTCGAGTCGTATTTTACAGTGTAGGTACCTGCATATTGATAAAAAATGAGCTGGGATAATATTATTTATATTAGATTTTGTTACAGAAGCACTTTTTCCCAACTGCTGCACGGGGTTGATCGATGCTTCGTTCGTTGCCTCCGTGGTTGATCATGACTTCTTGCAAAGAATAAAAAAAATGTTGAGCGTTGGTTTTACAGGAAAGAATATATACTAGTATTCAAGTGGTTGATGAAATATCAACATACGAATTCGTAGAAGGTAACCAACCATTTGCATTACAAACCCATAATCTGCCATTGTTGCGACACGCAACACTATAGTGTTTATTACTTTTCGTGTAACTAAAAAGAATTATTCATAATTTGAGAATCCCTATTACATTCGGACTTACAACTAGCTGCAATTATTATTGATAGACAGTTCAAAAATGTCGAAAGAAGAGTTGACCAGACAAATATAGTTCTGTGAAGAATCCCACACTAACACCTGTTGGATGTAATCCAATGCCCTTCGTGGTATTAGCCAAGGGAGTAGTTGTTTTCTAATAGGTGTTAGTCCGTCAACCTACAGTGTAGGTGAGTTGAGGCTGGCCTGAACAAATTGTTCATTTTTTGAATATTTGATTTAAAGCCAGTCTTCAAGCATCCCCATGAATATTTGTTTTATTCGTATTTTCCTTGTACGAGGAACTGGGGCCATGCGGATATGCTCTTGGTTAGTACCTAGTCTACGGGCAGATGGCGCAGCAACGGCTATTTGGCTAGTTGTTTGTATCAGCCTAGGTCTAGGGAAGATACTCTACTCGAGTATGATTTTCAATTATGGGAAGTCATCAGCTTATGTTGATTATGGCACTGCCTTGCACTAACGAGTGGCCAAATAGCCCGAAACCGGTCTGCAAGTGTGTCCCGTCCCAATAATTGAAAATCAATTCTGGTGGTGTATCGCCAAGAGTATATGTGGAATTTCTTCTGTGAAGAATTCCACACTAACACCTGTTGGATGTAATCCAACGCCCTTCGTGGTATTAGCCAGGGGAGTAGTTGTTTTCTAATAGGTGTTAGTCCGTCAACCTACAGTGTAGGTGAGTTGAGGCTGGCCTGAACAAATTGTTCATTTTTTGAATATTTAAATATAGTTTGATTTATTCACAATAAATTAGCTTTATAACTGTAACGAGCTGTGTTGCATGAACGCAACGTTGGCCTAGTGCCTGGTGTGTGAACAATTCGTTTCATCAAAGATTGTAGACGTTCACGGCCGGCAACTGATTAATTGTTAGAAGTTTCCGGGCCTCTGAGCCGTGGCCCGCAGGTTTTTGGGTCTGTCGTTTCGTCTGCATCTGCGGCAGACATTCTCAAAGGCGATGCAGCAATGGTCGAAGTATCCTTCCCTGCTGCAAGGCTTAAGGTTTAAGTTGTTTTCATTCTTATGAATTTCTATGGCCCCCCTATAGAGCCTGGGGTAATAGCTCGTAGTTGTGTCTAGTACTTGCGTTCCGTCGAAGTCAATCACGACGTGTCCGGCCACCGCCGATTTTTGTGTTTGGCAATATCGGCAGCTTTTTTTGTGCTCGGTCAACCGCGTTTTTATGCTTTTTTTTGTGGTTCCGATATAGATAGAACCACAACTAAACAGTATTCGGTACACACCCGGAGTGGGTCTTTTGCAGATCTGAGGCTTTCCGGATTTTTTCTCGTACGCTTGAAAATTGTTCTCACTCCATGTTTTTCCAGCATTCTTCCAATGCGATCCGTCACACCGTCAATATAGGGCAGGAAGGTAATAATAATAATAATAAGTTTATTAAAATTTCAAAAAGACATATTGCACAAGTTAAATATTATTTCTATTACAATTGTGGGTTAAAATCACATCAAGTGAAAGGCATACATTTCCAACCATATAAGTAACAACGGTGGATTCTAATGATTGATTACTACCACAATAATCTAGAAATCAGGAGAAATTAGATGAGTAAATAATGGAAACCAGTTCCCCGAAAAAGTCCTCGACGGGCTTGTCTAAGGGTAGAACTGATCACGCATTAATTACTTACAATACAATTAGTTTGACACGAGTGTACTCGCGATTTTGATAAAAAGTGTAGTGTTAAAATTTCATACAGGAACAAATAGTGAGAGGAATAGAAAGAGGAAATAATTTCAAATGGAATACTTAAATAATATTGAGTACAATATGGTAGGGAGATTGAGCAACTAAAACATGAAAAAAAGTTTTGAGTATGGTTGAAGAATGAACAGCAAAGGAAATGGCATTTACTGATAACCTAAATACATTTCGTAACGAATCCCAAAGACACAATTGGGTTTTTTTAGGGTGAAGGTACCGATCTTTGTGAGTGGGCTCTCTATATAACCTATGCCCTAGTTTTCCATATTCCCGCCTTTCCACTCATAGGTCCATAAAAGCTAATCTCCCGTCCTTCTCCGTCTCCATCGTGAACTGAATCTTTGGATTCCAGGAATTCAGATGATTTAGAAATTTCTTCAGTTCGTCTTCTCCGTGACCTCAAATGACAAAAGTGTCATCAACATATTGTAACCAACAGGAGGGTTGGACCAGTTAACGTTCTAGTACTTGTTTTTCAGAATTTTCCATGAAAAAGGGAGTCGAGAGATTCTTCTCTGTTAAAAATGCGATTTCCACCTTTGTTATAATTCAGAATTACTCTGGAAACAGTTTGCTGACCTGCAAATTGCTGCAACCAAAAAAAGTATTAAACAATACTCCCCAATTTTTTTTGAGAAATATTGGATTCGTTTCACATAAATAAGCTCTGTCAACTTGAACAGTTATGATATCAAACATCAGACACTGTCAATAGCAAACTTGTCAATAGCAAACTCGCCAATTCTTCGATGTACTCACGGAAACTCATGAAAATAATTCAAGTGGAAGACAGTAAAAACACGAAATAATTGATTCCGGCCCTGTTACAAGCCAGTCAGTCAGGTGTAACGAAAACAAGTGATTCTCAACCTTATCAAACGTCTGCATCCATCGACGGTGTTGCCATCCTCGGTTGACGAGTTACAACTGTTTCCAAGTTGAGAGGTGGGATATTTTCAAAGAGGATGAGTAACTGCACGGGGAAATTCGGTGGCAACTGCCATGAAATCGAACTAAGGGGTCCATGGAACCTTAGTAAGAAGTGCCGTTCCTTTAATCAATTTTTTCTGAGGTTAAAGCTATATTTGGTCCATCAATATATTTTTTGATTATTTTGATTTCAATGCAGTTTCAGAATTCATCATGAGGTTCAAAACACCTACAAAATGAATTTTTCAAATGAAAAATTAATAATTTAATAAATTAATTCACTCAGAGAAGATTCAAAAAGTCTTCAAAACAGTTTCAGTAGATTCAAAAAATATCCAATGAATATCCGAAGAAAGGTTAAAAATATTGTCGAATTGAATTCAGTAATGATATCAAAAAACGAGTAAATTTTTTCAAATATAGTTAAGAAAATTCTCAAATTGATAAAGTCATGAAAATTTAAAAACTATGTACCTGCGGAATATTCGAAGAATGTTCAATAGAGAAACGTTTTTGAATGAATAATACTCAAATTTTTTTGAAGGAAGAGAAAGAGGTTTACAACATCCTCGAAACATTTCAAAATTATTATTCAATATACGAGTATGTAATGAATATTCAATAGTAATTAGATGAAGTTTAAAAATATCTTCAAAGTTTATTCATACTTTACATTCATTTAGGTATTCATTTTTCAAGAAACATACATTATGTTTATAGTAGGAAAAAAAAAACAATATCATAAATAAAAAGCAAATTGAAGTAATAACATCGGAATACTTCAAATATCACTAATCTGAATTCACAAGTGTGCAAATGGTAAAAATCTAAGTGTGAAACAAAAAATACTCAATGAAGATTCAAAACTGATTCAAGGAAGGATCGAAATAATTCAAAATGAATATTCAACATATGATATGCAGTGATTATTCGAAATTTATTGGGTGAAGTTTGAAAATATTCTCAAAATATATTTAGAAATGAAGTAATGATAAATATTCGAATAGTCCAGTAAATGAAGGGACGAACCTGTGAATAAGTGTATGAGTTCTTCACTTGTAGCTCAATTTGTAGGTCGTCACAGATGTTTTCAAAGGACCCAAAACTTAATACGATTGCGTTCATGGCAATGGCCGAAATTGGCCATCATAACCCAGAAAAATTGGTTTCCCCCCAATATCTGTCTGAATATACGAATTAGAGAATTCTCGTTCATACAAAAATTAAAGATGGTCTCATTATCTACAAAAATGACCCCTATCATTTTTTCCGGAAACTCAACAGTTTTCGAGATAAAGGAACTCAAAACTCTCCTCATTTCAGCTGCCGCTTTCTCCATAGGAATTCTGTTGTCTATGCATTCGCTTGGAGGCGGGCGGACGAATTGTTTCATAACTCACGCAAAAACTGACATTTTTCAATGATTCAAAGTTCAAGATAATGAGGAAACCTGTAGCTATCATTCCATGTATTTCGAAGTTCTTCCTTATTTGGCAAAAAGATTTAATAAGCTGTGAATTTTTTTTTCCGCAGATTCTACATAACTCCGAAATCGCATGAAAAATGTAAATAAACAAATGGATCATTTATTAGAACGCGGGGAAAGTACAAAAAAAAAGTTCAGAGATCATTAAAGACCCCCCAAGGACCCATTATAAAGAAAAATTTCCGATAAAAGACTATTTTTGAAAAAATGTAAACAAATTAATGAAACAGTGTCGAAATGGTGAATTATCATCAGCATTAATTGTTGAAACTTGTCATTTCAAATTTGCCTATCACATAAATATATATATATATATATATATATATATTTATACTATGAAAATAGTTATCGTTAACATTTCGGAAACTAAATCCACTTCCGTTCTCGAAATTTATACGCGAATTCCTTCTAAAATAGGCAAATTTGAGTTATACGAGAAGTTGCTGACTGATTGGACTCATTTCATACAGAAAAAACGGTTTTTCAGTTAATGCAGCCACTTTTCAGGGTAGATTGAAAATCTGCTCGATTATAACCCAAAATTATATTCATCCCATTCAGGTAACTATTGCTCGTCAAACGTTTACTGAAACCGGCTCTGTTGAAGGTCATGATATTTCCACGTTCACCTCTCGTTCATCGTAGTCTGATTATTTAATCTCAGTCTCAATGAGTACCTTCTGCGTACCGGAGTGCGAGTGCCAAAATATCGTTTCCCTATTTGATAATAATAATTCTTCGGAGTGTGGACGTATAAAGGTATGCGAATGATTGAAGGAATTGAATAAGGGTAAATATATACATCGAATCTCTGAAACTTTCGGGATGATCTGTGGTACTGCAATTTCCTATCAAGCCTCCCTCTCTCCAATTCTTTATATTGCTCCCCATGAACTGGAAAAAACATTCAAGGACTATTATATCAATTTGCGAAAAAATCCCTCTTCTTCGAGAGATTCGTTGAAAACTCTTTTCTGTGAATACATTTCCTATATTGAAGGGATCAATCAGAACAGAGATACCCTGTGCACAAGTCTATACAGGGCTTCCCAAAGAAAGCTGCCCACTCCAACTTCTTCCATTGACAGTATGCAAACTTTGGAAGGTTCCGCCAAGACAATGACATTTGACAATGATTAGATTGAATTCGCATGAAAATTGATAACTACAATATAGCGTCATTTCAATTCTTAGAAGTGTATGTACCAGAAATCATTTGAAATGAGAATTGCCGGCGCAATTTCCATTCGGTGAGAGAAATGATTCGTAATTTCAAGAAATATTTCTACCTGATAAGACCCTCCAATGGATATCTCAGATACCGAAATATACTTTCTGATTGAATTAGGGGTTGATTGGGGGCATACTGTGTTAGAGAAGCCCGTATTTTCAAGAGGTTGAGGCAGTTGTGAAGCAACAAACGATTCTGTTGGATGATGCTCCGAAATTCAACTTGGTTCACTTAAACCACAGGAATATTTACAACTGGCCCAGGTATTTTCAAGATGGCCGCGAGTGGAGGTAGCAATTTGGACAGACAAAAGAAAACGTGTAAATATTGTAAAAAAAATATTGCTTCAGGTCTAATTTGCATGAAATGTGAATCGGTGTATCACAAATCATGTGCTAATAGGCTAAAAATGTGTTGTGATGAACTTATCAAAGAAAAATATATTAGTGACTTCCAAGTATTCGAAGAAGCATACATACTGGGGGAAAACGGATTACTGAGACAAGCCATTGCAGACAAGGATACCATAATCAAAGATAAGGAATATTCAATTGAACTCCTGAACGAAAAAATAGTATCACTTGAGGAAAAATTACAAATACCAAGTGCAAACAGCAGCACCTACAATCAAAAATATCATCCACCAAAAAACACTGAAGAACATGAAAAAACTGGGAACCTAAAAAAAGGATCAACAATGAGAAAAAACCAAACGAATCGGGAGCAAAGAAATACAAACACTATGAGTAAAACCTGACACCATTAATACGTCCCATATATTTACGATCAGCATATGCTGCAGTACATGCATAGTAGTAGTGGTTAGCACGTCCGCCTGTCATGCAAGATCCCACATTCCTTGCCACGGAAACAGCATACTGGCCGTACTATAGCTCGCACAAGTTTTTATTTCTGAGGGTTGATGTTCGTAGGATGTAATCAGCTGGTTGAATGATCAGTCCACTTTCTACTCAAGATAAGCTTTTCGTCTATAATTAGCTGAATGTATGAGATGTAAAATATGTTGAAAATATTTTATTTCGGATGTCATCCATCGAAAAAGGCAATCCATAAATATTTCGAAGAAAATGCAAAACTTGACTTTTATGAGCGCCCTCCATGGATTCATTCCCCTATTTCTAACTTGAAGAATACTGATTTTGTGCTCTACTATTTTAATGAAATTTCGATAGGTTTGAATCTTCCTTGTACCATATACTGTCAGTAGTATAACTTATCCTCTGAAAAAAATGAATGCGTTTCGGCTGACCACATGGAATATCGAGTGAGTTTACGACTATTTAATTGAAAAATGATTGCGTTTGTTTTGAAGGAGAATTACTCTCGGATTAACCTCTGTAAGACTCAGGATCTATTCCATATGTTTATGTGCGTGACTTTGCTTATAGAAGTAACATCATTATCGCGTACTTTTCGGAATTAAAATCACCGTGATATTTATAATGAGTGTAGTGTCAAGGCATGACATTGTTTATTGTGAACGATCTTTTTATATAATGTTTGTCATAGTATTCAGCGTCTTCAACCCATGATTTGTAATGTTTCTCAACTATGATAACCGGTTTTTTCGAATAGGTAAGACAGAATTAAATTTATGCCTTACATGACACCGATCCTGTATCAGAGAACTCGAACCAGGCAGGCGCAACAATGAAAATGCTTCATTTTTGTCAGAAAATCAACAAGGAAATTTCGAAGCTTCATTTTTTACCATTTCCCAGGTCCCCATCTAGGAGCAACTCTCAGATGTATTCGTCGAACTTGTGCAACTGTGTTTAATTTCCCATGCACGAGATCTTATTTAAGGTGCACAATTAATTGCAGCTTCCATTTCGTGAGTGTGTTGCTTTATGGCTTCTTATTTTAGCTTCACTATCGCTTTAAAAATGACAAATGTCGAATGCCACCAATAGTGAAGTTGAAATCAAGAGCCCCGGAGCAAAAGGAAATCAAGTTAGGTAGGGGGTAACACTTCTAGTGCACACTGTGACACCCGTATTATTCTTTCATAAATTGGACAAATCCGTGTTTGAATTTCGTCATTTCATCAATTACCTCTCTTATCAGTAGCTCAACGTATTTTTAAGGAGAGTTAATCTTGCAATTCAATTTCACAATTCATGGTCGTCTAGTACCTGGGCAGGTTATTGCGTTCTAAGAATGTTGTAGGGAATATTTTCCTCATATATAAAATTTCCCATAAGAGCAATGCAATTATCGAAAACCTACAGCGGTAATTGCATTGTATCAAGTCACCATAACAACACATTCGAAACCGTATCGCTAGACGTCAATAAACAACACAAATAAATGTCAGATAGACTTCAAAAATAGAAAAACATTTCGCGTTTAGGTGAGTACTCCACACAATCTATAGAGGAAAGTATAAATGAACAAAAAATAACATTTCCTTGAGAATTTCTTCATTCGTGAAATATTCCAATGAGTTACACTCGTGCATAAAAATGACCAGATAATTCTGCATTCAAGCGTGATATCTTATACAAATTGCATTCGGTTATTTTCATTTTAATTGTACCTGTCAATCATAAAACATGGCGGGTCCCCCTGAATATCAAGGATAACTCTTCGAAAGATAGAAGATAAATATCTGCTCCATTAGAGGACCGTACTCCAGTATTCCAGAGTCAAGCGTTGAACCACTGCGGTTCCTTGCATATATATATATATATATATATATATATATATATATATATATATATATATATATATATATATATATATATATATATATATATATACTTCTTCAAACGTAGAGAATATATAATGATCTGTTACTAACTTCAACAATGAAGTTGACACTATATCGACGTCGCATTGGTTGAGAGGTACATTTGATAGTAAGGCCAGTAATTGTTGTTCCAAAATTGTTCGTTCCGTTAACCAGCTGACGAACGTCAACCCCCAGAAGTCGAAACTTGTGCGAGCAATGGATCAACGAGGCCTTACCTTTTAACGTGCGATTACCCAGCACGGTGGCCCGGCGAGAATTCGAACCCCGGCCTTCCGCTTTATAGGCAGATATGCTAACCACTACACTACCGAGACCACAATGAGTAATGAATGAATCTTTTCCTTTCTAACACCTCCGTCATTCGCAGGTGTTATCGAAATCTCGTGTTGAGGGCATTTCGACTAGCTTAACCCAGGATGCCCTTCGAAGTTCATGTTATTTGTTGAATCATTTCCCTATTATCTGTTGAAAGAAAAATGTATTGAAAGCTAATTCTCTACTCGTATGATTTCCAAACTTCATACCCGTTGGAAATGGCTATACTTCCTTGCTTTTTGAAAAATATCCCTACTATTATATCATTCCACATATCATTTATAGTCAAAAACATAAATATGAAATATCCACCATTGAATCATTTTTCTGTTTCAGAAGTAGACATGGCCATATTTTCCGAAGAACTTTTCATCTACACCCTGCTAGTGGTATTTGTAACTTTCATTTCCCTCTACAGTTATTTCATGATTTCCTATCAATACTGGAAGAAGAGAGGTGTACCATTCTTGGAGCCAAAATTTCCCCTAGGCAACAGTTCGTCATTTTTCACGAAAACTAGAGGTTTTACTTTGGATTGCATGCGTTTTTACCCGGAAATCAAAAAAAGGGGTTGGAAATTCGGAGGTATCTACACAGCTGCCCGCCCTGTTTTGGTTATTGTCGATCCAGATTATATGAAAGACATTCTAGTGAAGGTATTATCAATGAAACTTTATTAATATCCCATTCCCGATTCTGCAGTGCAGAATAATATTGAAATTTGTTTTTGTGTTATAACTACCGACTGATACCAAACATTTGCCAGTCGAACACTTTGGCGAAATAGATGAAATTGAGGTGTATTTTCTATTCGGTTGTCTCCTTTGTTTTGGCTGTCAAGTGCTGTTCCAAAAATCTTTCTATCATAGAAGTTGTAATTTCTATTTTTTGACTCTGAAAAGAAAACTAAAAAAATAATTCCTCAAATTTCATTCTCTCTACAAAACTACCGAAATTCTTGAATCATCAATTGATACCGAATACAATGTGGTGGAGTTTTGTCGAGATAAAGTGAAATTGATGCCGATGATTTGATGATATGGAAAGAGTCGATTTGAAATATTTGAATAGTCGAATCAGTTTTCATGTTTGATTGAGCGATTGATTTTGTATATGCCTTCCGTTCGTTTGAAAAAATTTCGACAACTGGATAAAGAGATTTTCATAACTTTTTCTCGAACCTCAGTGTCATTATGGCAGGATCGAAGAAATTACTAAATTTATATTTTTTTCGCAATGGCCAATCCAAAGCCGTTGGCATTTATTGAAATTACCAATAATTTGATACAACGCCCCATCTTCCCGAAAATTTCATTGCCACTATAGATATATCGAAATAGGAACTGCAAAACTGATGGTGAACATTAGCGCACCTAAAACGGATATAGGGCTGCAGTCCCTCCGCCCCTAAGGCAAGAATATTATGCATGTTATGTTTTCTCCTGAAAATCTCCAGAAAATCACCTGTGAACTAGCAAAAAAATCATTTTGGTGAGTTCACCCCTCCCCCAATACCCAATCCTGCATGCGATATGCGATCCTGATGGAATAACGAATATTTTGCTGAAATGTCGTTGTAATATTTAAATATTCCATTCGAGTTCTAGATGAATTGCTTGTTTTTCTAAATAGGTTTCAAACTCCTTGAAATATCATCAATAATATGGATGTATACATAAAATCTTTCCATTCTGAATTGAATTGAAATTTTTCTCAACATCTTCGAGAGAGAATAATTATCTAACCACCTGCACATGCACACTAACTACAAAAACTTAATTTGAGTAACAAAACAAACTTCTATTTCCAATCATTGGAAAACATAATCATTGATGTATTACCTATAATATTCATTATCATTGTATCTCCCTGTATCAAATTGGAGTCAGTGAATGACATCGGAAATGGGAGTTCTACAAACTCACAAAGGACCACAATTCAACGGAAGTGATTTCAGAATTTTTTCAAACAAACTAGGCCTCAGATATCACAGAATAGCACCTCATTGGCTAGAAGCGAATGGATTGGTTGGAAGGAGTGTGAAAATTTTGGAGTGGATAATTTTGTGCTCAAAAGTTGAAATTATTAAATTTCTTTTGAACAATCGTTCAATATTCAACAGAAAAGGTCGAATAACGCTTCCAACTATTCCTGAAAATGTAATTTTTTATGACCAAGTCAACGAAGCCCATCAAAAAATGAGTTGAAATCGAAATATATGCTGGTGAAAGTAGAAATTCAAGATATGATTCAAAAGTAGGACCGAAAATTATCTGTGAGCAGTACAGCTGAATGAATTTGTAACACCATTTGATGCGAGCCCTTATGTAATAACTGAGATACATGGAAATCAGATAATATCCATGAGAGGTTTTCAGCAAATCATCAGATAATCTTTCGAAAAAAAATTATAGAAATCCAAAAATTTTTCCGAATTCGTCGAAAAAAATAATCCGGGGACAAGTAGCGAACAAAAGAGATTTTCCATCACCCAGAACAATACTAGGGTTTCAAAAGGAAGAGGGGATGTAGGTAGATGTATGAGAAAAATAGTGAAGGCGAAAACAGAGGTTGGTGCTTCTAGGAAATATGCATAGAATAACTTCTGTCGATTTTGAAATTCAAGCCAATCTGAATGAACACGAGAGACGATAGCCTACCAGATTCACTGGAAAATTTATGCCAATTAAATTCGAATATTTTTTAGTTCGATGATAATTATTCGTCGTTATTCGTCGGAAAAAGAGGAACGTAATATTAATTATCTGCTTAAATATGTTTATCTCGGTATCAGGTAAAATTCAGTGAATTATACTACCTCACAATGTTTCTAGATTCCCGCTAACGAGTACACACAAACGTACCTATAAAAAAATAACTGAATCCGACACTATATCACACTCTATCTCAATGCCAACACATCTTCTTCCCCAAAAAACTCCTCTTTAACTTTCTTTACGGTTTCACACCAGTATCAAGATATGGAACCGTACCGCTCCTTCAGACATTTTCCCAAATGAAGCATCTGCCACTCAGAGCCAGTTCATTGTCATAAATGTCAAAAATGCTGCTTATAGCCTGTTTCGACGATGCAAGTTTGTCGCTGAAACTCCAGAAAATTGCATGTGTTCATGCAAGTTTTTCGAGTTGCATGAATCTTTTTTGGTGCGGTAAGTTGCAGCGACTTAGTTATTTCTATGGTGAATTTATTGCCGCAAACCACAAATATGTGGTGGCATCATTGTGAAGAATATTGATTTTGAACATTTCAATTATTTTTCGAGACTTGAGGAATCAAGTTAGGTGATAAGGTGATTTAATCACAATATCAATTATTAGAAATGAATGAAATTATATATCAGTTATGATAATGTAGACGTTCATCTTGGTAACATTCAGTGCTATTTTTTAATATTGGCAATGTAAATTGACAGCTGCATGACATATCTCGCAGCGACAAGTCGCCGTGAGAAGTTGCAGCGACAAAATTGCATTGTCGAAACGGGGTGTTATATTCCAGTAAGTTCGACATGCCAAACGCATTTATCAAAACAAATTTAAAATATTGAATGTACTTGACTTGAAAATGATATTTGTTGATGTTTATTTTCAATGCCTACTTGAAACATAAAATCCATCGAAAATAATTTCGCAAATAATGATGTTATGATGTCGATAAATGGAAAGCATAAAAACCTCAACAAAATCCATGGAGAAATAACTTATATAGTAGTTTTCACAATAAATGGTATTGACTGAAGGATTATAATAAAACCAATTAGACCCTTAAGTTGTAAAATCCGAGATGCACATCATAAATGTAAAAGGACCGGATTCAGGTAATTTTGTTTCTCAGAGAGGGATTGTAGAGGATTACAGCTTACACTTCTTGTTCATTTTAGTCTTTGTATTTCATTGGAAGTGTTCACTTGTGTTACGGCATGCAATAATTATATAACATTTATTTGTTATTACAGATATTAATAGCAAATATTTTATACCCCAACGTACAGAATAGGCAGTATGTGGCGTCCGTGGATAAAAGTAATAGTGCTTCTTCCAGTGGTTCGTTGAAGAAGAATCACTTATCTGGTGACGCGAAAATCATTATAAAAAATGTGTATAGTTCCTTACTTCAGCAAGGATATAACGCGGGTGCTGCAGCAAAAGTAACCAGTAATTTGACGAAGGTGCCTTTTACTTCAGTTAGACGAATTGTTGAAAATTCCATGGAATCAAGTAAAAAGCGTAAAGATTCCGGTGTCACAAAAAGTCTAGACGACATCAAAAGTCTGAAACAGCGGCTCATCAATGACGAAACTCACATCAACTGTGGCCTCACTACTCTTTGGCGAGCTCTGTCTGCAATGGGCTTTAAATATCGCAAAATTGACAAGAGACAAGTAATAATGGAATCCACACGTTTAATAAACTGGAGTTCTGAATATATAACGTCAATAAGAAAATACCGGTCTGAAAATGGGCCAATACTCTACCTCGACGAGACGTGGTTCGACACACAAGACACCCCTTCCAAAGGATGGTCTGATTCCTCTGATAAGTGTAAAACAAAAGCACCATCAAATAAAGGGAAGAGAATGAGACAATATTACACGCAGGATCAGAAAATGGTTGGATCCCAAACGCTATGTGGTGTTCTGCCAAAAATATTAAGGACTCTTTTGATGATTATCACGAAGATACGACAGCAGAGCTTTTTGAAGATTGGCTTAAAAATTGTCTGTTACCCAACATTCCGCCACACAGCGTTATAGTAATGGACAACGCAAGCTATCATAGTCGACAATTGCAAAAAATTCCTGGCTCAAAGAATACGAAATTGGAGATTCAAAAAAAACTTCATGGCTGCAAATGACATATATTTTGAGGAAAATTATACAAAAAAAGAACTTTTACAAGTGCTGCAGTCATTTTCTTTGAAAAAAACGTATGTTTGTGATACAATTGCAGAAGAATTGGGACATACAGTGTTACGACTACCTCCGTACTACTGCGTGTTCAATCCCATAGAGCTTATGTGGCACCAACTTAAATCGAGCGTGCATGGAAAAAATACTTCTCCGACTTTAAGTGGTAGTGTGGTAGAATAAATTAGGAACTGTATGAATGACATTCCTACCGAGAGTTGGAAAAGTTCTGTTAGTCATGTTATAAATGTTGAAAACTCGTACCTTTCTGTAAAATCAATTGCGCCAATTATAGTTAATTTAGATGAGGATAGCGATAGCGACACTGAACTAAATATAGAATAGAATTGTAACATTTAAATAAATTACTTGTATATCTCCTACATTATGCAAAATTCAATGGGTTTAAATCGGGTAGTTTATTGCAGTTAATAAGCCAATACCATTTACTGTGAAAAATACTATACCTTGACCTACGGCCTCAGCAATAGTTTTCTCTCGAGAAAAATGAACCACTTCTTGCCTCAGTATGAAATCTTCTATTTTCATCACTCCATATACCCACAACAGAAAAACTTCATAAATCATTATTCCGAATTTCAAAATGAAAAAATGTACGAAGTGTGTCAGCTCACATCGCCTAAATATTCCTAGAAATTCCTCAGGTTGTCTGTTGATCCATCTGTCCGCCCGTCAGTTAATTGTAGCAAAAACTACTAGAGCACTCTGCCGAACACCTAGGACTGCACGGTTTAGCTCTCGATATAATAAGATGTCAAAAAACAAGGGAACAAAAGATGAATCAAGAGTCGAAAATAGTTTGGGAATATTACCTTGTGGATCATGTTTCATGGCAGCCAGTATTAGGACCTCATGTTGGTGTCATGTTCATTATTGACTGATATCAATCTCTGATAACTTTTGTCCCTGCGGAATTTCAAAATTTTCTTTCAGTATAGTAATCAGATGCAATGTTTTCAAAACAAAGCAGTAAACACACTGAGGCCTCAGGGGCCTAGTTCAAGGAAATTACCAGTGTACAAGCGACTAGTCACAATCTTTGGCAACAAGTGACAAGGACTACTGATTTCCACAACTAACATGTTACAAGGAAATATTCATTTAAATATTCACAACCTATCTATGATACTTTGTCCACTACCGCCGTGGAACAATTTAATACTTTTTCTGCTGGCGACAGTAGATTTCCATTAACAACTTTTGGGTCGGTCGCCAATACCCACGCTCGTCACACATCTCTGTTCCACTGCTATTGAAGCAATATACTCTATTTCTCCCTGCAGATTTCTGAGCATGAGGAATTCCATATGGAGTGGATTAGGTAGATTTTTCATTTAGACGTTGTTGAAGTGATCCATCCATTATTATCTTCATTTGTCAAGTTCATTGTGAAGTAGTTATGTTCATGATGATTTCGACAGATACAATATTTTTCTTGAACACATTTCGAGTATTATTTATATCTGTAGTATTTTGTCGACGTTCAACAGACGTTTTGTATGCACAACTCCATGGTATTGAGCGTTTTCAACTAACCTAACAAATGCTATATCGAATTGTTTTTGTAGTGTAAGAATACTGTTTCATGTTGTTATCTCTGTCTACTAACTCCCATCAATCATTCAAATTTCTCTGGAGATAATGAATCTCTTATAGGATTGGTAGGTCATCGCGAAGATGTTGATATTTAATTTTGTTTCGAATATTGGAACTCTACGGATGATTGTTTGAGGTTAACCATGCTTCGTATGTTGATCAAATTAGTCTTTCGAAATACCAATTGATCTTCTGCCTCGGTATTTTTGAAAACAGAAACGATGTTATTGGTTGAAGAAACACTTGTAGGATTGAGTACACTTGTTATTCAAAACCTACCAGCATAGCTTTCAGAAACCCAAATTTGTCACAAATGGAATTTACCAGAGGTACTGTGCTGGCCATAATCATTGTGGAAACAGAAAACCCGTGATACTTTGTAGAAACCCAATTTTCTCGAAATGGTCTTTTGAAATTGACACAGTAGTATTTTACCAGTAGTATTTACAGGCCCCAGCTGGTTACATTAAAATGATCTGCTAACATGCTAAATGAAAAAACGGAGCTGAATATATTAATGATCATACAATGTTCTTTCATTCAATAACATGCTTCTTCACCTAACAGATGACAACATGGGTTTCTATTATTTTGAAACTTTCATCTCAGTTCTCATACCAGAGAAATGAAGGAACATTACTGATGAGGATAGACAGAGGCGGTTAGTAGTAGTCAGTGGTAGATCATACATTTGTCAAACTTTTCGTTTTCGAAGTCTGTTCTTCAATAGTTACAGTACCAGAATTTCTGGGGTCTTACGAAGGTATATTCCTACATTATATTTCTTGATTTTCTGCTGATCTCTGAATGGACCATAATTTTTTTTCTAATGAATATAATATAATATAATATGATATAATATAATATAATATAATATAATATAATATAATATAATATAATATAATATAATATAATATAATATAATATAATATAATATAATATAATATAATATAATATAATATAATATAATATAATATAATATAATATAATATAATATAAATAATATAATATAATATAATATAATATAATATAATATAATATAATATAATATAATATAATATAATATAATATAATATAATATAATATAATATAATATAATATAATATAATATAATATAATATAATATAATATAATATATGCTTATATATTATGTTTTTTCAGGACTTTCAATATTTCATCGATAGGGGATTTTATCACAATGAAAAAGATGACCCTATATCAGGCCATCTCTTTGCTCTGGATGAAAAAGAATGGAAAAATATTAGGATCAAACTCACTCCAACCTTCACTTCGGGTAAAATGAAAATGATGTTTTCATCTGTACTTGAAAAAAGTGCATTCATTGTTGAAGCTATCCACAAGTGTGTTGAAGAAAATCAAGACGTGGACATAAGAGAGGTAAACTATTCCGTCGAAAGGTTTATCGATTGAATTATACATATATACTTTTTTCTACCACATCACATATCAAACTAATTCTCAACTCACATAGGTATACGAGATACAGATTTATAATTGAAATTTCAAGGCCATATTCACAATCACCATCTAAATGTTAGCTGGAACATGAACTAAAAATAACGACTGATATAGATAGGTAATCATCGTGTATCGAGTCGTTCGAAAATCCGAGGAAATGCAAGATAAAAAAAATATCATGGCTGAATAAGTTTATTTGGCACTGAGGATAAGTTATTCTCATATAAAGATTTGTTTCTCCTGGCGTTTGAAATCATTGAATCTGATTCTCAGGCCTCGAAATGCTATCTGAACCATAAAAAATTCACCAACGAAATGACATAATTATAGCAACAATGGAAATAGTATATTGTTACTAGGGGGAAGAGTTATACTTACTGAAATAACGGACAACCCATAGAAGCTACACAAATTACTCCTTTCTCCAAATGACAGATCTCTTCAAAAGTGGATGATGCAATTCTCTAGAAAATATTGATTCAAATATGGAAAGTGTCATCATAGTGGAGAAACCCTTTTTTGATATTTCCAGGTTTGGTTATAGACATTAGAAAAATTTGCATTATTGGCCAAAGTTAATATTCTTTGTTGTATATATATGAAAAAAATATTCGGAATATTTCATTGGCCCCTCAAAGAACGAACTTTTTGATGATTCAACATACCGCATGAGGTTGAGGTCTCCCGAGATAGTAAAAATGGTGTATAATTCAACCGACCCTTAACTATTCATATTCAAGAAAGTAAAAAACGGTTTATATAGTGTGTGTATATCTAGTTTTTAGCTAAATTCACAACAGATGTAATCGGTGCTTGCGCTTTTGGAATTGAATGTAATAGCTTCAAGAACCCTGATGCAGAGTTCAGATTGTGTGGAAAAAAATTTAGGGAATTAAGTGGTAATTGGCAACTAATAGAAACTATAATCACAAGTAATGCACCGGAATTGGCTTTGAAACTGGGTGAGTATTCTTTTGAGTGTACATACCAAAAAAGTAACTTTTCCAGTTAGCAGGTCTTTGACAAAGCCCTTTAATTTTCATTGGATACATGTAACATTGAGATCTTTCTGTCAGATAATCAGATTTCATTAACTTTTTAGCCATGATATACAGCAGTTCAACATTACTCCTCACATAGATCAGTTACCCTAAAACCAAATGTAAATCATTGACAACCCACACGTTAATCGTATGTGTATGAGCTCAAAACCAGAATCCTTGAGCTTGGTGTACTATTGTATCAGTTATAATAAGAGCCCCATGTAGCATGTAATCCTTATGTTTACATTTTTTCATTCGATTTCTCTAGTGAACTTTCTGAAATTAACAGTCGTTTTTGTTGTTGCAAGAAATATTTCTCAGATGCTTGATTGATGAAGTATTTCATTAAAAACTGCAAGCATTCTGGCAATGACATTGTCATTTTAACGTTTATCTGATGGCATGTCATAATGACAACGTTATGTCACTCAATTTTGATGACATAAGGAAGCTCATTATGGTACTAAGTACCTTAATGAAATTCTGTAAGGAAAACATGTAATGGTTTGATCAAAAAAGTTTATTCAAATGTATTGATATAAATGCCATCAGATAAAATTTTGTATGTAATACGAATCATAAACAATCATTATAACACACACGACTTGTACCATAATGATCGTCTTTATGATCCTTATTACATAAATAACTATTATGGACGATCCAACCGCAACCTTCTAAATTAGCTCAGCTGTGATTGGTCCTAGTCTGCATGATAATGAATCATTTCTCATCATGGGACCAAATAGGTTTCACTGGCGATTTTCTCGATAATAATAGAAGAACTGGATTCTTATTTTGTCATCGGTCATATGATGAAGCTGTAGTTAGTTAGTTTTCATCCATCACAACTTATCGAACACTTTCTACATTCTTTTGAGATTATATGTTTTTGTATCTCTAGGGCTTCCAGCGATCAGAAAAGATATTTCAGACTTTTTATTCAGAGCAACAGCAGAAAATATACAGTACAGAAAAGAAAACAACATTAAAAGATCAGACTTCCTTCAACTCTTGATAGATATTATGGAAGATACGAAAGACAAAGAAAACCCTTTCACTATGAATCAGCTGGTGAGTTGAAATCTATTATCTACTTCTACCTTCTAGTTTTTTTATTCTACTTTACACTTGTGTTAAGAGTTAGTTTCACAATATCAGCTCACCTATAGGTTATATCTGACCTATGGGTTGAGAAATTAACAAAAGCTAAAACACTTAGCAGAGTAGAAAAGTTAATCATGAAGTTGTCAGTTGAGTCATCATAAAGATCACCATTTCTTGTGGAACATGTGCAAGTGAATGAAGTCTTGCACGCTTATATTGGTTTCAAAGGAAAGATTAAGCCTTTTTCAAGGACTTCCCTGTCAGACCAAAATATCCAGCAGTTTTTATGCTTGACGCAGTCGGACGTCCTGTCCAAACAAGAAAAACATTGCAGCAGGACACTCACGAAATCTCATTGAGTTATCACGAAAATTCAATGAGGGCATTTGGAATGACCGGGCATAAGTGCTGTGAGACTGTGGTCACCCTCTGCGGAGTCTGACTGAATTAATATATAATAAGGGAAATTGCAATATTCTTCTATTATTTATAGATGATCAGTTGAACAAAAGACGACAACTGGGTCAATTCTGGTGAGGAAGTTATTTCAATACAGGACAAACTCATTCCTTTTTATTCGCCTCGTACCCCAGTTTATACACGTCGATGCACTTACAATTATTGCTGTTTGTTATTCATACAATTCAAAATCAATTGCAAATTGAACAATTCGCTTACGCCATGGGATGCCTCGTCTATGGACTAGTGGAACGATTAGTTTGATAAGGATGCTAGAGTAATTTATACTTTTAGGAAATCAATGCCCTCGAGTTATTGGTGGGAACAATCCTGCACTGACGAGAGTTCATTAAGACCAAAATCTTTCTACAAGTGTACCTATCCTTATCATTGAAAATTACTTCTTGCATTTGTATCTCCAGAAGCGTATGCGGTCGGATATAATCAACGCTCTTCGTGGTATCAGCCAGGAGATTAGTTGGTCAGCCCAAAAATCCACTGTGTAGAAATTCGCCCGTTCCGAACGAATTGTTCAAAAATTGATTCAATATATATAGACGAACAAATCGTATAATACGTGATCAGGCTCCAGGACATTTCATCTAATTCATTTCACATGATTAATATTTTCACGACCATCAAGATAATCGGAATATTCATAAAAACAATAACTAACCTAATTGTTCAAGGACTCTCTATGAAAATGGTATGAAGTCCACTATTTCGAGACGAATCTGAATATGACTATATCTAAATGAAAAATCAACTGATAATAAAATTCTGCGTTATCAAAACAATACATGCAATATTTAAATACACATGACTTCACACTTATTGTTAATGTTGCGTGATTTTGTGCGTGTTGGTTCTTGAACACTATAAGGACAGCATGCATATGATTTGTTGTTGACTCATTTATGATAGATTTTGTTCATGAAACCAATATTCTGATAACGCATTACCATTGTGTTGCCACATCTATAAAAATTCTGAATACTTAGGATAGGTTCAATTTACGAGCTGAGATTTTTGATAATGAAATACACGTATGGTATCATCTTCCAAAGAAATAGTAGCGTTGTATCTATATTTGGAGGATTACCCATTAAAAACATTCGCTGCCGTGAAGTGCAATTTTGCACTTGATTCTCTTTCAATTAAATGCTCTAGAACATAGCTGTCCAACATACGGCCCGCGAACTCCTTTCTTGCGGCCCCCGCTTCACGGGTCATGTATACATCACATATGTATAAATTACTCTCAAATACCGAATATACATCACATGTACAAATCACTGTCAAATACCGAATATGCACAATTCTTACATTAACGATAAAATACAATAACATGTGACGCCACTGGCGACCGATAGCAGGCCGCAGAGCATTTACTGGAAATTGGACCGATCATCCCCGAATATTCGAGAAGCCAACATGAAATTTATCAAGTCAAAGTATAGATGTTTCCTCTCTGATAAGTCACTTACTCAGTTACTCCTTTCATCAACAACAAATATTAAAAACTTTTCCTAGAGATCAATTACCCTAACACCAAACTGATATTTTTGCACTCGACGCGCGTTTCGCTAACAAGGTTAGCATCTTCAGGAGAAGAAAATTGATACTAAATCTAGAGCTGAGGTAAGTTATTTATATATCTAAAGTTTTAAGCTGTAAAAACAGCATGAATGGTGACAAGGGACCTATCCCTTCTAGCCCGCTTTTTAATTTATTGTTGAGTAAGTAATCAGAAATCAATACTAACAGATGACGGAACTTGCAGGTAGTCAGTTCATTACCGAGAAATTAATTAGAATAATTAACAGTAACAAACGAAGTCCATATCGGACCGGAAAACTTTAGGTATATAAATAACTAACCTCAGCTCTAGATTTAGTTAGCGAAACGCGGGTCGAGTGCAAAAATATCAGTTTGGTGTTAGGGTAATTGATCTCTCAACTTTTACACCAAAGGTATTAATGTTCATATTGATGCATTAGTATTAGAAAACCAACATCCTCAAATGTCCCACTGATTTTTTAATTTCATATTTTTTGAATGGATAAAAATAATAGAAAAACTATTTTTGTATACCATATCCATATAGTATTATAGTATATACCTATCAAAACTCAGTAATAATGTTGTATAGATAGATTTCATAATGCGGCCCTCCAAACTGCATTTTTTTTTGGAGTGGCCCTTGGGCCACTTGAAGTTGGACAGGCCTGCTCTAGAACATTTCGGCTGAACTATTTGAAAGATTTATGATTTGTTAGGTATAACAGTCAATACGTTCTGTATGCTGCATATGCTTCGTTCCTTGCAGTCGAAACAATACTACTCCCAAAACTCATATCGTTTGAAGGAAGTCGTGTGCGTGTAGTTAGCATTTGAATTAATTTGGCATGACGGTCTAGATTATTCTGAGTCCTCTTAGCAAGACAAATGCCTACACGTGTTGTCGATTTCAATTTAAAACGTTTTCCTCTGATTTTCATATGCAATAAGACAGTTTTTTTGTGATTTCTGAAATGTATAAGTATCAACGTTACAATATTTTAAGGTTCTTCAGACCATAGTCTATTTAATTTTGATGTCGTATAAAAATAAAATAATCAATATCCTTCTGTACCTTCGTAATATCCTATTCCTTTCAACAGGTGGCTCAAGTATTCGTCTTTTTCATTGCTGGTTTCGATACTTCATCTGCTACAATGACTTTCGCTCTGTATGAATTGGCACAAGCTCCTGCTTTACAAGAGAAGTTGAGAAACGAGATCATTTCCGTATTGAAAAATCATGATGATAAGGTTACCTATGAAAATATTAATGAAATGAAGTATCTTCAGCAGGTGATAGATGGTAAGAATCATTCGGTGTATCAATTGGCTACATATATCTATTCAAAAAAAATATGTTGGTATTTCTATCAACCAGTAACAATTAACAGAATGACATTGCCGAATATTTCAGTTTTCCATTTTCATTTATTTTGCAGAAACATTACGATTGTATCCAGTTGTACCTCTCCTACAAAGAAAATGTGTGAAAGATTATGTAATGAGAGACACGGATATTGTGATAGAAAAAGGGACCCCAGTATTGATGTCTGTTATAGGTATCCATAGAGACCCTGAATATTATCCAGATCCACTGAAATTCGATCCTGATCGATTCACTTCGGAAATGAAAAGTGCGAGAAATCCCATTCTTCATATTCCTTTTGGGGACGGACCAAGAAACTGTATAGGTCAGTAGTAACATGAATTGTGGTTATGGTAGAACCTATACATTTTATACTTCTAAGTTAATATCGTAGGAAAGCAGGTGAAAAAAGGTAAAATCCATTAAAAATAATGGAATTTTCAACAGTGAGGATATACTAATTCAGGTAGAAAAACCAGATCGGTCAATTCTTAGTTATCTCCATCGGACCCTTCCAAATAGACATCTCCAGTGATCCAGGGTGACCTTAATTTATTTACACTAACAGCGACATCTGCTTGGTGGTTTGCTATCCTTTCTTTTTGGACTTTCGAAGGTTCTAAACTAATTCTGTAGACTTTTATTTGAAAATATTTGTTATAACGACGAAAGCGACTGCGGATTGGAATCTTATGGAATATAATGTTTCTTATATGTATCCAAGGTATAGTTAATTCGAATTTGTATTGATCATAAAAATTTTGTTACATTTCTTTTCAACTATGATTTTCATTAATTCTGAATTCGTCATCAAATTGAAATCATGATAGACTCCATTTTTTTTTCATTGGCAAAATTCTCTCCGAATTATACCTATTTATATAAATTGCTCAATATGCGGTCATTCGGACGTATTTGAAAAAATATACATATTCCTATCATTGAGATTCCACCATAATGTCCCTTCCCCTTTTAATTTTCGAACGGGCCAACTCATAAAATTGAAACTTGGGACAATGAAATTGATGCATGAATGAAAATTCCAAGATGGTGACTGGGCTCCACCTGGAAAAAAAAGTCAATATCTTCACCTACTATCAAATCACTTAACTATGATCAGTGGTTTTGGCTGTACGTTGATTAACCCATAAAATAATTTTCTGCCCCTTTTCAACCCCGATGGGCGATTTATATCAATCAAATACGAAACACGTCTTCCATCAATTCTGTCAAAGGATATTTATGCAATATTTAAGTAGATTGGACCTAGGAATAGCGTTGTTCCATAGAAATTTTGACCCGGTTTTTCACCTCCTCAGTGTTGGAATTTTGGGAAATCTTTTCTCATCGGATGCCTCCGTCATGCAAAGAACACACCCTCCAAGTTTCAGATCTCTACGATCAGTGGTTTAGGTTGTGCTTTGATTAACCCCTAAAATAACTTTCAACCCCTTTAAGCGATTAATGTCAATAAAATACAGAACAAGTCTTCCATCGATTCTGTGGAGAATATTCATGCAGAATTTGAAGTAGATCGGATCGAGGTATCACGTTGTCCCATTAAAATTTGGCGCCCAATTTTCATCCACTTAGGGGTGGAATTTCCGAAAAACACCGGTAAAACGGTGGTTGGTTGTTACGATGTCTTTTTCCTAGGGTTCATTTCGCTATCTACTGGTATTACTTTGGGTGAATGACAATCAGTCAAGGGTTTTAAACCATTTGCATTTGCTGAAACGTCCATATAATTGCTAGTCTTCCTCCCAGAAGTAATCCTGGACACTTAGGATTCCAGTGTATCATGAATTGTTTATGTATTTTGTGGACGGTACTTCTTTCTCTTTGTATTATTTCGATTGTTCCGTCAATTTTGACGCCCTAATACCTACTTTTGTCCGACTTCATTTTCAGAAGGGAATCAACTGAATATTGTTTTTTTCCACAGGAGTATCTCGGAAAAAATGAAATAATATTGATACCCTCAAGGTACTAGTGCGATTTCTTATATATGATTTTAGTTGTAAGTTAGACTACTCCATTGATTTTCATTACAGGACTTCGTTTCGGCCTCATGCAGTCGAAAATAGGTTTGGTTCAGATCTTGAGAAACTTCAGAGTAAGCATTAGTCCCAGTACGAAAATGCCATTACATCTGGATCGTCACGCTCTTCTACTGCAATCCTTAGAAACATTGTATCTGAAAGCTGAAAGACTTTGAATGCATAAGAATATGAAAGACCTCAACAGGGAAAAATATGTAGTGTCGTCATTATCCAATTCCTAGTAATATATGAAATTAAAAATATTAATAATGTGTTTTTCCCCCACATGTGAATATGCTGATTTCTTCAGAGCCTACAGGAAGAATTGGTAAGCGATTACAAACGACTGAATCAAGAAATAAGTTGTTTTTGTGAGGGGACTTTTAAAAACGATTTTTCCTGGAGGAACTTCTAATTCAATGAATATACATATGAAATTTACAACTTCAAACTACTGAAAGATGATGGCGACTGCTTGGCGATGGTTCTATTCTAGCTGAGTTAGCACCCGTTCCTGCTGAGTTGGTGCCTCGTGTCGGTACCCATCGTGGACGGACCCATTCTTCTTGGTTCATTTTTCCATTTTGGAGAAGCTTGCAAATGAAATATAGTATAGACATAAAAATATTAATGTTAATGATAATTGTCCAGGCACTAATATTGTTGAGATGATTTTTTTTTGTTAATTTATTCAATCCCAAGAAACACATGTGCTTATAAAAGGATGTGAGTATAAGAATACAAAATTTATGAAAAGGAACACACAGAAATATATAACAGATAGATGGAAATAACAACTGATATGAACAAAAAAATGAATTATTCACTCAGTTATTCATTCGTTGATTTGTGAGGGGGACTTCTAAAAACGATTTATTCTGGAGGAACTTCTAATTCAATGAATAAACATATGAAATTTACGACTTCAAACTACTGAAAGATGATGGCGACTGTTTGACGATGGTTCTATTCTAGCTGAGTTAGCGCCCATGCCTACTGAGTTGGTGCCTCGTGTCGGTACCCATCGTGGACTGAGGTCCATTTTCCATTTTGAAGAAGCTTGCAAATAAAATATATTATAGACATAAAAATAATAATGTTAATGATAATTGTCCAGGCACTAATATTGTTGAAGTGATTTTTTTTGTTTATTCAATCCCAAGAAACACAGGTGCTAATGAAAGGATGTGAGTATAGGAATACATATTATATGAAAAGGAAAACACACAGAAGTATATAACATATAGATCAAAATTGTAACTGAGATAACAAAAAAATTGAATTATTCATTCAATTATTCATTCGTTCTTCAAGTCACGTTTGAATTTCAACATATTTTTTGAATCCAACTTTTCAGGTAAATTATTGTGAATATGTATTCCTTTATGAAGAAGTGATTTTTTGTCGGAGTTAGGTACTTTTTATCTTCACCCAATCAAAATGTTGTAACTGTCTTGAGCTATATCAAGAATACTGGAATTTCGAATGAAATTCGATACAGTGTCTATTGTTTGTAAAGGCTAAATGTATGAATGTACAAACTTCAAATGATGAACACAATTCAAATTCAATGGGTTTCAGGATTTGTATGAAGTGAAAATTGGTTCTGAATATTCCAGCCTTATTGATCTGTTCTGTTATACTTCCAGAGGTCGCAATAAAGAGTTGAAAGGCGTTTTCCACACTGAGATTGAATATTATTTCGAAAATATTGAACTGAAGGAAATGATTGTGAGATATTTTCTGGGTAAATGGTTCTGTATTTTATATAGAATTTCAATGATTGGTGACATTTCTTTCCACCACTGTGTTATGTGATATGAGAGAACTGGATTAATACATAACCCGAAAGAATTGATGGACTTAGCATAATTCATTATTTTGTCCATCAACCCAGTTCGTATCTGCTTTCTTTGTTTTCGTTGATATATTTAGTATCGAAACTAATTTCTATGTGAATGTTGAACTGTGTTGCTCGATCGTTATTTATCCCTACTTTTTCGATGGTATCTTGGACTGTTCAAACAAGGACACAATATACTACTATCGGGCATCGACGGTTTTAGATTTTCAACAGGAGGATGCATAACTAGATAAACGAAGTCATATTATTAATTGAGGAAAGTGAGACATGCACTCGAATGATATTCGAAATTAGCAAAGATGGGACTGAATATTCTGGTACAAACATTTTAATAAGTTTCATCCAATGAACAACCAATAACTTTTTAGCTGTAAATTTTGGTCGGTAGACGGATACAATGGGTCATGATGTGAATAGTGTATTTTTCACTCCCACTATTTCAAACCGTTCCCCCTTCCTGGTATTAGCCAGGAGAGTAGAAGTTTAGTGATAGGTTTTAGTCCGTCAACCTACAGTGTAGGTGAGTTGAAGCTGGCCTGAACATATTGTTCATTCAGAATATCTAACATTATTTTCATCGCGTCTGAAAATTCATTGATTTCATCACTAACTACAAATTTGTCTTTTCCATACAAAATAACTCCGTCGTTTCAATTGTAATTCCGCCAGAGTAAATTGTACTGTAACCTGATATTTTGAAAAAAAGATACATCCGCAGGCTTGCCATGTTTCTGTGAATATTCAAATATCAAATTCTTGTGTTATACCTTCCAAAAGTATAAACGATGATTATTTTCAGATATATTGGTCATAACAAAAGAACAGAATGAAAACAAATTTGACTTTATAGGAAAAACACGAACACGTTCAGGTACATTTTCCTAACGATTCGAATTATTGCCCACAATTCAAAGTGGCAGCAATGCGATTTTTTGTCTATAGGTTGACATCTTGTCCTTTGAAAAAGATAAGTAATAAAAGAGAGAGAGAGATTAGGTGCGTAGTTGAGAATATAATTAGAAAATGTTAATTCATGGAAACACTCGGTAAATCTCCGACTTTTGGAAAAAATTAGAGTAGTCAAAAGTTTATAGTAATCCCATATAAAATTCAATACACTAGAGGACTTGAACAGATATTCGATAAAGTGAATATGGAAGTTGCATATAAAACTTCCTATAAATTACAACACCTCTTATTGGTAATCAAAAACATAAACTAGAAAACACGAAAAAGTTGGGAATTTACGAAGTCAGTTATCAAGATTGCAACAATAAACATTGACCAGAGCCGACGAGCTATTCAAACCCACCCCAAGAAGCATTTGCACACATGAGAAAGGGAAGGATATGAAAATACAGTATCGCCCAACATGCTCTAGACGATGATCATAAAATTAGTGTGAGCAATCAGAAAGTGTTTGAGCATTTGCATTATAAAAGACTGCTCGATACATGTGAAAGTCTAGACATGGCAAAAAGTAAAATTAGCATGAATGGAGACAAAGGACCTATCCTTTCTAGTCCGCTTCTCAGTTTATTGTTGAGAAATTGATCAGAATAAACAGTAGTAATCGACGAAGTCCATATAGGGCCAAAAAACCTTGCACTATCCGCTTTTTAGTTTATTGTCGGGAAATTATTATTAAAAATCAGTAATAATAGATGAAGTTCATATCGGACCGTAGGTTCAATGTGCATATCTTTCCTCTGTCTAATGTATTCCGCACCATGCTATGTGAAAAAGTGTCATGATGATCTGTCCATTAGTTGTGATGTCTATGTACGCATGTGAAATTTCTGAATTTTTGAATGTATCTCGACGAAATAGTTTTCTGCGAGTTATGATCTGCATTTTATTCAATATAGTCCAACAGACGGAATACAGGTTGACCTTTACCCATCTATTTACGAGATGAAACATACTTTCAATAGGGTTTTATAAATAGACGAATACGCCTATAATGGCTTGCCTATCAAAATGTGGTCCAGACTATATACAGTGAGATTCAAAAATTTCCACCATATGGAAAAATTCTTATCATCGATTTGTCAGAATATTTTATTCCCCATAAAAATTGGTGTATTGCAGAATACTTGCGGTGTAAACCACATCTCATTTTGACATAATTCATTCAAAGGAGTTGTTCAGAACTCAAATCATATTCAGATTTAGAATCACATCCAGGTTGGTTTGGAAAATTCGTCATCAGCTCAATTTGTAATTCATCAATTAATGGGAGCCGAAACGTTGACCGATTCGGAATCATGGACGCTGTTCTATATATATATATATATATAGTAGATAGGAGTTTGTGTGGGAAAAAAAAGAGAAGAAAACGTGTACTCTTACACTATATTCAAATATAGTGTTGAAAGAGTACACGTTTTGCTTGCTGCTTTACCAGAACTTCCTTTTTGTTTTATATATATATATATATATATATATATATATATATATATATATATATATATATATATATACCGAACGACGGGGGTGTTAGATGGGAAGGGAAGGATATTCAATCATTGTCAAATGGTACTAAATTGTTCCTTAAAACTAATGCGTCATCGATATGATGTCGACTCCAGCGGATATCAGGTGTCGATACCAACCAGTCAAGCCGGAACTTAAAACGATAGAAGTAATAGTGTCTGTATAATTCCAATTATTATATTCGCCTTTCAAGCGGAAGACCGGGGTTCGATTCCCCGCTGGGCCACCGTGCTGGGTAATCGCACGTTAAAAGGTAAGGCCTCGTTGATCCATTGCTCGCACAAGTTTCGACTTCCGAGGGGGGACGTTCGTCAGCTGGTTAACGGAAACGAACAATCGTAGAACAACAATTTTTTTTTAAACAATGAAATATAGCGGCATTCTGACAAATTAGAATTCAAGAAAAATAAACTTTCTCAAGCGCGAATCGAACCCAAATCTTCCATTCTCTAAGCGAATCCCGCTTGAGGTAGCTCATTCTTCTTGAATTCTTAGTTATTCAATATAATTCTCTCAACGAAATCCTAAGTGGTATTCTGTTAAAATTATCCCAGAGACAATTTCTTCATGAAAGAGTCAACTTGCTTATTTCAGTTCAATTTCTCATGAATTCATTTGCCAAGTAAGTAGTTTGAAATAGTCATGTGATTTTTCCAAATTATCAAGGTCGGTGTCAATCAAAATAAAAAAATACTAAAGGCTTCGAAAAATCAACCCCACTTTTACATGCTTTGAATGCTTTCCACGATATTTTAATATTGCCCTGTTGATCTTCCGCTGAATCCGGCTCTGGAATGACCTTAGTATTGTCTTTTTTCCGTCATGTGCATCGTCGTCTTATCTGAGAGTCAGTCGTTAATCTTGGATTTGAGTACTAAGAATCAAAGTGTGAGTGCAAATGAAATTGTTTACTTGATGAACAAATGTTCGATTTGTAGTGCGGGGTGTGAGAAACATACCTATATTAAATGAATGATTGAGGTGATTAAGGTAATTATAAATCTTCTGACATTTTCTTGGTAAATGCGAGCCTAATGTGATAAGTTTGTTGGTAAGTAAAATGGTCGTTTTTTTTATTGTGAACATGACTGAGATAGTTGATGAGGCTTTTAACATCGATTGTAAATTACTTATATGCTTGACGCATATATAGTGTGTTGATAGATAATGGGGAACATATTAGTAGTATAGATACATCGAACTCCTTCAGAAAAAATTAAATGAAATTTTTGGCAATCACGACTTTTTTTCGAAGATACAGTTCTATTTTTTTGTAAAACTTCATCAGTTTTCTGTTAAAAATCCTTCCCTTCTTCAAATAGTTCAACACTGAATGTTAAGTAGTTTTGTTTTGCAAAGGTTGCGGTGTGAAGGTCATTGTTTGTTCCTCGTCGGCTCTCGTGAATTATCTTAGCTTTTCTAATTGATGAGCGAATTCGAAAAGAAGATTGATGGTCGTTCTTATTTACACTATCTCGAAAAAGACTTACCTGGATTATTGGAAGATGTGCCACTTGCGTTAAGGAATCGAATATGGTACATGCACGATGGCACCCCTGCTCATTTCAGTGTAATTGTCCGAAACGATTTAAATACAGTTTATCCTAATCGTTGGATAGGTCGCAGAGGACCTCAGCAATGGCCAGCAAGATCCCCCGATCTCAACAGTTTAGATTTTTTTATGGGGTCACCTTAAAACTCTTGTGTATAAAACTCCCGTTAATACTTTAGAAGATTTAAGAGGGCGAATAGTTGCCTCGTGTGACACTATACGAAATATTTGAACGGGTGCGTAACTGTCACAAAATAAAATAAAAATTAGGGAAAAATTTATTTTTTTGCAGATTATGTTTTCAAATATTATTAGGGAATTGGTAATGCGTTATGAAGCAATTTTCAGATTCTCATGCATTTTAGAATTGATCTTATATCTTAATTTGCTTTCTGTCGATTTTTATTTTTCTGAGTGAAAATCATGCGTCGGACAAAGAAATACCAAGAGATCAAATTTTCTCAAAAATAAATGAGGATTTTAAAAATGATTTTATTTTGAAAAGAAAGCATTGGCATAGTACTTTTTCCCCAAAAATATTCAATGCGAAACCCGTAGGGACGCCACTGTTTGAAAAAATAAAAATTTGTGTACATCAGAAAATGCGCCTTGAGGCACGGAACATAATATGTCCCAAATATGCCAAAGATGTCTACGAAATTATCTCAGTTATTATTAAAAAACTGATTATTTTTTAAAACTTTGCCACCCTGTATCTCGAAAGTTAAGGCGTTTAGGACATACGTCCATAGAAATTTTTTTTCCTAAAATGGGTCTAAGAATTACCTCCTTGAATAGTAGCATGTGTTTAAGGAACACCCTGTATATGGACTAATGTTATTTTGAAATTTGTTTCAGGAGAAGGCCATGGCTATATTTTCCGAAGAATTTCTCAGCTACCTCCTACTGGTGGTATTTATATCTTTCATTTCCATCTACAGTTATTTCTTCATGTCTTATCAATACTGGAAAAAGAGAGGGGTGCCATTTTTGGAACCAAGTTTTCCTCTTGGTAACAGCTCGACATTTTTCACGAAAACTAGATCTGTTCCATTGGATGTTATGCGTTTTTACCCTGAAGTCAAGAAGAAGGGTTGGAAATTCGGGGGCATCTACACAATTGTGCGACCTGTTTTGGTTGTTGTTGATCCAGAGTATATAAAAGACATTCTAGTGAAGGTATTATCAATTCAACTCCATTTGCTATTCAATTCATATGAGTAACTATGTGAATGTGTAATTTTGTCACTGGTTGAATTTTTCGGTAAATTAAAAAAATAGCTCCTCAGAAGAAATAGTGAGCGGCAAAAATTATGGAACATATTCGCTTTTTCGCAAATAATATACTGTCGACAAGAATACGAAATAGTTCGATTTTAATTTTCGAACTGTTTTCTCATGTACGTTATGATGAGGTGGCTTAACTGGTTTTCACAAGGTGACATGATCCCAATCAATTTGATTTATTCGAACGAGATGACCACAGGTTGGGTTTCTATTTCAGTTGTGAATCTGTTATTATTCGCAATAATGAACCACAGAATGATGTAGTTGTCAAATGTTTTAAATGGCAATTATATCTACCCACGTGATTTCTTTTTTCCTCATCCAACACTCTCCCAAGCCTTATCCGGACAATTGGCGGCTCTTTTGGGTGTCGAAGTGCCCTGGTTCATCTTTTTTGGAAGCAAATTTCATATTATAACTGTTGAGAAAAATCCACTACTGGGTCGGCTAGTGAATTCGATCAGGGTATCCCTCCTACCATGGTTGGTATACCAAGCGCAAAACCTTCAAAGCGAACAAGAAATATAGCAAGAGTTAATACATGAAAAATCGTATGGAAGTTATACGAAAGGATTCAACCTGTGAAGGAGCTCTAGATCACTAAAAGCACTAAATCATTATTTTGTTAGTCAAATCTAAAAGACCAAATCAATGGCGGCGCTAAAAGTCGAATTTCATGTATTTTTGTCACATTTATGTTATTATACCTCCTGAACTGAATATTATGTCAAAGTTGATTAGTCACTTTTTTCTCTTAATATTTTCTGACGGGAAGTAAATCATCTATTATGCCCTCACGTCTAAACCAATGACGTAACCTTTTTCGAATGTTCACAAGAAATGGATATTCGAAATTTAAAATTGAACTTTCCCAAGATGTTCATCAAGAATCCATTGCTCGGGAGATAACGAAATCCAACCAACTCAGATATAACGATTATGTTTCATCAATTAGCTGTGAGCACTTTTTGCAATTTATTCACAGGAATTGGGGTCTAGAGTACTATAAATACTTTCTTTAGCATTTCAATTGTATACAGTCACAGATTTGTATGAATTGGTGAAAGAATGACTCTAAGAGTCGATTAGGTGATGGGCTTAGATTCACATGAGTGTATTGTGGCTCACACCAATTCAAATACCACCAAATAAACTCAGCTTCTTTGCAAACTCGATTATCCAGGTTCTAGGATAGAGTGACACTCTGTTGAACAGTGAATACCTGATCAGGTCCACAGAGGGACAGGCATAAATTGAACTGATGTTTCATCAATTTTTAACGGAGATGACATGTCAGAATTTCCGTCCGAGAGCCCGAGTCTGTTCATAAGTAGTCTAACAGTTGTTTGGCGACGTTCTCCAAAAGATGTAAGAATTCAATGAAATGGTCCAATCCAGGTAGATTTCGTCAGAAGTCAGAAACTCTTTTTGTCGTCCAGGTATTCATTTGTCGTGTGGCAAAATCACTGGGGCCAGGAATTCAGACCAGAGAGGTTATGTCTTCCTATTGAATTTTTTTTCGACATTTGAGTACCAACCTAGGCGTTTCCAGGTGAGAGCTAAGTGCTTCCAGGGAACCCTGTCTATTCAATAATATTTCTATCATTTTGTATATGAAGTTGGTTGCTTCCAACCTCCCTATACAAAAATCGATGGGGTAAATTTTCGGTATAAATACAGTCGAATAGAACCCTGTGCAGGTTGACATTTCTTGCGAATGTATACAGATACACCTGAATGTGTTTTTGGTCCATCTGTGAGCCAACAGTTATATGCTCTTAGTATTTTCCTCTTTCAGGGATACACTCTCTACTTGGTTATGAGGCTGTATGATTCTGGATCCCAATTCTGGGTCAACAAGTACTTTTTTTGAATCCGTATGAGCCTATTTCTTGCAATAAGCATTGTGGAGAATTGTGATTGTCGCCCATCTAGACTCTCCAAAAAGTTGCGGAGAGATGGTAGGTCTAGGAGAAATTCCATGGCCGATGGAAATGTGGTACTGATGCCATCGAATATAGCTAGGAAAGCTGTAAACTGGACAGCTTTCCCTGGGCCGTTTCCTTCGAAGTTTTCGGTCACCATGCACTGGTTCAATATGTTATCATTGGTCTTACATCCAATGGATTCGTTTGGGCCTTGAACCCCAAGATTTTCCAAAGAACCTAGGGCTTATACATGAACTCAATCTAGCTTTGTGGGTAATCCTTTCCAAGTGATCCTTTCACGTTAGTTTTTCATCGAGGTTTATAACTAGATATTTCACTTTATCTGCAAATGAAATTACCTCTCCATTGAATGAAAGTACAGTCGGGACATCCAGATTTCTTTTAGTAAAAGTGAGTCCTGCTGGGGTTTCAAACTTCTGCTTCCTCTGGCAGCAACTAAAGCATATTAGAGGATACCCTTCACGATGACGAAGTCATCTCCCCATCTCCGTAAACTTGCAGCTAAGGACTCAGAACCACTTTATGTGGGCAATCCTTGGTAACCTTCACCCTGGAGAGTAGTAGTAGCGGAGCTGAGTATGGAATATACATTATCGCACGTAATTCGAAGCAGGCTGTCAATGTCTTACAGGAAATTGTTCCTATGGGCTAAATCGAAAAGTCTGGTGTGAAATTGAAAACTTTTGTAGTGATCAATTGAAGGGTGCCATCCTCAAAAGATGGTATGTGCACATTCATAAATTTTACAATTTGTTATATATATATATATATATATATATATATATATATATATATATATATATATGTAGAAATTGATGTTCTCACGGATCTTCGATATGCAAGATGAATTTTTCTGGGGTTTTATCCGTTAGGTATCTTCTGACTTGTTCGACGTTTCGAATTCCATTTTGAATTCATTCTCAAGAACTGTGAGACGAATATCTGTCCATACCGTCCTGGTCAATCACTCCCCTCTCGGATAATAACTGAGGAGAATCATTATAAATACCAGTTTCCATGGGGAACAGACAATTGAAGTCTTTGCTTACTCTTCTTGGTTACTTCGTAAGGGGAGTGATTGACCAGGACGGTATGGACAGATATTCGTCTCACAGTTCTTGAGAATGAATTCAAAATGGAATTCGAAACGTCGAACAAGTCAGAAGATACCTAACGGATAAAAACCCAGAAAAAATCATCTTGCGTATATATATATATATATATATATATATATATATATATATATATATATATATATATATATACACTGCCCTAAAAGATTCACTGGGTTATTTTGAACCTAACAGCTGTTGGTTGATACTACCCCACAATGTCTCTTTCCCAACGGAACACTTAACTCATTGTTGCCTGAAATCGAACAACGGCAACTCCTATATTATATTCTTTGGAACTTCTACTGTTTCTGATACAACATAATTCTCGTGAAAAATACTTTCATTCTTTCTATATTATTAGCACTGCCTGTTTTCAGGATTTCCAATACTTCATCGATAGGGGATTCTATCATAATGAAAAAGATGATCCTATATCAAGCCATCTTTTTGCTTTGGATGAAAAAACCTGGAAAAATATGAGGATCAAACTCACTCCAACATTCACTTCAGGCAAAATGAAAATGATGTTTTCCTCGGTACTTGAAAAGAGTGACTTTATGGTTGATGCTATTAACAAGTGTGTTGAAGAAAATCAAGATATAGACATAAAGGAGGTAAAATATTCCGTTATAATAATCAATTATCAATGTTAGAAGTCTTTTTCTATGAAACTTTCTCAACATAGTTCTGGAAATTTTTCGTTTCGTCAGTTTAGTTCGCCATCCTGCAGGCTGAAATTCGTAGTAAAATGAGTAATAAACTAGTTTTTAGCAAAATTCACGACAGATGTGATTGGTGCTTGCGCTTTCGGAATCGAATGTAATAGCTTCAAGAATCCCGATGCAGAGTTCAGGAGGAATGGCAAAAAAATTCGAGAGTTGAATGGCATTTTGCATCTACTACAATCCATAATCGTGAGTAACGCACCGGAATTGGCCTTGAAACTGGGTGAGTAATGTAATCTCGATCCTTTGTGATGTTGATTTGAACTTTCTCTGCCTTATCGAGCTGATTGATATTTTTGATTAACTCTTTGAATTTTAAATGGAAATGAAAGGAATAACAATCGATTGAAATGGACGGTTGGCTATGAATTGAGAAGCTAAAACTTCGAATTTTTCTAGCTTCAACCACTAACATTCAAATCATAAAGCGAGCTCTCTAACTACGCCACAACAACTCTTAGTAGTAGCAAGGCATATCTATTGAACGTTATTTTATGAACATGTCGATGGAGACAATGTCAGCATTGGAAGTGGACGCCCATCTCATATCCATTCCTATAATTAACATCGATTGGATGCACACCCTGTTTACTGTCAATGTGACATCAGGAATGCTAAGTGCGGATACACTCCATCAAACGCAGTGGAAGTGTGAAATCTCTCATTCGACAAATGGACCAACTACGGACGCGGAACAAGGATTTTGCGCAAATTTACCCATTTTCCACTTAAACAAACCATAGCGGCAATTTTTCCATCTTTTCTCAGCCCGAGAAGTGAACTCAATATTGCGACCTTATCTCGGCAATTTGTTTTCAATTACCTGAAGACAAATGCAGATATGAGCATTGCTCATTGAGCAATCAGAATGTCATGCCTACACTCAATTAGAAACAGTTTCTAAATTTTTCATAATCAATTATCATTTTTTGCATTATTTCCTTATGGTACAAATTTCTCTTCATCTGAATGATTCAACGAAATATTTCAATGATTATATTCTTGGTCAACTAATTTTTTTCTTCAGATACTTCTTGTGCAAATCAATTACCTTAATACCAAACTGATAGTATTTGCAACCAAGGCGCGTTCCTCTTACGAATTCAGCATTTTCAGAAATCTAGTACTGAGTATCAGTATTCTTTCCTTGAAGATGCTCACCTTGTTAGCTAAAAGCACTTCGAGTGCAAATGATATTAGTTTGATGTTCAGATACTTGATCTCTGCTAAATTTTCAACTTTGCCTCTGAAGGTTCAAATCTCATCTTTGTGCAGATTGATACTTTGAATGCAAAATATAATAAATAAAATAATCTTCGTGAAAGATGGACCCTTTTTTGATCAACAATTATATAATGAAACACAACTTTTCAGTGACAGAGGCCTTCTCATTCACAATGCACTTGTATAGATGTACTCGATCTCTTTATTCCTTAGAAATAATTAGAAGTACCCGATATGAAGAAAACCATATGTACTAGAAGAGTATATGACGGGTCAATATTTTCAACAATAAAATAACATGAATTTTGAATAAAATACTAAATATTCTTCAATATCGAACGATAGAACGATTCCCAATTATTATTGGTAATCAATTCAAAATGGGGTCATAACCAAATTTTACATGCCAGTATGACGTCTTCCATGAACCTCATTCCTAAAAGTTTGATAAAGTGAGAAACAAAAGGCGAAAGGGTATCCTGGGTTGGGATAGTCGAAATGCCCTCAATCACAAATTTTCGATTCGACCTGCGAATAATGATACCGGATATAAAAAACATGTACTATAATCTTTTTTTTTTTTTCACCTTCTATACCCCCTTCTGAGGATGAGAAATAGATATATTTCATGTTTTATTTTTTTCTCGAAAATCATTGGAAAAATATTTCAAAAATCATATATATGGAAGACATTATGGTCTTCAAAATATTTTTTTGTGTCTCCGGGTTCCTCATTAAGGCCTTCGAAAACAAAATAGAATTTTGAATTCGAAAAAACTGACAAGAAACCCAACAATAGCTGTGTTAAACCTCTGAAACAGTAAGGGGAAACGCATAGTATATTCAGCATTCTTGTACGAAAATATGTTTACTCGAATTATTGAATTTGAAATATAGTATCCACTACATGAGACTTTCGAGAAAATTGATATTTGAAATGAAATTTTTAAAATGAAACCAACATTTTTGTGAATTTGTCAATAATTTTGAGTTCCGATGTTTCAACTAAGCAAAGGGTGTCCTCCAGATGTACTTGATCATAAAATTCATATGACCTCTCCCTCTCTACAAACTCCTGAGGATGAAAAAATTGATGTATTTCACCCAGTATAGAACCCAGGCTCACCAGGTGAGATTATCCCATCATTTCAACATAGCTGATAAAGATTACCTCAATGAATAACTTAAGTTTCATTCTCGTTATACGAAGAGGAATTTTTTGATGTTTTAATTAAATCAAACAATTCTTGAACGATTTCTTTACGACAGCAGTAGAAAAAAGAAGAAGTAGTAACTTTCTTGCCATCGATTCCATCAAAATAGTTAAAAGTACCGAAAATTTTGGAACTCATTTATCATACGATACACTTATTTCGTATTGAATAATTTCGAAAGTTTGACTATACAGGTGAATTGATGTTCAATTGAGGATTTCACACAATGAACCTAGACAGAAGCTGTTTTATACTGATTTTCAAATAGATCGGGTAGACACACAAAACGTGTGAACGGTGTTATAGTTTTATTCCTTCCCTTTCTGCTCCGTTTTGATGTAATTCCCGTTTTTTTTTCTCGAAATCAACTCTTCTTTCATTAACAGTTGCTGCACTAGATTAATACATTTTTTAGATATTTTCGAAAAAAAAGCGTGTGATTCTGCTGTCTTTGATCCTAAGGAAAATACAACTGATAACAAAGTTCGTTATTTGTTATACCAAATAATTATACACCTCGGTTAGTAAACAAAACTTCATTGTGACTTATTAACAACAGAGAAAAACCGTAAGAAAAATGAATATGATAGGTGCTCGTTCAGCTCGAAAATTTGTACTAGTTTGTTGACGTTTTTCAAAATTAGGCCTTCCGCGCATCTCGTCATTTTTACGGGTGCGCTGCGTAACACCCACATTTCGTAACACCTACAGTGCATAATACCCAAAGTGCGTAACACCCAAATGTCATAACACCCAAATTTCATTATGCCCACACTCTCCGAACATACCCGAATGATGCACTGTTGCAAAATTTACCGGATATTCTGCAATTTTCTGTTAACCCAATCTAACTTAACCTAACTAACCTAACCTAAAAGAAGGATGAATTTGGCAACAGCGCATCATTCGGGTATGTTCGGTGAGTGTGGGCATAACGAAATTTGGATGTTATGACATTTGGGTGTTACGCACTTTGGGTGTTATGCACTGTGGGTGTTACGAAATGTGGGTAGAACGAGATGCTCCCATTTTTACACCTTTTGCGGTGTTGCCGCTGTGATATTTTTAACATCCTCCCCGGCCGGAAGAATTTCCAGTGGATAAAGATGCTGTACAGGTCGTCGTAAGCAAGTCCCATTGGCCAATTTCAATTCGCATGCTCGAACCTTCCCATCTCTCCCAGTAAATACGGTCGTAATGCGTCCCAGTTTCCATAGAAGTGTGGGTGTTCCTTGTTCGTACAGCAATACTACTTCTCCAATCTTGAAGATTCTTGATTTCACCAGATTTATATGGTGTGCTGATCTAAGTTGTTGTAAATAATCGCAAGACCAGCGTTTCCAAAATTTACTTGATAGATGTTCTCTATTCTTCCAGAGTTTCAAAATGTCATTTCTTTTGACTTCTCCATTGGGAATTTCAATACTCAATCCAACTCGACTTGTCCCTAACAGAAAATGGGATGGAGTTAAAATGGGTGGAGTGAATAAAAGTGAGCATGATTTCAAACTATAGATCCGTCTTTCTCATACCTTATCAACCCGTATAGGTTCGTCCCAAAAAAATTGAGCAAATGCTCGCACTCAAACTTTTTTCACTCTACCCAATG